>OX451388.1:329339-645575 GCA_949629135.1 Eremobia ochroleuca
AAAATGGAACTTAATATCAGTATTTTGTATGTACATTAAAATTTTAATCAAATAATCAGTCTTGTTAAAAAAATCACAGCAGGTAATTATAGAAAATATAATTTTAACTCTCGTTAAATGAAAAATGAAGTGGTCTTGTAATTGGCTTTGATCCTACAATAGTCTTTGTACGTAATATACTACTCTGCCAAAAAAAATACAGAGAAAAGTGACGTGAGGTCGAGCGTTATCGTGTAGTAAAACTACATTGACTCGCGTTCGTCGTTTTTTCTTGATAGCAGCAGCTGTACAATGTGCGTACCGCTAAAACTTAGAAATGAGTCCCGGTACGATCGAGGGAGTTATACAAGGTGTAACTTAAATAACGCACAACCTCTTAAGGGGTCATTGTACTCATCATTATGAACAACTTTTACTATGGGACCAAACCGGAAATCACGAAAAAAAAATCAGCTGTTCCCTACATTTTGACGAGTTATGCGAACATAAATGTAGGGAACAGCTGATTTTTTTTCGCGATTTCAGGTTTGGTCCCATAGTAAAAGTTGTTCATAATGATGAGTACAATGACCCCTTAAGAGGTTGTGCGTTATTTAAGTTACACCTTGTATGGTGTGGTAACACTCTATCTCCTGTCCATGAAGAAGGTTCCCTTTTTTACCAGAAGGGCATGCTTTTGAACATATAAGGGCTGGAATTTTTGCCCTCTATAAATTTCTAGAACAGTCCAGAACATTCGAGATTATTCGAGAGCATCCTAGATCATTGTATGGGTCAACCACCGTACAGTACGTTTACCTGCGTTATCATTATTGCGCCACCCGTTCAGTATGTTTCCGTCATTTAAATTATTGCACTTACACCGCAATAGTTCAGTACGTAATTCGGCGACATACCGTGCGCGTGACGCATTATCCCATAATTATCGTCCACCATTCATCCTAGTATAAATTAATGTTAATCTTATAATTGTGGAAACTGACAATACAGTGAATTTATTAACCTTAAACTGACTTTCATCTCTTATCTTATCCTTAATCTCTATCTTAACCCAACCCCGAACAATCATTGAGTAGGAAATTCGAAAAATTTATGCATACACTAGCGACCCGCCCCGGCTTCGCACGGGTGCAATGGAGGAACACTGATAATTTTAGAGCCATTATTTCTCGTAAAAAGTATAGGATAAAAAATGGTTATTGTGGGTTATCCCTAAGAGATAGACATATACCATCGCGGACTTTTTTGTAGACCTTTTTAAGGTGTACAATACTGTAGTACATTATTTTGATCTATCTCGACGGTTTCAGCCAGCGTTTACAATGTAAGCGCAAAAAAATGTGTTTATTTACGACATTACATTAGAAACCTCTAAAATTATCAGTGTTTCTCTACTATATTATGCATGTATTATACATATAAACCTTTCTCTTGAATTACTCTATCTATTAAAAAAAACAGCATCAAAATCCGTTGCGTAGTTTTAAAGATCTAAGCATATATAGGGACAGACAGACAGGGAAGCGACTTTGTTTTATACTATGTAGTGATGTATATTGTGTTTTCTTATTTTCTCTGATTTGCACAAGACTTTTGATAAAGGAATTACGAGACAATGTGATTGTAGCAACAATCATCACCGGCCCCGCGGCCGGACAGCTCGGTCACATTCCGCGGATCCCGATGATACCGACGGATTTGCCTATATCTTTTAAAAGGTTACAGTTTCCTGTAAAGATATCGTTTGCCCTTACAATAAATAAATCCCAGGGACAAACTTACTCGATGGTTGGCATCGACCTAAGAAAAGAGTGGGCAATTATATGTTGCCCTTTCTCGAGTAGGATCTCCTGAAAATCAATATGTTTTGTTGCCACCTACGAAAACCACTGCTAACATAGTGTACAGTGAAGCTTTAAGGTAAAAATTGCAAAATAAAAAAAGTGAAAACATATAAAATTAAATAAAGCCTTAAAATAAAAATGTACCTACATACAAAAAATGTAAATAAAGAAATGTAAAAAAATAACATAAGTAAAAAAGTATATATATAAGTACATAAAAAACAAAAAAAAAATTGAAAATATATTTACAAAAAAACTTAGGAAATACAAAACGGTATCTATACGGATAAAAATGTAAAACGTTGTAAAAAATATAAAAAATAAAATGTTATGTTGCTATTTCGACATCAATGAAAATCAGCGTAAAGATTGAAGTCTTTGTTTTTAATTTTGAAGATTTGAACAAATTGAGTCATGGACGTTTTAATAAGCATATTAATTTTTAAGTGATTGTAAGTATTTACTTTTATTCTGCGTTTATCCCAAAATGTTTCAAAAATAAATGTCCACCCGTGCGAAGCCGGGGCGGGCCGCTAGTAGTTCATAAACAGCATGCCTTGCGCGTCCCAGAAACAGCAAGCAGAACTTTTAAGCGGTTCTTTTGACTCAGCTTCGATTGAGTTGGTGGCGTTTCTTCTCGAGGCAGTCAAAAAGCAGGACGTGTATCGTTCTCGTGATGAATCCATGATTCATATCCAGTAACCAGATCAGACAAAAGGGTCGCAGCAAAAGTGATTGACAAATAGCGACACGGACTGCACGACTGGCGTCTGTAAGGATGTGCGGTACCCACCGAGCCAAAACTTTTCGATACCCAAACTCATGCAGATTGTATTCCACGGCGTGGTGACTGCGGTTAAGGCCCCTCGCCCACGGCGACTTTTTGTAGCGATGCTGTCGCACGTTTTGTAAACGCGCGACAGCATCGCTATCAACGCGTGTAAGTCGCATTTGCAACGCGCTACAGAAGTGATGCTAACGCGCTACCAACGCGCTACAGCGTCGCGACTGTGTTAATGCAAACGGGCGACCGTGTCGGACGACATCGGGCAGAGAACGGAGGGAGAGTGGCGCGTGAGTGGAGATGTGGAGAACCGAACATCAGGGCAAAACCAAAGACAACGTGACTAATGTTGCCTCAACGGAGTCCATCTTGCAACTGTGGCATTTTTGTGCCGTTACTGAATCGCGTTTGCATCGCGACAGTATCGCGTTTGCATTGCGTCTGAAAATCATGGTGTAGGCGAGGGCAAACAGCTAGCGATCGCATCGCGACTGTATTGACGCGAACGCGCGACAGCATCGCTACTGCATCGCTACAAAAAGTCGCCGTGGGCGAGGGGCCTAAGTGCTTCCGCTAATTCACGACTGGTAGCATCCGGATTCGACTGCAGTTCGCGGCGTAAATCGTCATCATTCACTGCGGTTGGTCATCCTGAGCGTGGCTGACTTTCAGGGCTCCTGTCTCCTGATTTAAAACGGTCAAGCCATCGGGACACCGTCACATGCCTTTTACTTCCAGCGCCCAATGCAGTATTGATATTGTCAGCCGCAGCCCGCGCACTGTAGCCTAAGGCCCCTCACCCACGGAGACTTTTTGCAGCGAGGCTGTCGCGCGTTTCGTAAACGCGCGACAGCATCGCTACTAACGCGCGCTTAAGCGCGTCGCATTTGCAACGCGCTACAGAAGCGATGCCAACTCGCTACTCGCTACATAGCGACTGTATCGATGCAAACGCACGACCGTGTCGGACGAAATCGGGGAGAGAACGGAGGGAGGATGCCGTGTGAGTGGAGATGTGGAGAACCGAGCATCAGTGCAACACAGACAGGTCGAGAGTGCTGTAAAAGCAGCACCAAAGACAACGTGACTAATGTTGCCTCAACGAAGTCCATCTTGCAACTGTGGCATTTTTGTGCCGTTACTGAAACGCGATTGCATCGCGACAGAAGCGCTACAGTATCGCGACTGAGAATCGTGGTGTGGGCGACGGCAAACAGCTAGCAACCGCATCGCGACTGTATCGATGCAAACGCGCGACAGCATCTAGAATGTTCTACAACATTCTAGAATATTATCGAAAACAATTGACCAGAAAAAAGAGTTTTGTAGTGTCTCATTACTTTTGGTGCCAACCCAATACATGAAAAGGTATTTCATGACAGTCCCATCCCATAAAAAAATCATAAAAGAGCTTGTCGAAAAAAAAAGCTATACATTTTTATAGATGTCCCCGAAGAAATTCCCCAAAAATTAAAAAAAAAATATTCAAATCTCCTAAACTATCAAAAATCGTGGAACATAAATATGGGGTATTTTCGGATACCCCTAGGTATGAGGAATCTATTTTTTTTTATTGACGTCGCTATTTGGACCAATTAATCCTTTCTGCACACTCAAATATAGCTATTTCAATGAAAAATGTAATAAATGTTCTGTTAAAGTTTTTGCCCACGCAAAAGGCATTTATTGGGCGTTTACAGGCATTTATCCGGCGTTTATTGAAAGCGCCCAATATGCCAGGGCATAAACCCATCTCTACCTACAGCTAATAATAGCAGTTGAACCATCCATATGAACCATATGTTAAGTGTAGTAGAGTGTGTGTAGTGTGAGAAGTTCTAGGGATTCTGAAACGATTGTTATAATATTTGGTCCAGTGGTTTTGAACATTATGGTGAGGCTGCCGCCGACGCGTGTCGACGGCTGCAGGTATCGCTGCCGTTGGCAAGATGCTGTTACAGTTTCCCAATGCTAAGGAAATCTCTTAGTGATCAATAATAATTGATTACATAGATTTTCTGGAAATTGCTTTGTCATCATGTAAGGGCAGCACTGCCTCGCTGCTCCCGCAGCTCGTCAGTCTCGTCCCATCCGCCGAACCTCTACCATCTCCGCATTATTGCTGTGTCTGCCAGTTTAACTTAGTGTTAACCAAAAGTCCGAAAATTGTAACAAGGTCAAACTCCTAATTAAAACTATTTCTTTTCGTGTATCTCAAAGTGTTTTTTTAAAAACCTCGTTTACGTGGCCTCGCGTAACATTGGTGGCAGCTTAAGGGATTTTAAAAAATCCTCGGAACGCCTCAATTCAGTGGAAAATTGAATATCTAAAAGAAATACCATACTTGCTTGTGTTGTGGTTGTGACAGTGAAAAGTGCTAAAATCCAATCTTACCTCTGTGTCTCCGTGTCTTGTCGCCGTATCCTGTCGCCGTATCCTGTCGCCGTATCCTGTCGCCGTATCCTGTCGCCGTATCCTGTCGCTGAGTTCTTCCACTCAGTGCCGCTGTATCCTGCTGGTCCTATCAGGCCCTCACTTGCCGTGTTGGTGTAACGGGGTGTGCCCCGAATATCTAACACTCACCTTGGGTGATCCCGCCTAGCTACGAAATGATTCGTGTTGTCGTCGCAGTCGCAGTGTTCCTGTAAGTACATTCTAAAAACTATTCGTGTTGTGAAAATAGTGTCAGTGATTTAAACTACAAAGTTTCATCGCATAATTCCAATTCAATTCGAGCTTCAAAGTGCTAGACTTAGAAACATTCAGATAATCAATTGTGCCAATGTATTATTTTATCACTCAGCTCTGAGACCAGTGCAACATTCCTTTCTTATCGCAACTCCGTACCTCGCGCGTTATCTTTGTTTTGACTAACCCTTCATGCTTAAAGACGAGCACGGTATCATGTCTAAAGAAACAAAAGAAATCGACATGAACTTCATAAGCAAATTCATAAACAAATTCGACGGAAACCGCGAAAATCTGAATGCGTTTTTAAATAATTGCAGAAATGCAATAAGCCTCGCATCGCAATCTCAACAAGACACAATATTAAAATATATTTTAAGCCAACTTGAAGGCCGTACCGAAAGTGCGTGCTCCATTAAGGAATTCGAAAACTGGCAACAGTTAGAAGAATTTCAATGCGCCTATTTATGTAATTCCTCCCAGGACTGAAACTGTCATAGAATGCTCCGTCTCCAACCCTGAGGTGAAGGAAGGACTCGTACTAGACCAATGTTTTCACGAAGATTTACTAATCGCCAATTGTTTAGTAGCAGTCAAAGAAAACCAAAGAATTAATTTATGAATAATCAATACTTCTGAAACTCCTGTAACCCTAAAGTCAAATTTGGACATCACACTCATTCCCTTAAGTTCTTTAATCAAACCTTTCGATACAGTAAACGCTCATACAGTTTGTCATTCCAAAGACACCAACTCTTACCTCCGAACACAAGAAGTATTAAACCTTCTTAGAGTCTCCCACCTAAATCCTGAAGAAGCAAACGCTCTTCACGATGTTTGCTCTGAATACTCAGATATATTCTTTATTCCTGGTGACAAACTTTCCCACACAAATAAATAAATAAATAAATAAATAAATCCCTGGACATTTCACACAGCACCATTTGTCCCAAGCTAAGCAACCTAATGCTTGTGTTATGGTAACAAGATGGCTGATAAACTACTTATATACAATTTTTTTTTTGTAAATACATACATATTATAGATAGAAAAACACCCAGACTCGGAACAAATACATGTAGGTCATACAAATATTTGTTCCGTGCGGGAATCGAACCCGCGACACACAGCGCAGCAGTCAATCGCTTAACCACTGCGCCAACCGTGCCGTCAATGAAATGCACTTAAGCATAACATAACGACAAGCGTTCAAAATCCAGTAAACGTAAAATCTTATCGGTTCCCAGAGGTACACAAACAAGAAGTCAATAAACAAATTGACTAAATGCTCGATCAAGGAATAATAAAACATTCAGAGTCTCCATGGTCTTCGCCAATCTGGATTGTCCCAAAAAAAATCGACGCATCCGGACAACAAAAATGGCGTATAGTCATAGATTACCGAAAACTAAATGACATCACTATTGGAGACAGTTATCCTATACCGCAGATATCCGAAATTTTAGACCAGCTGGGTCAGAGTAAATATTTCTCAACCCTTGACCTTGCATCAGGATTCCACCAAATGTTGATTAATGAAGAGGATGCTTCTAAAACGGCGTTCAGTGTACCTCAAGGACATTACCAATTTACAAGAATGCCATTTGGCTTAAAGAACGCACCCGCTACTTTCCAACGGTTAATGAATACCGCTCTCACAGGCCTCCAAGGTATACGGTGTTTTGTATACCTCGATGACATAGTCATATATTCTCATGATTTAAATTCTCACATTGACAATCTTTCGTTAGTATTCCAAAGGCTTCGAGATTACAATCTAAAACTCCAACCTGACAAGTGCGAGTTTCTTCGACGTGAAGTCGCATATCTTGGCCATCAAATAACTAAAGATGGTGTAAAATCTAACCCAGAAAAGATAAAAGCAGTAACTCAATTTCCTACTCCTAAATCCCCGAAGGACATCAAGTCCTTCCTCGGACTCGTATCCTATTATCGCCGTTTCATTTCTAACTTCTCGAAAATTGCTAAACCTCTAACTCAATTTCTAAAAAAGGATGTCCCCTTCCTATGGGAAAACCAACAACAAGTCGCCTTTGACGAACTCAAACACAAACTTACCTCTGCTCCTATCCTCATTTATCCAGATTTTTCTGCCCCTTTCATCTTAACGTGTGACGCCTCTAATTATGCTATCGGTGCCGTACTCAGTCAAGGTCCAGTTGGTAAAGATAGGCCAATAGCGTATGCCTCTCGGACCCTCAACAAGAGCGAAACTAACTACAATACCACCGAGAAAGAACTCCTTGCTATTTTGTATGGTTGTAAAACTTTCCGCCCATATCTCTATGGACGAAAATTCCTGATCATAACTGATCATAGACCATTAAAATGGTTGTTTAATCATAAAGATCCTAGTAGCAAATTACAAAGATGGCGCCTGAAACTCATGGAATACGAGTACGAAATCGGTTATCAGAAAGGAAAACTTAATGCCGCTGCTGACGCCTTATCCCGATATCCTGTAAATCCAATTCAACCATCAGACTGTGATTCTACTCCATCCGCATCCAAAGAAAATGCAGATAATTCCACACCGCCGTTCAGCCCTCTAACTCTCGAGGATCTTGATATCCAACTACCCCTGATTACCTAGACCTTGACAGCAAACTACCGTCTGTAGACCTCTTAGAAAACGACGATTCACCACCAGGAATCGATGTTCCTATTACACCTGCCACATCTAACAAATCCCCGAATCTCACAACAAATCCTTCTCGTGACGATAACGATAGCAAATTCCTGAAAACGATGAGCAACAAGGACTTTAACAGTGATGCTAAAATAACAGAACACAACGAAAGCATCCTGAAAACTAACTGCAAAATCATTGTCATACCTACTTCCATCGATCTCGATGACTCGAACCCTCATGTAGAAGAAATTCTGAGTAACCTGGAAGACTCTAAAGAATTCCTGGATAGGGAAAGAACTCTCCACTCCTTTATCTCATTCAATCACAAAGGAAAAATAATATATTTCCTATTCACTAAAGTATACCACTTTCATAACAGTCCGTATGAGGACATTTATAAAAGTATATTGAATCTTCAATCCGATATACTACGTAATGCCACTGATTCCAACCCAAACATAGCCATCACTGATTTCCAAAATCCTTTTGACAAGCATATCTGGGCAAAAATATACAACATGTTCTGCTATATCTTTAACAATACTCAAGTATCAGTTCATATTTATCACAATACTATAATTTACCCTACACCTTCAGAGATATCTAGAATACTCCGCGAAAACCATGACATTCCTATTGCCGGACATCTAGGATCTACGCGAATGTTTAATCGAATAAAAGAAATGTATCTCTGGAAGAATATGCGGACAGATATCGAAACATACGTAAGAAATTGCTCCCAGTGCCAAAGCAACAAAGCCCTAAGACAGATTAATAAATCACCAATGCAAATAACTACCACTTCTACCAAGCCATTTGAACGACTCAGCCTCGACCTCGTAGGTCCCCTTCCAGAAGCAGGCCTTACTAAGCTCAAATTCATTGTTACACTACAGGACGACCTTACCAAATATTCCCTCGCTTACCCTATCGCTAATGCGACTGCAGAAGAGACATGTGAGTGTCTAGTGCACTTTATTTCTGTTTTTGGCATCCCGAAGTCTATTTTAACCGATCAAGGCACAAACTTCACCGCAGACTTATTTAAAAGAACTTGCGATTTCCTGAAAATTAAACATATCTGGTCTTCCCCATATCATCCTCAAACTCAAGGTGCACTTGAACGCAGTCACTCCACACTTAAGGAATATCTTAAATCTTATGTCAATGAAAATCATTCTGACTGGCATAAATATGTCTATACTGCTATGTTGGCTTATAACACCTCTACTCATTCCAATACTAACTTCACACCGTATGAGCTCCTCTTCGGCCAGAAACCTTTTATTCCGGACTCCGTGTATGAATTACAAACAGACCTTACATATCCAGAATATCTCAAAGCCCTACATCATCGTCTAAAACTTTCACATGAAAAAGCCATCGAACACATACAAAGATCAAAGGAAAGGTCTAAACAGTATTATGACGCTCGCTCACGACCTGTTCAATATAAAGTCGGAGATTACGTATATCTCAAAAATCATGTACGTCTGCGGAAAGCCCTACCGCCAATTTGGAAAGGACCGTATAAGGTTGTAAAAATCAATGGTAGAAACACCTTAACCTTACTCATAAATAGACGTCATGTAACACATCATTATGATGAAGTTAAATTAGCTCCTAGATCTGAAACGTAGCCCTAGTTATATATAGTATACTTAATACTAATCTTAATTATATTCTATTACAGTAATTCAGCGCTGGGTCAGGAGTTCATTACGCCCTTGACGAACAGTCCTGGCATATACTTCGACCCCTTAGGTTCTTTAAGTTTAATTGATAGTCACTTTAGTATAGTTATTCCTTATGACGTATCCTTTATTAATCCGCATATTCTAAACCTCCGTCTTATTCTAGACAAATCCAAACAAATGTGTGACAATGGTAAAGTCTTTGATTATTTAGAATGTAGTAATCTCTTTCAACCATTGAACACCCGTTATAATGATATAGTTCATGACAACGAAGCTATTTTTCACCTTACATCTCGCCAGTCGAGAAGATCTGCACTTCTAGGATTCGTAGGTACTGTATCAAAAAAGATATTTGGCACAATGGATGAAGATGATGCCATCCGATACGATAATGCCATTAAAGAGGTAGAAACAGACCAAAAGAAACTAGCCCTTCTGATGAAGGAAAATATATTAGTCACTACCTCCTCGCTTAGATCTTTCAATGAAACTCTGTATACAGTAAAACTAAATGAGAAGCACCTGAAAGATGCAATTGATGGATTGTCTCATGATATTCTTAATCTGACATACGTTTCAAAAGAATTAGGTATTAGGTCTCGCATGCTGGAACTAACTTCCATGATAGAAAATAGTCTCCTAGCCTTGTCCTTCAAAGTCGAAGACATAATTAACTCTATTATGTTCAGCAAATCTAATGTTCTGTACCCCACTATCTTAACACCAAAAGAACTTTATACCGAATTGGTCGATAACTACAGATTCTTACCTGAATCTAAACAACTTCCGGTTCCCTTGAACCTTGATAACATGCATACTATTTTAAATATATCAGAAACATCTAGCTACTTCAATAAAGAAAAAGTAGTATTTACAGTAAAAATCCCTCTCATTAATCCTATACACTTAAATGTGTATCATAACTTACCTTCGCTGGTTCCTCATGATAAAAATAATCCAAGGTCATATTCGACCATCACTCCATCCTCCAAATATATTGGTATAAGCAGAGATAAGTCAATGTATTGTAAGTTAGATAACCTAGATAATTGTAAGATAATTAATAATAACCATTACCTTTGTGAAACATCAATATTGTACTCATCTTCCGCGACGCCTTCCTGTGAAACGGAAATTATTACAAAAGTACTTACCTTAATCCCTTCGATTTGTGAAACTAAATTTATCCATGGTCACTTTAGCATCTGGCAGCCACTACGCTATAGTAGATGGTTGTATGTAATGTCTGAAAAAACTAAAATAAGTATTGAATGTAATAACTCCCAATCTACTGAAATAGAATTTAGTGGAAACGGTGTATTGTACTTACCTTCTAAATGTGTTGCCTACTGCAAGGACACTCGTTTAACTTCACATGAAAATCATAAAATTCAGCTGAAAACTATTGTTTCTAATTTTAATATTTTAAATGACTCATGTTGTAACATTGAAGCTTATAATAATATTGTATCAAACTTACCTGTAGTTAATCTTAAGAATATTAACTTAGATTCCTTAGCTTATGATAATCCTGAAATCCTGAAAAGTCTTAACAATGTAATTGAAAAACCACATATTGTTTTATATCAAAATTACTATTCAGGTATTACAATTGTAATTCTAATTTCTATTATATGCTTAATTATCTATAAGGTGTATAAAACTGGCATACACAAGAAAATAATGAAATTCAACGAAAAGAAACTTCTAAAAATAATGACCCTGAGTTAGATGACATTGAAATCTCAAATGTCAACACAGGACCCTCTCTTCGAATTGGCTGACTCATATTTCATTAATTTAAACATAAACTTCACTTTAAAAGGTGTAGTTTACTCTAAATCGGGGGGCTGTTACAGTTTCCCAATGCTAAGGAAATCTCTTAGTGATCAATAATAATTGATTACATAGATTTTCTGGAAATTGCTATTTCATCATGTAAGGGCAGCACTGCCTCGCTGCTCCCGCAGCTCGTCAGTCTCGTCCCATCCGCCGAACCTCTACCATCTCCGCATTATCGCTGTGTCTGCCAGTTTAACTTAGTGTTAACCAAAAGTCCGAAAATTGTAACAAGGTCAAACTCCTAATTAAAACTATTTCTTTTCGTGTATCTCAAAGTGTTTTTTTAAAAACCTCGTTTACGTGGCCTCGCGTAACAGTATGTAAGAACTCTTAAGAGACCGTAGCTTAACACAAAACATGTAAAAGATATAAATTACTAACTAAAATTTTGTTGGTGTGTGACTGGCGATCTATGTACGCCGTGACGCCATCATCAAAACCTAACATTATGCCAAAATTCCTACGTTGCCTAACATTATGCCAAAAACCGCTATGACAGGTGGACAAAATATGAGATTATAAAGGTTCTGTTTTCCGTTCAAATGATAAATGATTTATTTTCTGTAAGTAGGTTTGTACAAACACTTTTACATGTCAATCATATTTTTTTAAACTAGATGAGGTCGGCGTTTCCTATCTGACTACTCTGAGAAGAAAGGCCGAAACAAACTCAGAGGTCACAGTCTCTTTTAAAGTCCAGACATAATCTTGGTCAGATCATGTGAAGACCATGTAGATTGGTGTCTGAAATGGTCTTTTGAGTAAAGAACCACACAGATTGAGCGGACCTGTCCAGTCAGTGCACGCATTTGTCAAAAATCGTGCAGCTCAACTCAGAACTTGAGGAGCCTTACGATTCGACGAACAATACCAATGAAAGGACATTTGGGTAGGCCGCATAAATTACTCAAACTGCCAGATCATGATTAAAACTAACTAAGAAGGAAAACAGAAAAAAGAAATGACCCACATAGTCTTCACACTCACAATAATAATAATAATAAAAAATAAGATACTTTACAAAGTAAATATCCATGTCATTGTTTATATAAAATTCATCAATGTCAATGTGTATATAAAAATCCGGACATAATCTTTGATCTTTGAGGACTATGTAGATTTGTGTCTGAAGTGGTCTTTTGAGGAAAGAACCACACAGATTGAGTGGACCTGTGCAGTCAGTGCACGCATTCGTCAGTAACCGTGCAGCTCAACTCAGAACTTAAGGAGCTCAACGATTCGACGAGTAATACCAAGGACAGGACATTTGTGTAGACCGCATAGACCGCTCAAAGTGCCAGACCATGATTAAAACGGAAACCCACATAGTCATCACATTCACAATAATTAAAATAATATAAGACTTCAAACAGTAAATGTTCATGTCATTCTGTATATAAATAGATATTTAGAAAGAGAAAAAACAAAAGTGTAAGTCAGCAAAAAATAAAAAATAAACAACATTCACTGTCTAGACCTATTGGAGCAGCTCAATCCCAAGCTTTTTTGTCCTCAATATAGTCTTTTACAGTATAATAGGCTTTCTGGCATAGTTTTAACTTTATAAAAGATTTGAATTTATTAATGCTTAGTTCTTGAATGTGGCTAGGAAGTTTATTATAAAAACGTATACATTGGCATCTCAACGACACGTCAAGGAAACGGAAACCTAAAAACGACAAACGGTGGAACCAATTCAGTCTGTCAGCCCTTTATTAATTCGGCAGATCACTAGAACGTTTTATTTGCATAAAAATACGCAATAGGAATTGTAAAAAAGCGGCCTCTAGCAGCGTACCTTACTACTTATGTAGTTCGCTCGGACATGTCACCGCGGTCTAACAACTAGCCGTACAAACAAATGCGACATTCGGTGACTCATTGTCGATGGCTGCGCTCTAAGGCTACGTTCACACGTAGGCCAGTACCATTCGGAGAATGTTTTGCTCCGGCTGTTAACTCGATTCAGACGATACAGCTGGTTACAAACCCCATTCACACGGCGATGAACAGTATGATATTTTAAGGTAAAACTTTGGGATCACAGGATAACATCCCATTTTTAATAGGGTTAAAAACAAATGCAGTGTAAAAACTACCCTGTAATACCAAAATATTAGGTTGTCTCATAAGTTCTTGCCATATTTTAATTTTCTCGAATTTTCTCATATTTAAACTAAAGCAAATTCAAGAAAGTTCTAGATCTTTCTAGTAAGGATGAGTATCTTTTATGGTGTGGGTATAAATAGGCGCGGACGCAACGCAATAATCAGTTTTTAGTGAAAATGGATCAGCGTCAACTGCGAGCTATTATGCCAGATGAGCATCGACTGAAAGTCTCTTCAACAGAAACGGCTAAAAAGATTAACACTGCATTTGGACCGGATACAACTAGCGATCGGACTGTTCGTTTCTGGTACAAGCGTTTTGACACCGGTGATATAAGCTGCGAAGATCAACGTCGCCCAGGCCGACCCACCAGCTTCGATAAAGATGCTTTGCGTCACGAACTTGAGCTACATCCAGACTATAGTACGCGCGATTTAGAGAAGGAGCTTGGACAATCCCAAGCGACTATAGATCGTTATCTCAAACCGATGGGATATCGCAAAGTGATGTCGCGTTGGACACCTCATGCGTTAACGGACCATGACCGGGCCGTTCGTGTGGCCATTTGTCAAAGTTTGTTACTTCATCCGCACAGACGAGACTTTCTCAAGGACATTATTATATGTGACGAGAGCTGGATACATTATGAAACTAACACACGTCATGCCTATTGGATCCCTCGCGGGGAAAACCCACCAGCCTAGCCTAAACTTAATGAACACGGTCGTAAGATTATGTTGTCTGTTTTCTGGGATTGGCAAGGAATGATTTTCTGGGAACTCCTCGAATCTCATCAGACTATTAACGCCAATCTGTATACGCAGCAGCTTCGCAAACTAGCAGAGATGTTAAAAATGAAGCGGCCAAAACGACTTTGAGTCCAACTTTTGCATGACAACGCACGACCTCACTGCGCCAAGTTAACACATAAACAGCTGGAGGAGCTAGGATGGCTGACTGTTCCACATCCACCGTATAGCCCGGATCTTGCGCCTTCAGACTTTCATTTATTTCGAGCTCTTAAATTTCATTTACTAGGAAAAAAATCGAAAATTCTGGAAGTATTAAAATTGAACTTGAAAATTTTTACGAGTCCCAGCCTGCCTCATTTTGGGAGAAGGGTATTCAAATTTTGCCCAGTAGATGGCTGACTGTTGTAGATAACGAGGGAGACTATGTAATTGATTAAATGTGTTTTTTTATTTATTAATAAAAATTATTAATAATAATTTGTTTTTAACTGGCAATAATTTATGAGACAACCCAATAATACAGTATAATGTCGCACTGATTACCACCGCGCGAACGGGGCAACACGGTGACCGTTCGGTAGGATATGTTCACGCACCTCCTTAAGCCATGACAGCCATTTGTGTGTGAACGAAATGATAAAAAGTTAAGCGCCACTGCGTAACCGGGTTCGTATAACTGCAATAAAACTCGTTACGAAGCGAAATTCAAGTTTTCTTACGTTTTTTGCAATTTGCAGTTCAGTGTAAGGTTGTACGTATGTACAGAATTGTGACCTAGAATATCGCCCCAGATGATTCTGTAAGGTTGTACGTATGTGCAGAATTGTGACCTAGAACATCGCCTCAGATGATTCTGTAAGGTTGTACGTATGTACAGAATTGTGACCTAGAACATCGCCTCAGATGATTCTGTAAGGTTGTACGTATGTGCAGAATTGTGACCTAGAACATCGCCTCAGATGATTCTGTAAGGTTGTACGTATGTGCAGAATTGTGACCTAGAACATCGCCTCAGATGATTCTGTAAGGTTGTACGTATGTGCAGAATTGTGACCTAGAACATCGCCAAAGATAATTCTGTAAGGTTGTACGTATGTACAGAATTGTGACCTAGAGCATCGCCTCAGATGATTCTGTAAAGGTGTTATGATGGTGGTTATATAAATAAAAATAAATAACATAATGAAAATGTGATTCACGAACGTAACAACTATGTATTTAATAGGTTGTCTCATAAACAAATTATTATTAATATTATTTTAAAAATAAAAACACATTTAATCAATATAGTCTCCCTCGTTATCTACAACAGTCAGCCATCTACTGGGCAAAATTTGAATACCCTTCTCCCAAAATGAGGCAGGCTGGGACTCGAAAAAAATTTCAAGTTCAATTTTAATACTTCCAGAATTTTCGATTTTTTTTCCTAGTAAATTAAATTTATGAGCTCGAAATAAATGAAAGTCTGAAGCCGCAAGATCCGGGCTATACGGTGGATGTGGAACAGTCAGCCATCCTAGCTCCTCCAGCTGTTTATGTGTTAACTTGGCGCAATGAGGTCGTGCGTTGTCATGCAAAAGTTGGACTCCAAGTCCTTTTGGCCGCTTAATTTTTAACATCTCTGCTAGTTTGCGAAGCTGCTGCGTATACAGATTGGCGTTAATAGTCTGATGAGATTCGAGGAGTTCCCAGAAAATCATTCCTTGCCAATCCCAGAAAACAGACAACATAATCTTACGATCGTGTTCATTAAGTTTAGGCTGGGCTGGTGGGTTTTCCCCGCGAGGAATCCAATAGGCATGATGCATGTTAGTTTCATAATGTATCCAGCTCTCGTCACATGTAATAATGTCCTTGAGAAAGTCTCGTCTGTGCGGACGAAGTAACAAACTTTGACAAATGGCCACACGAACGGCCCGGTCATGGTCCGTTAACGCATGAGGTGTCCAACGTGACGTCACTTTGCGATATCCCATCCATTTGAGATAACGATCTATAGTCGCGTGGGATTGTCCAAGCGCCTTCTCCAAATCGCGCGTACTATAGTCTGGATGTAGGTAGCTCAAGTTCGTGACGCAAAGCATCTTCATCGAAGCTGGTTAACCGTTCGCCAGCTTTTCATTATGCACTTAGTATAAAAACAGCACACCATGCTTGCCTACAATGCCGACAACACTAACAAGAGACGGAATGATCTTGTATGCATATCTAATGCAACCTCAAAACATATCTTTGTAGAAAGATTTTTAACATTCCTAGGCCCATTCCTGTACAATAGATTAAATAGGAAACTATGTATCTATAAACTAAATTACTATAACTGTAAAAAAAATATACTTAAGTATTTACTAACCCTCAACTATGCACAGACAGAAGACCTACTTATTGTCTGCAAATAAAACTGCTAACATACTATTTTACTTTTATTTATCTAAGTTTTAATTTAGTTTTTACGTTAAACTAAGTGTTAATTTATTACATTAAGTATTCATGCATTTTCAAGCCTGAAGCACAGGTTCAACCTAGTTCAGGCAAATTAGCAACTGTGCGCTATCGTAATTGTTAAAGTATTAATTGTAAATGTATCCCATTTATATAAATAAACGATTTTATTATTATGAATTAAATTTATCTATAGAATTAATATCCACAAACATGATCAATACAACTCTCTCAAGTTCATTTAATCCTATTGATTGATATTTCAGGGAATAGTAATCCGTAACGTGAGAAAATTTGAATTTCGCGGGCTACCTAGCGCATGCGCCATAACAAACAACACAGCACAGGTTTGTGTTTAAAATACCTAAACTAATAAATAATAATAATGTAACTGTGGCTGAGTAATTGTGTGACCTTGATCCTTAGACCTCCGTCAGGTTTCTCGAAGATTTCGTGCCCAACATTGGTGAAGTAAGTAACATCGAACGTTGCATGTTGATATCCTAATTATTCTAAATCCGAATTCATGTTTAATGACCAATATTAACCTTTTTTTAAATAATTTTATTCAAAGGGTAATAATTAAGCTTTTTTCACTAATAAGTAAAATTTGCCATAATGCTTGTAATTACATTGGTAAATACTGTAATTGCGTAGAATTACCTTGTTAATAGTTTCAATTCGCAGCATACAATGTATTACAAGTGACATGCCTAGTAAGTACCTTGTAGTTTGGTGGGGTCAAATAGGTGGAATATATTTACATTCGTGCAGCAGTTAATTAAGGCAAACGACCGTCTACACAGGGGAGGTCAGGGGAACTGTGACTGTGACGTCAGTCGCTGCTCACCGAACACTAATAATAGCACACGAATGTGTAGCTAACAAGGTGCCAACATATAAGAAACAGTCACCTTACGAGAGCTCTATGGAGAACCATGCCCGAGGAGAGAACCATGCCCGAGGAGAGAACCATGGTCGAGGAGAGAACCATGCCCGAGGAGAGAACCATGCCCGAGGAGAGAACCATGCCCGGGGAAAGAAACATGGTCGAGGAGAGAACCATGCCCGAGGAGAGAACCATGCCCGCGGTGAGAACCATGCCCGAGGAGAGAACCATGGTCGAGGAGAGAACCATGCCCGAGGAGAGATCCATGCCCGAGAAGAGAACCATACCCGAGGTGAGAACCATGCCCGAGGAGAGAACTATGGTCGAGGAAAGAACCATGGTCGAGGAAAGAACCATGCCCGAGGAGAGAACCATGCCCGAGGAGAGAACCATGCCCGACGAGAGAACCATGGCCGAGTATACAACCATGCCCAAGGAGAGAACCATGCCCGAGGAGAGAAGGCTTCTCCAGTACAGCTTAGTACAAGGTATGGAACTGAATACAAGTAAGACATACATTTTTGCAGGAAGCGTGTTGAGTATACATGACACATAGTGTGTATTTGTCACGAGTATCCCAGTGATGTCAACGTGTGTCGAAGAGGGCTCACTAATGTTTCACCAAAACACCATTGACAATGTTTTAGTTTACAACCAACGTTTCGTATACTATTTATTACACAAACGACTCATTCCGCAAATCTTTTATTTTATAAACACTCGCTTGACAAACATTTATTTGGAAAATGCTTCTCTTTACAAATGTTTCGGATGATATTTAATGATTTATACATTTTTAATTTAATATTTAGATTCTTTTGAAAAAATCACGTTTATACAAAATCTTATTTTATAATAAGTACATTTTCTAAGCCTTTCACAAAGACGGTATTTTATGTTAATATGTCGTCTTACGGACGGAGTAAAAATAAGTTGGTTTACAAGCAATAATAATAATAATAATAACAAGACGTAGTCGACGGATCCTCGCTTCGCGGGGCCCCTATTTCTGTCTACAGGGTTTAAAGGAACGTAATACGAAGGAGATGACGGTTCGGACGTTATCCCCTTCGCACCTAACCTGTCCGAGTCGGGGTGACCCAAGTCCCGAGCTCGCTTCACTCGCTCTTGCGTAATAATAAGTCAATATGTAAAAAGTTTTGAATGGCATAATGATAAAACAAAATATTACGATTTGTTTCCAGAAAATGATGATTGTTTGTTTAATAAACATTTATTTTCATGAAATACAAAAATTTAATAATTTATTTCAAATCGTGACAACTTAATTCGTTTAATCAGTGACTTCGGTAATACTGCGCAGTACTGCGCGCGTAGTGGCGATGCGTCGCCACGGCATGCGTCGCCACGCCAGAAATCTTTTTTACGTGCGGCTATAGATGTTCCACATCAAAAAGTTAATCGGATAATTATTTTCTTAAGTGAATTATTTGGCAATCTTGTTATATTGTATAATGATGATGAAATTACAAATAATGTTTATGCCAATAGTTGTTGTCAAGTAAAAACTTCTAAATTAATTTATGGTGAACTGACAGGACACCGTCGAAGAGAGTGTCACGAGTGTCACTCTGGTGTCAGACAGGTTCTCACGCGTGTTAATGTCGACATATGTTGAAAGGAATATCGTGAGGGTCTCTAGTGTCAACGTTTGGCGACGAATGTTCTACTAGTTTCACAAGTCGAAACTCGTGCGAGGAGTGTGAAGGTGGTTTTACACCAGCGAGGCGAGGCGTGGATGGGATGGGCGAGAATTTAAATTTGTTTGGCAAAATAATGGTGGAAGACGCTGGGCAGGGCGTGGATAGAAATTTCAGTTTCATAGAAATTTCAGTTCTCGCCTATCCCATCCACGCCTCGCCTCGCCGGTGTAAAGCCACCTTTAGCCTGGTGTCAAGATTTGCGTCACGGTGTGTGGTACGTACCGCGGCGTGCGGGTGTGACGTGACGGTGCTGCCGCGCACCACACGCTTGTCGTGCATCACGTTGGCATACTGCGCCGTGCCCAGGCTGCCGCTGTAACAATCAACATACACATTACTAACCGGATATACGGTATTTTTAATATCCATGTAGGTATCACATGCCCTGCGACGTGTAAGCAGTGTCTTCTCGCGGAATACAGCGGGTATGGCGAGTCTGGTATCGAGTTCGTGTAGTAGCCGTTGCCAAGTCAGCGCTGATTCCTGCCTGCCTCTACTAAAGCTGCAGGAAGCTTACAAGATGAGTAAGTTTTTAAGAGACGCTACTAAGGTATTAAATACCAAAAATGAAATAAAACTTAAACATTAGCTAGCTTTACCAACAAGTATATGTTGCGTGACGTTAATGCACAGGTATACTGGACTGCTAAATCGCGATACTTCTACGTCCGGACTTACGGGACACATACGGATATGTGAATCGAATGTATTACGTACATACACATGTACGTGTACAGTGTACAAGACAGTAGAACAATCGAGCTGCCAACAGCAACAGCAACTGCCTATTTAGTTGTACCAATCAAAATGTGAAGTATCTAGATACTTCACATTTTGATTGTACATATAATAAAATAGTAATAAAGTAAAACTGTACATTAAATATCTTAAAAGTAAAAAAGTAGGTGATTGTTACGGGATGTGGGAACGAGTCTAATGCCGAAAATGTACATTTTAAAATGTTGTTCGATTCTCTGGGTGTATTCCGGATTGGCGCCAAAATGGCTGAACGGATTTTAATGAAATTTGGTGCACAGATAGTTAAAACCTGGAATAACACACAGGGTTCTTTTAATCCCGGTAGTACGTTCCCGCGGGGTATCCACCCGTACGAAGCATCGGGCAAAAGCTAGTAAGAATAAAATATTATTTGAATGAGTCGAAGATGCTTAAAGCTAATCTAATTCGAGATAAGATGAGCGAGTATAGTGTGGCGGAAGCTAAGCAAGTGTTGTTGACCTCCCGCCGGGCGAGCGCGCGCGACGGACAGTGGGCCAGCGGACCGCCACCCCTCGTCCACCACGGACAGCCGAACGGTGCCAGCTGTCGAACGAATCCATTTGCATTCCTCATTGTAAAAAATTGAGTGTTGTCGCAAGGGATGCCAGCGTCACAACGGTGTGGTCGTGCCAATACACTCGGAGACTCTTGTGATAAGGGTCGACGTGGTGCACCGAGGCACAGCTGACCCCTCTTCGTGACTTACTCGCTGGCGGCCGCGCGCGGCGCGTCCAGCAGGCGCTGCATGCCCACCACGCCAGCCACAAGCGCGCGCACGCCGCCGAACAGCTGGCTAGCGCGCGTCTCCGGCACGCCACCGTTCAGCACCGCTTTCTCCTTCTTCTCCGGAACTAATCGCTTCGACCGCGGAGCCACCGCTTTCGGCTTACTCGCGTACGAGTATACTATCTTGTTACTCTCCTTGGCCGGGTACAGGGTCTCGAGTCCCAGTATCCGCGCCACCTCCGGTGGCGGCAGCAGAAACTGTCCGCTCCTCACCGTCGTCACGAATCGCGGCTTGTCCCCGTCGTTGGACGTCGCGTTGCGGGAACGGGTCTTGCGTCCCGGTGATGGTGACTTGTCCATTTTGGGTGATATCTTCTTTTTGTCGCTCTCTGGCTCGATGATGTTGATGCGCGGATGCGATTGACTCAGAATTTTGGGCAGCGCTTGTTCGTTCGAGCTGACGTTTGGATTAGAAGCTGCGAGGATACCGTTCTTCGAGCGGTATCGCGTCGGTCGACGGAGATTAGCTTGCAGAATTTCTTTCTCTTTAAGTCTTCGGAGTTTAAAGTCCAGCGCGCGGGAGAACTTGGGGTCGAGGATGGTGTGCGTGGCGGGCGCGCCCATGTCGCTGGGGGGCGCGGGAGGCGCGGCGGCGCGCTGCAGTGGCTTCACCACGTGCACGCGCGGCGGCGCTGGCTCGGCCACGGGCTGCAGCTCGTCCGCTGCGCTCTGCTCATGGCTGATCACCGTGAAGGCGCTCGTGTCGTCGGTGGGAGCGGGCGCGGGCGGCATGGCGGCTCATCACATGTTGTGTGTCACAGGCGCGTGCTGGCAGCGCGTGGCGGCGGGCGGCGGCGCGGCGGCGCGGCCGGTCTGCTCGGCGGCTAACGATCACTGAGCGCGTGCTGTCGGCCGCTGGTCAGCGCTCGGTGGCCACAGGTCGTAAGCGCCGCACCCCGCTACCCACCTGCGTCGTTTTGTCTACACACTACTAATGCGGACATGATCGCGCAAGCGCCACGTTACCGACGAAGAGGGTAAACAGAGGTCTGCCTTCGAAGAAACGTTTCTAGAGTGCGACTCATAAGTACCAAGTCGTTGTTCGATTTGAATGGCGACTCATGACGCGCTGATTATAATGGGTCACCTCTGCCAATCGATAGTCGTATAATGTTGTTACACAAGCTTGTAATCAATTGTCATAATTATAACAGATGAAGGGTGATAAGAAATAGGTTAGTCAACACACCGATCGTTCTATTTGCTAACAAACATTGTTTCTATCATCAATGTTACAATCACCCGGCCCCTCGTACCATTATTGGTTCATCAGCGTCCTCTTCTCAATGGAATCAGCGCGAACTGTGTTGATAACATTGACACATTATTGCTGAGTAAACGAGCTGACGAGCCGCTCACTGGTGAGTGGAGACTGCTTCCGTGCGAGCAAGCAAGTGTCATGTCACATACAGTCACAGTAGCAGTCCCTCCCGGGCCCCAGACAGCGGCCGTCATGCCAGAGTCCAGACGCAAATCGTCACTAAACAAGACTTACCTATTACCTAATCTCGAACGTTAGCGCAAAAGCATCTCTACTTCGGATTATACGTAGGTGTCATGACGACTGATGAGTAAGATAATAGGTCTTTACCTATGAAATTGCCGTTTTGTATGAAAAAATTTAAACTAATTTTTTTCATGTAGGTATTTTTTATTTGTCTTAATCGAAGTAATCACCCATGCAATCAATGCATCTTTGCCAACGCAGTGGCAGTTTATTGATGCCCTTCTTAAAGAAATCAGCTGGACGGGAGGCAACAAATTCTTCAAAGGCATTTTGTACTGCCTCTCGGGTATTGAATTTTTTTCCCGCCAAGAAGTTATCCAAATTCTGAAAAAAATAGTAGTCTGTAGGCGCAAGGTCTGGTGAGTAGGGCGGATGACGGAGAGCTTCCAACCCCAGTTCTTGCAACTTGGAGACCGTCTGCTGTGCAGTATGAGGTCGCACGTTGTCGTGCAGGAGCAGCGGAGACGAGCGATTGACGAATGCTGGTTGGAGATGTGCCAGCTTCTCCATCATTGTGTTCAGTTCTTCACAGTACACATCTGCAGTAATGCTCACCCCGTTTGGTAAGAAGCTGTGATGAATCACACCGGTGCTAGACCACCAAACACTTTTCTAGGGGTAAGTTTTCGTTTAGGGCATTGTTTAGGTGCTAAACCAGGATCCAACCAACTTGCTGAGAGCTTGCGGTTATCAAACAGAATCCATTTTTCATCGCAGGTAGCAATGCGGTTCAAAATTCCTTCATTTGTGTGTCTGTTGAGCAGTGCAAGGCACGTCTCGACGCGTACTTCGCACTGGCGATCATTGAGTTCGTGGGGCACCCATTTGTCAAGCTTTTTTACCTTGCCAATATGACGCAAATGGACCAATATTGTTTTGACGCTAACGTCGAAAGCTGCTGCTAATTCAGCCGTAGATTGTGTATCATCAGCTTCCACAATCGCCTTTAATTCGTCACTGTCGACCAAAGTCTTCGGACGACCGCGAGGTTCATTTTTCAGGTCGAAATTTCCAGAACGGAAGCGAGCAAACCAATAACAGGTGGTGCGTTGGTTTGTAGTGTTAGCTCCGTAAACGTCGTTGATGTTGCGTGCCGCTTGTGCCGCGTTGCTGCCACGACGGTACTCATATTCCATAATTACTCGAATTTTTAAAAAGATTGAAATGTGATGAAAATGTAACACTAATCAATAAACAAATGACTACTTTTGGAAACAAAATTCCATGTTTTTAAAATAAAATTAATTTGAAATTAGAATTCTTAGCCAAACAAAAATTATTTTGATTTGAAATGGCCAGTACTGCAGAACGGCAATTTCATAGGTAAAGACCTAATATTGGGACTAAAAGTATTATATATGAACCCGCCCTTCAAGTGAGCCCGGAATGCAATAGCAGTGGTCGAATGTGACTGCTAGATAATACCTTATGGCATTCATCGCGTCTTATTGTACCACAATTGCATGTAATATATATTGAGAATGCTAAAACGCCCTAACATAAAACGGCCACGTTGTTCAAAACGACACATTATTACAATCAGGTACTGTCTCAAAAGGTTGTGTACCTACATGGGCAAGTCTTACAAGGTAATCGTTCGCTATTTTATAACAAATTTGTTTTAAAACAAACTATTTAACAAGCATCGGAGCCCCTTCAGCGGCGTGACCTTCAGCTAATAGATTGTTAGCAGTCGTTGTTCCCAGGACGTGCGTCATAAAATCGCCACTATAATAACAGTCGTAGACGCCCGTAGCACGAGAGCCGCTACGCAGAAGTGCTACGAGTGTGTAGCAACGATGGGTAAGCTACGATTATTCTAGTATTTTTTTTTATTACTAACAAGACTTCGATATTGTTTCATAATAATGTGGGTATTATAGAATATATATGTGGATATATACAGCGTGTAACGGAAAGGGGGTATCAACCCTGAAGGAGGTGAATGTGCTCATGAAACTCAACAACTTTCCCCAAAGAACATAGGTCGAAATATGAAAAAAAATTTGGCCCTCCCATAGTAAATCAATCAGCTGGTAGTCAGTTTTGTAAGGGAGGGCCAAATTTTTTTTTCATATTTCGACCTATGTTCTTTGGGGAAAGTTGTTGAGTTTCATGAGCACATTCACCTCCTTCAGGGTTGATACCCCCCTTCCGTTACACGCTGTATATAATGTCAACTTTTATCAAGTACAAAAATTTAAACAGAACGTCTATCTATACGATAGAAATACGGGCCTAGCATTCTTTTTCAAATAATCAGGCTAGTTTTTTTTTTCAGTTTTTCTAACACATAAATTATAATATTTTTAAAAGCATACTGTATACCGACTCAATTGTTCTGGGTCTGCACCCCCAAAAAACCCACGGTCATTAAACCCGGTATTACGTCATCGCTCGGACTGCACTGACTTCTGGTCGAATCTCCATCCCAAGCTATGCTACTCGAAGCTATCATACCTAATAATTAGTGTAGACTATAAGAAACGATATTAACGTTTGCGCTAATCTATCGTCTTTTAATTTTCCATCACACTTTTTCAGGCTTTGGACTGACAAGTTAATACAATTTGTTATTTTTTTTAGTATTGAATTAATGTAAAAATGTTAACAACTTACCTAACTTTTTGCATTAACTTAGCGTGTTAAATATAGTCAGAATTCATTAACAGATTTACACTTATTTACACAATTTAATAGTTATTTACACATATCACATCAATTGTTGGACGTGACGCCCTTGTTGTCGCACACTGTCTAGCGCGATCGAGACAATGCCTCCGCACTTCAGTAAGCACTTGATGTTCACTGGACATCACGTCAAATGCACTCACAATTCGCGCACGTAATTCTTCCACTGTACGGATTGTATGACCATCGTTCCCATACACTAGGTCTTTGGCCCTACCCCACACGTGGAAGTCCATTGGCGTCAAGTCAGGTGAACGTGGCGGCCAGCGGATAACGCTACCACGCCTAATCCATCGCCCTTGGAACGCCTCGTCCAAGTAGGCGCGTACACTGAAGTGCGCCGGCGCGCCGTCGTGCTGATAGTACATGTACCTGCGGTACCACACAGGCACATCCAACTGCAGCTCTGGTAGGTCTCGCTGGAGGAACTGCAGATACGTGTCCGCAGTCAGTCGGTCCAGAAAAACAGGTCCCAGTAATTGGCCGTTCAACACTCCTGCCCACACATTTACACTGAACCGGTGTTGGAAGTAGTCCGGCCGAATAACTCGTGGATTGTACTCGCACCAGTAATGAGCATTATGCACATTAAATAGTCCCTTGCGCGTAAATGTGCACTCATCCGTCCACAGCACGTTATACGTAGGGTTCCGCAGCAGCCAACGGCAGAACTCAACCCTCGGTGCGTAATCCTCAGGCAGCAACTCCTGGACCCGAGTGAAATGGAAGGGATGGTAACCTTCACTGCGCAGAAGCTGCCACACGTAATTCTGGCTTACGTCAAACACACGGGCAGCGTCTCCGGTGCTCGCCACGGGGTGCCGGTGAAAGAAATCCAGCACCTCCTCTTCAAGCTGCACTGGGTGTCGCGGCCTCCCCGAGTCAATAATACGAGGCTGGAAGTTCTCACTCTCTCTGAAGCGCTGCACAGCTCGAAGAATGGTGCGAATATTGACCACTCGTCCAAATCTCTGGGCGTACAGTTCTTGTGCCTGCAACATTATTTCACCTGCGTCGTGATAGCACATAGCCATATTCATGTATTCTCGGGATGAATACCGATATAGCATTTCGAAAATTTTCTCACAGACAACACGCACAATTCAGTAACTTGATTTTGGCGAACTGAAAGAATCTCCTGCGCTCAATGCCGGCCGGGCAAGGCGGGGGCAGCGGGGCGAAGAGGAGGACATGCCGCCGCCGCACGTGTGCAGGCAAGAAACCATTGTTATATTGTGCTTATTGTTAGAGTACGTTAGCCATTAATACACAGGATGTTGAATTTGACTTTAAAAAAAAAATTGTTTTTGGTGTTTTTCTTGGAAACTAGCGTATAGAAATGTATTATTTTTTCAAGAAATGTCTATCTTAAGTTAATGAATCTATCCTTAAAATTTTTGTACTTAATAAAACTTGACCTTATACAACGTGTAACGGAAAGGGGGTATCAACCCTGAAGGAGGTGAATGTGCTCATGAAACTCAACAACTTTCCCCAAAGAACATAGGTCGAAATATGAAAAAAAAATTTGGCCCTCCCATAGTAAATCCTGGTAGCTGGTAGTCAGTTTTGTAAGGGAGGGCCAAATTTTTTTTTCATATCTCGACCTATGTTCTTTGGGGAAAGTTGTTGAGTTTCATGAGCACATTCACCTCCTTCAGGGTTGATACCCCCCTTCCGTTACACCCTGTATAATCACACTAATATTATTAAGGCGAAAGTTTGTGAGTGTGTGTTTGTATGTTTGTTACTTCTTCACGCTCAAATGGCTGAACGGATTTGGATGAAATTTGGTACATAGATAGTTTGTAATCGGAATTAACACATAGGATACCTTTTATCCCGATATTCCCACGGGATCGACACTTATGCGGCTGAAACCGCGGGGCGCAGCTAGTATAATTGTATAATATGATATCAGACTAATATTATAAAGGCGAATGTTTGTGTGTGTTTGTATGTTTGTTACTTCTTCACGCTCAAACGGCTGGACCAATTTTGATGAAATTTGGCGCACAGATAGTTTATAACTAGGATTAATACATAAAATACTTTTTATCCCCATATTCCTACGGGATCGAGACTTATGCGGGTGAAACCGCGGGGCGCAGCTAGTATGTTAATAATATGAACTTACTTGAATAGTAATAGATCCATTACACTTTTATTTTTTAGGCTTCCGTACCCAAAGGGTAAAATGGGACCCTATTACTAAGACCCCGCTGTCCGTCCGTCCGTCCGTCCGTCCGTCCGTCCATACCTCCGTCCGTCTGTCACCAGGCTGTATCTAATGAACCGTGACAGTTAGACAGTTGACATTTTCACAGATGATGTATTTCTGTTGCCGCTATAATAGCAAATACTAACAAACTGAATAAAATAAATATTTAAGGGCTCCCATACAACAAAAGCGATTTTTTTGCCGTTTTTATAGATAATGGTACGGAGCCCTTCTTGCGCGAATCCGACTCACAATTGGACGGTTTTTTCTTTTTACACATTCCCATATATTTGCACGATTTTTATATTTTTTTTAAGACAATATTGATGTCCCGCACGCACAAGTATTTTACTGTTTCGTTTATGTATGTAATCAAACACAGAACTAGAAGAACGTTGTGTATGTAATCAAACACAGAACTAGAAGAACTTTATGTATGTAATCAAACACAGAACTAGAAGAACGTTATGTATGTAATCAAACACAGAACTAGAAGAACTTTATGTATGTAATCAAACACAGAACTAGAAGAACTTTATGTATGTAATCATACACAGAACTAGAAGAACGTTGTGTATGTAATCAAACACAGACCTAGAAGAACGTTATGTATGTAATTAAACACAGAACTAGAAGAACTTTATGTATGTAATCAAACACAGAACTAGAAGAACTTTATGTATGTAATTAAACACAGAACTAGAAGAACTTTATGTGTGTAATCAAACACAGAACTAGAAGAACTTTATGTATGTAATCATACAAAGAACTAGAAGAACGTTATGTATGTAATCAAACACAGAACTAGAAGAACTTTATGTATGTAATCAAACACAGAACTAGAAGAACGTTATGTATGTAATCAAACACAGAACTAGAAGAACTTTATGTATGTAATCAAACACAGAACTAGAAGAACGTTATGTATGTAATCAAACACAGAACTAGAAGAACGTTGTGTATGTAATCAAACACAGAACTAGAAGAACTTTATGTATGTAATCAAACACAGAACTAGAAGAACGTTATGTATGTAATCAAACACAGAACTAGAAGAACGTTATGTATGTAATCAAACACAGAACTAGAAGAACTTTCTCCAATTACATGGATTACACTTTGTTTCATTTTTCTTTAATAAATCTATTAAACCACCTAATAAACATAAAAAGAATAAGATGAAATAAAAATTTACATAATTTACGAAATAAAGTATCGAAGTAAATATAAAAAGGCCGATTTACAAATCATTAATACGTTTTTGTAATGTCCTTGTTCGTCTCAGCACAAGACTCGACAGAACGAAGCGTCCATACAAAGCTATAGCTATTAACTATCATTAGTGACCCGCGAAAGGCCCGCGCGTAGGTGAGGCGAACAACTGTGAGGCGAAAAAATGCCTTGAATCCTTCTAATTTAACTAGTTAGTTAGTTAAAACTTTGGCGTCTAAAATGACAACTAGGTTAAGCAACCCTCAAACTGCTCCTGAACCGAGTACCAATCCTGGCGCCATGGCTTAGTATTATATTATATTCAATGCTTTAGTATTATAAATGTTGGAACGCCAACGCCAACGTCTCTCTCAGGGGTGGGCGCTAATGGCTGCAACGCAGTTTTTAAACGAATGTAGCTGTTAACGAACCCTAAAATTCTTGTGAACCTGTTTGTTGTTCCAATAAAATATTTGATTTGGTTTAATAATATTGTAGCTATGGTATCGTATGAAACACTTCACATCTTGTTCCGCATGCCTAATTAGGCAGGAGGATTCCTCCTGGAATTGTTGATCGCTAACGAGAACGCCGTTCGTACGGCAGAATACTGGCCTGCCAAAATACATGCCATCGATGCCATCCAACAAGAATGGTATAATATTAAATGATAAATAAATTAAATAGGTTGGTACTCGTACTGTTTCACAGCGAGGCGTGAAGTAATTCGTAAGTTTCGAGACAAAGTGGTAATATTGCGTAAGGCACCAGTAAGTAAGCGTGCTTAGGACTAAGGGTTCTTGTATAGCCCGACCTCGTGCGTGTACCCTTGTCCTTGGCTTTATCTAGATCTACCGCAAACTCGCTAACTGAGGCGTTCGCACTTCGCCACACACGAGTCACGACTAGTATTGTTACTTGTTACGAGGACTTTGTGATAGATATACACGACTTTATGATTAAACGAACCTACCTGCACGTGAAAGTCTATGCGGTGTATATCCCTTCTATCCGTTGGTGTACCCAACCTTATTCGTTATCGGTATGGTCGGGTACAACAAACTCGAGACAAGGAGGGACTTAGCTGTAACCACATATGTTTTTAAAGTATTACGTGGTAAGACCTATAATTCCGGTGTTTTTAAGGAGATTTGTCTGAATGTGCCTGACAATTACGTATCGCGGCGCTGGAAGCCACGGTTACTAGCAGTGCCACATGCACGAACCAACTTGCTCAGCAAAGCGCCACTGACGCGCGCCTTACACGGACTGAATGACGCGGCTGAACGATTTATTTTCATGCTCTCTGAATGAATTCACAAAAATAATGTTATATGTGTTATGTTATAGTTACTTATTTAATATAATCTAATTAAGGATCACGCCACCGCATTAGGAACTTCATGTGCATCTGGATTGAGGGCTCAATTTTTCAATGTCTTTGTAACAATGTGAAACATTCAGGAAAATTAGTAAATAATAGTAAAAACCTAAAAAAAAGGTTTAAAAATTTCTAAAACTTAAAATAAATGTGTTATCGCCCTATGAAGAGTGCTCTCAATTCAGACGCTATACCAAAACATGATATTTTAAATCTCAAAACTTATAACCTTTGTGGCAACAGATTTTATCTCAAAATTTAGTAAATAATTTCTTAAATATTTTAGAAAAATTTCAACTCCATAGACTGAGAATTTACAAAGTTATGGCCGTTTAACTTGAGCCCTCAGTTCAGTACTTGTCTGAACTGAGGGCTCAACCAAAACTAAAGAAGAAAGAATTCGTAAAACAACCTAGTGTATATTATAATATATGTTAAAATACAATTTCTAAAATAAAAACAATGGTTCGAAAGTAATCGGTTGCACAGTATATTGAATTGAAATTATAGTGAAGCGTCTGAACTGAGAGCTCAATATTTTCGTTTTTATTTTAAATACTCAAATACATAAATCGAAACAAATTAGTTCATACAATTTAAGAATTATTTTACTAAAACTTGGTCAACGTTTAATTATTCTACACACCGTAATTAAGAAGATTTTGCTTTTTCAATACATTAGTAACAGAAAAAAATGTAGGGTAGATATGTTTTTGGTCGTTTTTTCGCGGACACATCTCCCTTCATCAAAGAATTTGTTCAGCCGGTTTCCCAATGTATTACGGTACATGTGCACGGATGTAGAAATCAATAGGTAATACGGGCTTGGTGTCCGCAACTCCACGTCAATGCGCGTATTTTGCTTACGGGAATCAAAATCAATAATTTATCAATAGTAGATACACTGCGCTATTACGGTGTACCTACTATTGATCATTTATCATCACATTGTTTCCAGTTCGTGAGTGATTGTTGTAAGTATTATACAATATTTACGTAGATCGGTTTAATGCCATTTTTAAGAGCTTTTATATAATTTGCAAAGTTTGTAACTATACAGAGTTGATATGACAGAGGGGCATTAAATTAAACTACGTATACCATACGTGTTTAGTATTAATTCGACACGGTGTAAAAATAAAAAGCAACAAAAATGAGATTTTTTTGTTTTCAAACTAACTAAATAGCTTACAAATCAGAGTAAAACGCAACCACCCTTTGTAACTGACCTTAGATACTTAGGCAACAAAGCGGCAACGTCGCACGCGCGCCGGAGCGCGGCATGTGTTATCTCGTGTCAAGGCGGGCGGCCAGTGGTGGCGCGGGCGAAGACTTAGCCCTCCGCTCGCGTTTTCTTTTATGATAGGTAAGGTTTTGAAATAGGTACGCACACAAATACACTAAATTTTTAAACAGGAGAACACATCGAGAGTTCTCCATTCACATTAATGCACAAATTATACCGACGGAGAATATTGTTATTTATTTTTGTAATTATATCACTGTTCGTCGCTAAGGACTTTAATTTGTGAAATGCTAAAATAATCCTATTTTTTAGTTCAACAATTGTATTACCTCTGAGGCATACACTTCACCCTTAATGTACCCCCACAAAAAGAAATCCATGGGAGTGAGGTCTGGAGATCGTGTTGGCCACCGAACAGCTCCCAATAGACCGTTCCATTGCTGCCCAAACATTTCTGTGAGCCGCACCCTGGAAGCCGTCACAGAATGTGGAGGCGCTCCGTCCAGCTGGTACCACAACGTGCGATGAACGGCTAAAGGCAGTTCGTCTAAAGGCTGTTACACGAGGCATTGTTGAACACTTTAATTACACACACACAACCAAAGTTTAATTACGTGTCCTATCACAATAAAAAAAAGAAATACTGTCTTAAACTTATTTAGTGTCCTATCACAATAACAAAACAAAATCACAATTATTGTCTGCGCGCGAGTTCGGCAAAACAAAAGCGGCGCAGGAGCTTCCGTGACGTAACATACGTTCCGAAAGGATAGCGTCGGCGCACTGAGGACTTACCGTTCGCAAGGACACACTGACCTATTTCTATTTCTTTTACGCGCGGGATGTTTTGCTATGATTGTCACTCTCGTAATGAAAGTGCAAGTGTGTGTGTATTTTTTATTGCTTCCTTGTTTGCTTTGCCATCTTTTTAGCGAGAAATATTTGGTTGTACTTGTGACTTGCGTCAGAGCGGCAACAACGCATCGTAGGTTATACTCAGATTTATCGTTTTAAGGTGCATGACCCATGCGTATAGACATAATCAGCTGTTAGGAAAGATACATCGTGTTCAAACGGGGCAAAAACTTAAAAATTCATTTGCGACTAAACTACTGCTCCTATTTAATTGATTTTTGGTACAGAGCTTCAAAATAGTACCTAGTATAGGCAGTTGAAAGGAAAGCCCCTCTGTCGTATCAACTCTGTATATGGGTTGGCAAAAAAAAAAGTATCGTTCATTTATACTTAGCTTAAAAGGTAAAAAAAACATTATTTGTACTGAAAAAGTGAAATTAAGAAAATTTTTAACTATTTTTTATGATATTTGTACATTTTATGAACTTTCTTGAAAGCAATTTTAGTTTTCAACAAATTATACCGATACAATATAGGTGCCTAGTGATCCATATGTCACAATAATCTGTAATGCCGATTTATTGTTATTTTTTTACAGAATCTATACGCTAGGAAAAGGCGAGGACGAAAACCTCAAGTAGACAGAAAAGTACAAAAGAAAATATTTGATAAATATGCTACAGGGTTACAAAGAAAAAAAATGAAAAAAGAAATGAGATGAAATGAGCCCATCTTTAAAAATTTTAAGACAAACAATATTCCCATTAAAAAAGAAAATGTCTGGCTGCGGTAACGTTACCCCAGCAGGAAATGTTTTTGTGAAATAACTAAAAAACTATAAGTGCACATTTAAAATTTTGCGCAACAATTACAGAAGCTTGGCTATAAGATTTCAATGACTATTTTCGACATTATTTTGCTGGGGTAAAGCACCCGTGGTTTTGATTAGATGAGAAAACTTATCGATATAATCGTTGGATTTGACCTTGAAAATGTTTATGATAAAAATGTTTTGATATTTATGTACCTAGCTACTCACCTTTTTTTTATTTTTCAAATTGTGTAAATGCAAATTTTAAAGCGTATTAAGCAATTAGTGGGGTACTGATGTATAACAGGGTATATCAGCTATACAATCTAAAAGCTTATGTCTATATACTTAGCTGTACTTTTGTTATCAACACCTACCTATACCCAAGGTATCCTTATGTTTTTTTATAATATTGAATACATTTCTTACATGTAGAAATATGCATTTCAATATTGTACTTACAACACTTACATTTTAGGTCGGTACTTACATTACTAGAACACTGGAAACAACATCATAGTCACCCTACTTTTCTCTGTGTATGAAATGTGTGAAATATGTACATCTCCTGAATTACGGCATATAGGATAATTGAACTTCGACCAAGTTTTAGTAAAATAATTCTTAAATCGTATGAACTAATTTGTTTCGATTTATGTATTTGAGTATTTAAAATAAAAACGAAAATATTGAGCTCTCAGTTCAGACGCTTCACTATAATTTCAATTCAATGTACTGTGCAACCGATTACTTTCGAACCATTGTTTTTATTTTAGAAATTGTATTTTAACATGCTTATGATTGCATGATTACTTACCTAGTTAATAACTGGCTAAATGTCGGCGTATCTGCTCTACCTATTATGGATACCTTCTCTACCTTACCTTCGATGTTATGTATTTTATTAAACAGTAAGAGCCCATGTGAACGTGATGGTTGTGTTGAGTATGAATAGCGTGGAGGTCGCGGCGTGCCAGCGCGGGTTCGACAATATTCAGTGGTCGTCGATTACTGTACATTAGCTCGTCGTCGACCTATCGAGTGGCCGCCAGCCCTTTGCCAGATTACGCACGCTTTACAATTTATTAGCAAAAAGAATTTATTCATTATGTACTGACATCAGTCAGTACATAATGAAGAAAAAATCAGTGTTATAGCGTGCGGTTTACTGCGATAGAATCATTCACAAAGGGCTACCATAGCGCTGGTTGCGGGTCGCGTTACGTCAGCGCCGCGCAGTGCTGCTGCACTGGGCGGTGCTTATCACACTACATAACGTTGACCAGTCTCGATCTGATAACTCACCCCATGATATACATACAAATGGTCTTTTCAGGGGCACTGAATACAAACACTCACTTTAAAACTGTTCAGTTTTATTCCAGTCAGAAACAACCGAAGTGGGTAGGTACAATATCTTGCGGTTGTTAGTATCTAATAATGTTAGTAGAACATTGATGGGTAATAGTCGTAGCTTCCGTAGGGCCCATAGCCGCCGTAGTAGCTTCCGTAGGGACTATAGCTGCCGTAGTTCCCGAGGCCGCCATAGCCGCGGCCGAGGCTCCCTCCGAACTCGAAGTAGGGCTTGGCTTGTGCGCACCACAGCGCGCCGACCACCAGCAGCAGTACTAACCCCGTCTGCAAACAATCACTCGTTACTATAATATGCTCTGCTCAAGTAGCAACAGAAACCCGAGATCTTACGTAATATAGGTAGACCACGAGGCACTTGAACAAAACTGAATTTACAGTACAAGTTTTACTGCAAACCGAATGCACATAACATTATGAGAACCAACTTAACTAGATTTTTAAAATTTAATATAATAATATTAATATTGTGGTATTAGGTTATGTTTTGTGTTGTAGGTAATATTCGAGAATAACTTACGTATTTCAGCATCGTCCAGTCGCTCAGCTACTGATTGCCGGAGTCACATGCGCTTACTTTTTATATGCCGTTAATGGGCTATTCAATAAGAATTTTATCTATTGCTTCATTTAGTTTATTTAATTAATAAATCATTAGCGATGACAAAAAACCAACCGCACTGTTATCTTATTGATAATAAAATCGATGCACGACGCGGCTCTGTCATCTCGTATTCCAAACATACCGAACAGTACGCATATCTCGGGAGCATGGGGCCCGGACCTTTGGATGGCATACAGCTTACCCGTTAGACAACTTTACTCAGAACTAAATGCCACACCAACCCACACTTATTGTAATCGGTACCTACTACAGTCAGCTGTTTTTGATCCTTTTATTAGAACACTAGCATCCGCCCGCAACTTCGTTTGCGTAGAATTCGGAATTCCCGCCGTTTAAAAATATGTTGCTTAAATAATGTGGTTAATATAATTGGTTTTTTTATATATGTATAGAAAGATAGATTAGGTAGGCTTAATACATTCGTGTCTGTGAAACCATGGAAATACACATATAAAATTTCAACCCAATCGGTTCAACCGTTTAGAAGTTATGTGAAAAAGATAAGTGCGGAAGGATAATTCATACTACCTGTTGTCCTATTACCCGTTTTCTCGTAGGAATGAAGCATTTTCCCGCGTTAAAAAGTAGCCTATTTTCATCAGGGATAATGTCGGCTTCTAATGGTAAAACAATTTGTCAAATTGGTCCCGTAGTTTCGGAGCCTATTCAATACAAACAAACAATCAAATCTTTCCTCTTTACAATACTAGTAACGCGGAAAGAAGGAGGTAGAGGACTAACTGACATTCTAAACCTACACAATAGACAGATAAAAGCACTTAGAGAATTCTTCTTTTCAAAAACCGAAACTTCTAGTCTTCACAAAATTATAACACACAACGACGAAAACTTAACACCTCTAAATTTAAAAGATACATCTGAACAAAAAAATGAGAAACTAATCGACGACAAAATTAAGCTTTTAGAATGGACCCAGAAATCTCTACACGGAAGATATCGCCAAGACTCATGCCACATAAATGTCGACAAAGAATTGTCGAACGCGTGGCTAAATCGAGGCGAACTTTTCCCAGAGACTGAGGGGTTTATGCTTGCTATACAGGACCAGGTAATTGAAACCAAAAATTATAGAAAGTTTATCATAAAGAATTTAAATAATGACACATGCAGGAAATGCAATAGTTCTCCAGAAACGATTCAGTATATCACAGGCGCGTGCAAGACACTAGCCCAAACAGACTACAAACACAGACACGATCAAGTAGCCAACATCATACACCAAAAATTAGCACACCAGTACAAACTTATAGATTCCGTTACACTTACACCATACTACAAATACAACCCAGAAACTGTATTAGAGAACCCTTCAACAAAACTATATTTTGACCGCGCCATTCTCACCGATCAAACAATTCATTTCAATAGACCAGATATTACACTTATAAACAAGATAAACAAAACTGGATATTTAATAGATATAGCTATACCAAACACACATAACTTGCAGACAACAATAGCAGAAAAACTGAGCAAATACATTGAATTAAAAGATGAAGTAGCTCGACTTTGGCATCTGCAAAAAGTTATAATAGTACCAACAGTATTGTCTACAACAGGACTAATACCAAAACAACTTCACCAGTCTCTTAATTCCCTTAACTTACCGCCAAATACCTACCATCTGCTGCAGAAGGCAGCGATACTAAACACATGCAGACTCGTGAGAAAGTTTCTGCAATGTGAATTAGAAAACCCACATCAAAACACGAATATGCTACCATCTTCTGTGCAATCTTCTGCACGTGACCGCACTTAACCCTACTGATAATCACTTGGCTTACGGCCGTGTTATCAGCTCTCTCCGGCTAGCCGAGAATATAAAGTAAAAAACCAAAAGTAATAATAATAATAATAATTTATTCATATACTTTTTACAAAAGAGGTGTGTTCAAATAGCTACAGAAAGTTAATATATAGTATAGTCTTATGCAATGATTTATTTAGTGTCTAGTAAAACGGATGTAGAACTAGAGTATATTAATTAGAGGTACTTACAGGATATTTAACTAGAAATTTAAATTATATGTTGCGACCTGCCTGATCTAGGTTTATTCAAACCTGTGTTTCAGGCCATCACTTCATCGTAAATTAAATGGGTCAGGTATCTTAACTAGATCAATAAAATACATCTTCATCGACTATAAAAATAAGCAAACATTACAATTTTTTTATAAAACTACTTTAAAAATTAAGCTATGTACAAATATAAATAATTACGAAGTAATATTATTATCATACCAGAATTTCTAGCAATTTTTCTGTGTCTGTGTAATTAAGTTTAGATAAATATTCTGCTAGCGTCATACTACATTTTTTATAATTTAAACTATATATCGCTCATCCAATAGAACAATGACGTAATTACGTTTTAGCTATTTTTCAGGAGAACGTTTTAAAAGTTTGAAATTGAAAATATGATATATTTCCAATGATTATGCTAAAATATTTAATATTTTTATGTATGTTACTTTACTATCAATAATAATTTGTACTTAATAATTTCATGAGAAAACTGTTAAAAAATTCCAAAAAAAAACAAACCTGACGTACACTTATGCCATTTTATAAATAAAATATAACAATTATGTATAAGCTTATTTATGTATAAGGTTTTGAAATGGGAATAAATCATGAATTCAAACAACAAACTATTCAATTTAGTTTTATTTGTATAAATAAGTTTACATTTATAAACGTATAATAAGAAGTATCAAATGTTTTTTTTATGAGTTACAAAAATGTAGTTTTCATGTTAAAACAAAGATACCTAGATATAAAAACAAAAAAAAAATGTGTTTATTTTACGAAATACGAGATCGGGATACATAGTAGGATCATAGGCGCAAGTGCCTATCTAAAAGTAGCATAATCTTTAAAAAGCATAAAAACCGGTAGGAATTTATAGAGTTGGTAGATTAATCAATCATTGTGATATTATTTTATCACAATGATTGCCTAATCTACCAACTCCCCGCACTACTGTCAATTATTCCCCGCACTACTGTCAATTGAGTCGATGTTTCCGTGTGATCTTTTGAAAAATACGCCAATTCCCTAACGACAGTCACTCACTCTATCGAAAACCACCGTAACTACAATTCTGTCGTTTTTGTCATAGATAGAACTTTCGAAACGTGAACTTATGACATTCAAAACTCATTTTCGACATTTTCGTAATTACGTCATTGTTCTATTGGATGAGCGATATGTTAAGTAACTTGTTGAGTTTGTTATAAAGGTAAGGTCCTAAAAACACTTAAAATTTATTAGCAAAAGCATGTCTGGTTTGAGAGCTTATACAAACCAAATCTTATACGTTATATGTAATATAAAACTTGACAAACAGCGAGCAAAGGAGTTATGTCTACCCCACAGATATAGATTATAATAGATTGCATAAGTGTAGGTACCTCGCGTGGAGAAATGGTGCCGTGCGACACCATTGCTCGCGGCGAACTTCAGTCTACCTCCGACCGCTTTCCGCGTGTGACGTCAGGTGATAAAAACAAAATGCCTAGTTGTGCGATACTTAATTGTTCTAATTCCACCCATGAAGTTGGAGCTGGTAATCGAGGTATTTCTTATCATCCGTAAGTACTATTTGTCTTAAAATAATCTGTTGTTATTTATAAAACAATTTATTTTGTTATTTTCATCCAAACAGTAGTGTATCCAAATATTTTTTCATTGCGGCTTTAATTTAACGCGCCAGACTTGTCGTGCATTGAAAACCAGCAATGTAAACATAAGCGATCTAACCTTTCAAGGTCAATTTCTCATTTCCTCTGTCAAAAGTAGGCATTAGTGTTGTACACTGCAATTTTCAATGCCGATTTCGTACTCAGTTATAATCGATTTTGAAAGCAGAGGAAATGATAATTATATTTTTAAATTAAAACGTAATTACGTAATGTAGGTAGTGAAATGCAAATATTATAAACGAACAGCTAATGGTTACTTCTTAAATGCACTTTTTCAGGTTTCCGAAAGATCCTTATATTAAAAATAAGAAAAAAATTGGTTGCAAAAATGGTTTCCTACAAAAAGCCGCGCGGCCTCCCTCTTTAACCTTTTGAATGTCTTAAGTTACACAGTTCGACATAAGCAATTGTCTTTCTATTGTGTCTCTAATTACGGCATTCGAGGAGTTAAATACTAGAAGCTGAACTGACGACCGGCGCGCGCGACGCCGCGCCGCCGGCGATTGATTTCGCGCGGCTTGCGATCCCATCACTAAATTACGGCCGTGACGTCAAAGTACCTACGAAAAATGTTACACGCTCGGTTCCCGTACGAATGGACGAAGACTAGCGTTCTATTATACAGTGTGTCCGGACATGGACTAGCGATATTCTAAATACTTAAATATAAGCTATTTTAAAGTACTATTACACTATAGGCTTGGGTCCAATACACTTCCCCGCTATGTGGCAGCCATTTTGTTTTTTTTGTTGAAATATGCTCTATGCGAGTACAAAAAAAATCATATATCTCAAAGTTTTAGTCATACTGAGATAAAAATAGGCTTATTCGGAAGGCAATAATATTGTCTACCGTCTGCATTACAAAGCAATGTGTTCACAATTCCATAACTTTTGAAAAAAAATGTGAAAGTCGAAAAAAAAATCAAAAAATTATGCAATTCAACCAATAATGGTTAATTACTACAAAAACAACCCCGAGAACTTTTTTATTTTTTATACTAGATCGACAGTTTTTGAGCTACGCTACAATGCAACATAAAATTCACAACTGTATGTTTAATACTTTAAGAGTTATTGTTGTTTGAACATAGCGTATGCGCAAGCACAAAACGTCTTTGTTAACCGCCAGAGTGTCATTTATGGCATTCACTGTATTCCATCTGAGAGCAGGCGAGAAATACTGTTCGTTACTACCGTGAGTAAGCGAGATAGAACGTATTAGTCCACTACCTGAAACAAAATCAGTTTTAAGGACAAATTATTAGTTGGGTTAGTTTAGTTGTCCCTCGCCCTGCGTTGTGATCGCTATCGCTACTTTCACTTACCGTCCGTGCTGTTTACGTGCTGCGTTAGTGTTTTGTATTTAAAAGTGTGATAAAGTATGGCACAGCGTCAATATTCATCGCAACATATTGCTGACATACACTTTGTGTATGGCTTTTGCAATGGAAGTGCAAATTTGGCTGTACAAGAATATCGACGAAGGTACCCTAACAGGCCTACACCGAGTCGCCAAACTTTTATCGACGTGCATTCAAGATTAGCGGAAAGAGGTATTCAAAGAGCTGTTAATGAACGCAATCGCTTGGTATCGCCCGAAGATGAAGAAGAAGTGCTTAGACTAATAACCAATGATCCTAGACTAAGCGTTAGACGGATTTCAGTGCAACTTCGAATGTCTAAGTGGCATGTATGGAGAATTTTGAAAAGAGAAGGGTTACACCCTTATCATTTTCGACGGGTTCAAGACGTGATCGAACCAGATTTTGCTGCGAGATCTGTGTTTTGTTCGTGGATAAATAGAAATTTGAGACAGAACCGTAATTTTTTACAAAGAATACTGTGGACTGATGAAGCCAAATTTACAAGAGCTGGGATTACAAACCACAGAAACGACCATCTCTGGTGCTCCGCAAATCCAAGGGCGGTGCGCCCAAGCTCATTTCAACATGAATTCTCAGTAAATGTGTGGGCTGGCATAATCAACGATAGGCTGATAGGGCCATTGGAATTGCCACCTACATTAAACGGCGCTAGATTTTTAGAATTCTTACAGACACAGTTTGCGGACAGCCTCATGGACCTACCTCTATCATACCGTCGGCGTATGTGGTTCCAGCTCGATGGTGCACCCGCGCATTTTTCTCGAGCAGTGAGAGAATATTTAAATAATAATCTACAGCCGTGGATCGGTCGTGGTGGTGTAGTAGCGTGGCCGCCTCGCTCACCCGATTTGACACCCTTGGATTATTTTTTGTGGGGTCATATGAAACAAAAAGTATACGCTACAGTTCCAAATACCAGGGAAGAACTCGTCGCAAAAATTATGGCAGCCGCCGAAGAAATTAGATCCGATTTGGATTTAATTAGGCGCTCATCAACCCAGGTGGCACAGAGAGCCGTAGTGTGTCTACAAGCTGGAGGTGGCCACTTTGAGCAACTGCTTTAGATATTTTAATCTTCATTTAATATTGGAAAAAACATTAAATAAAATTCAATATGAATGTTATGTTTTTTTAATGATTTCCTGTTTAGGGTTCCGACAAAGGCCTTTTGTGCTTGCGCATACGCTATGTTCATACAACAATAACTCTTAAAGTATTAGACATACAGTTGTGAATTTTATGTTGTATTGTAGCTTAGCTCAAAAACTGTCGATCTAGTATAAAAAATAAAAAAGCTCTCGGGGTTGTTTTTGTAGTAATTAACAATTATTGGTTGAATTGCATAATTTTTTGTTTTTTTTTTCGACTTTCACATTTTTTTTCAAAAGTTATGGAATTGTGAACATATTTCTTTGTAGTGCAGACGGTAGACAATATTATTGCCTTTCGAATAAGCCTATTTTTATCTCAGTATGACTAAAACTTTGAGATATATGATTTTTTTTGTACTCGCATAGAGCATACTTCAACAAAAAAAACAAAATGGCTGCCACATAGCGGGGAAGTATATTGGACCTAAGCCTATAGTGTAATTGTACTTTAAAATAGCTTATATTTAAGTATTTAGAATATCGCTAGTCCATGTCCGGACACACTGTATATAGTTCTGTGGTCTACCCTCATCTGAAAATGTTCAAAATAAACGCTTATTTTTAATTTTAGGTTTGGGTATAGGGCTTTTTACTTTCAGTGCGCAAAGGCAACACCGTACATGTTACTACATTGTGTTTATGCCAATCTCGAGGACGAAGCTGAGTATAATTTGACATTGACAGGTGTGTTGATAGAAAGTGAAAGTGGATTGGTCATTAGGTACATAATGGGACTAGCGACCCGCTCCAGCTTCGCAATGGTGCAATGGCGATTATGTTAAATTACCGAGATTTCTGTGCTACTCATATACCTATGTCTGAGTTAATTATTAGGTTGTCTCATAAGTTCTTGCCATATTTTATTTTTCTCGAATTTTCTCGTATTTAAACTAAAGCGAATTCAAGAAACTTCTAGATATTTCTAGTAAGGATGAGTATCTTTTATGGTGAGGGTATAAATAGGCGCGGACGCAACGCAATAATTAGTCTTTAGTAAAAATGGATCACCGTCAACTGCGAGCTATTATGCTATATGAGCATCGACTTAAAGTCTCTTCAACAGAAACGGCTAAAAAGATTAACACTGCATTTGGACCGGGTACTACTAGCGATCGGACTGTTCGTTTCTGGTACAAGTGTTTTGACACCGGTGATATAAGCTGCGAAGATCAACCTCGCCCAGGCCGACCAACCAGCTTCGATGAAGATGCATTGCGTCACGAACTTGAGCTACATCCAGACTATAGTACGCGCGATTTAGAGAAGGCGCTTGGACAATCCCACGCGACTATAGATCGTTATCTCAAATCGATGGGATATCGCATAGTGATGTCACGTTGGACACCTCATGCGTTAACGGACCACGACCGGGCCGTTCGTGTGGCCATTTGTCAAAGTCTGTTACTTCGTCCGCACAGATGAGACTTTCTCAAGGACATTATTACATGTGACGAGAGCTGGATACATTATGAAACTAACACGCGTCATGCCTATTGGATTCCTCGCGGCGAAAACCCACCAGCCCAGCCTAAACTTAATGAACACGGTCGTAAGATTATGTTGTTGTTTTTCTGGGATTGGCAAGGAATGATTTTCTGGGAACTCCTCGAATCTCATCACATTATTAACGCCAATCTGTGTATGCAGCAGCTTCGCAAACTAGCAGACATGTTAAAAATTAAGCGGCCAAAACGACTTGCGAGTCCAAATTTTGCATGACAACGCACTACCTCATTGCGCCAAGTTAACAAATAAACAGCTGGAGGAGCTAGGATGGCTGACTGTTCCACATCCACCGTATAGCCCGGATCTTGCGCCTTCAGACTTTCATTTATTTCGAGCTCTTAAATTCATTTACTAGAAAAAAAAAATCGAAAATTCTGGAAGTATTAAAATTGAACTTGAAAATTTTTTCGAGTCCCAGCCTACCTAATTTTGGGAGAAGGGTAGATATTCAAATTTTGCCCAGTAGATGGCTGACTGTTGTTGATAACGAGGGAGACTATACAGCGTGTAACGGAAGGGGGGTATCAACCCTGAAGGAGGTGAATGTACTCATGAAACTCAACAACTTTCCCCAAAGAACATAGGTCGAAATATGAAAAAAAAATTTGGCCCTCCCATAGTAAATCAATCAGCTGGTAGTCAGTTTTGTAAGGGAGGGCCAAATTTTTTTTTCATATTTCGATCTATGTTCTTTGGGGAAAGTTGTTGAGTTTCATGAGCACATTCACCTCCTTCAGGGTTGATACCCCCCTTCCGTTACACGCTGTATAATTGATTAAATGTATTTTTTATTAATAAAAAAATATTAATAATATTTTGTCTTTTAACTGGCAATCATTTATGAGACAACCTAATATTACGAAAAGTGCGGCTAAATTACGTGGCCTTAAATGGTGTACATATTATTATATCACAAGTATTATATTATAAAAGAAATAGGATTGCTCGTTGGTACCTACGGTATTATTAGTGAGGTACGGAAGTTGAGGCGTCGGTTACCGGGCGACGGCGGCCGCCAAGCGACCGGCACTTGACCGGCGTCGACCGGCTAGCTACGCACAGAAGTACAGAAGCTCCACGCTACTACATTTGAGCCAGATAAGGTGACAATAGTGGTCATTGAGTCGTCCTACATTTATTTATAAACTCTAGTACATCGTTAGAATCGTTTGGATTCCTACAGACAGAATCAAGGAAAGGACAGCTATTGCAACGTTATCTGGCATCACAATAACAAAATCGTACACAGTGCAGTTCACTATACCGCCGAGCGAGACCAATCTGTGCCCGACGTACTTTATCGCGGAAATTATGTCATCGTGAATCTGGATCGTATTTGTATCAGTCCGCGTCTTGTGTGGAGTGGTACCTACTTGTGCGCCTCAGCGGAGCACGCCAGCCCGCCGCGGCTGGCGGTAGCTGCGGCACTCGCTCAAGGTTAAGTTCGTTGCCCCACGGCGAGCGCAACGCCGTTCGTCCAACGAGTGGCTAGGGTGGCTAGGGTGGCTAGGATGGCTAATGGGTAGCACCCCCTCGCTGTTGGTACTCTTAACTCTTCTTATAGAACGGCCCTGTGATAACACCTCTCTGTAGGTCTGTGATGCACAAGCCCTGCCTAATCCATTATGTTCCGTTGAGTTGGACAACGGCATACATATATGTACGAGTATCAGTTGACTACATCTCTGACAGTTGCGCACGGCGCCGGCTGCCGCTGCAGCCGGGCGCGGCGCGTCTTCGAGTATGTATTCTAGATAATTATTGCACTGTTCCATTAAAAGGATATTGTCTGGCAATATATTTACCTAGTTAATAATTGGCTAAATGTCGGCGTATCTGCTCTACCTATTAGGTTTAGGTTTAAAGAAACTTTATTCTCAACAAAAACATAACATGTCACTTACTTGAGAACAATAAATATTACTTAATTAAATACTTATATTAGGTTCGACAACATCCGTCACAGACTAAATAAAACTACTCGAAACTCGACCCACCCAACGCATTCATTTTTCAAGTAATGTCCGATTAGCGGTTAGATACAGGCTAAGCTGGTTTTTGAATGCATTGAATGAGTGTAGGTTTCTTATGCGGGAGGGTATCTTATTGTATAGCTGTGCTCCTTCAAATGTAAGCATTTTTTTGCCATAGTTGGTCCTGGTTTTTGGTAGAACTAATAAACTTGCTCGTCGTGAGCTTCGTTGACTAACTTGTCTATGTTGGGTAAGTGTGATGTTTGTGTGAATGTTTTTGTTAAGTACTTTTCTGATAAATATACATGTGTTATAAATATATAGTTGCTTTATGTTCATTATTTTTGTGTCTCTGTATATTTTTGTTGTTGATGTTAAGCGCGGATAGTTAAAGAGCTTTTTTATTAGTTTATTTTGGGAAATTTGTAGTTGTGCTAGTTTCGTTTTTACAGCACTACCCCATATTTCGACCAAGTATAGTAGATGTGGCTTCACTAGGGAATTATAGATGGTGTATCGCAATCCTCGTGGAATGCACTGAACTATGTTGTGCAGAGCTCCGACTAGTGTCGAGAGCTTGTTCTTTACGTATTCGATGTGAGCATTCCAGGAAAGGGAACTATCTATTCTAAGACCGAGATATTTTTCGCAAGTTTTTAGCTGCAACGGCGTATCGTTAATTGTAAGTGGGTTAAATGGGGGAATATGTTTATTTTTTGCCTTGTATATTACATAGCATGTTTTGTAAGTATTTATTGTTAGAAGGTTGAACTGAAACCACATGGATAGGGAGTTTAAGTCCTCTTGAGCTCGTGAAATGATGTCGTGAATCGAAGACCCGAAGTAAAACAAACATGTATCATCGGCATACAAGGTAAGGTGACCGTGTAACTTTATTTCATGTATATTATTTATGTATATTAAAAAGAGCAAGGGGCCTAAAATTGATCCCTGTGGAACGCCATACGTTATAGGTCTTGCGTCACTTTGATAGTTACCAAGTTTAACCACTTGCGAGCGATTGGTTAGGTATGATTCGAACATTTTCAGAGCTTTGCCAGTAATATTAATGGATTCCATTTTCTTTAAAAGTAGCTTGTGGGAAACGGTATCAAATGCCTTTTTCAGGTCTATAAAGATACCTAAGCATGTATTTTTACAGTCTATATTATATTTTATTTTGTTCACGAGATCAATTGTAGCTGTAGTGGTATTACTTTTTGGTCTGAAACCATATTGACGATCAGTAATGAAGTTGATAGAGTTTAAGTATGTTTCTAGGCGATTGTGGAGGATTTTTTCTAGAATTTTTGACATTACAGGTAATACTGAAATCGGGCGATAATTGCCAGGATCACTGGCATTTCCTGATTTGTAGATAGGAGTTACTTTTGCAATTTTTAGTGTTTCAGGGAAGTTTCCGTCAGCTAGTAATTTATTAAAACATTCGCTTAGGGTATATACAATTAAATTTTTGGTACATTTTATGACTTTGGTATTAATGCCGTCTATGCCCGTGCTACAGTTTGGATCAAGGTTTGTAATTATTTTAAGTATCTCTTTAGCAGAACAAGGATGTAAACTGGATAGCCCTTCGAGGTCTTTAGGAGGAGAAAAAGGTAACGCGCGGGCACAATTATCATGAAATGTAATAGGTATTTCATTCGCTAGTAGGGGTCCTATCGTGGAAAAGTAATCATTAAAGATTTGACAAATGTCATTAGGTTCTGTAACGGTTTTTGAATTAACTACTAGCTTTGAAGGAACACAACCTTGTTTTGTTTTGTTATTTCTTAAGGAGTTTATTAGATTCCACATTTTTTTTGGTTTTTTTATACATTTAGTAAACGCTTCGTAGTAGTAGGTATTTTTAGTTTTCTTTATTAGTTTGGCTACAGAGTCTCTTTTTTCAGCAAACGCTTCTTTGATTAGTGCATTGTCAGGATTGCTTTTAAGTTCCATCCCCATCATATTCCTTTGATTGATTTGGGCTATAATCTCTTTATTAATCCAGTCTTTTTGTGGAAGATTTAGTATTTTAGTCTTCGTTACTCTGCTTTTTTCTACACATGACTTTATCACATATTCCAATGCCAGGTAATCATTATAAGGGTTTTTATAGTCAGTTTTTTCCATGAAGTTATATAGGTTTGTGTAATTTATTGCTTCGTACTGAGCTCGCAATTTCCTAGGGCATTTTACTTTCTTGAGTTCTAAGTACATTTGATAGTGATCGGACATAGAAGATTCAAATATCACCATGTGGAATTTGTCGTTCACTAAATTAGTACTAATGTGGTCAATAATACTTTTCTTTGTTTTCGAGTCCCTTGTACAGTATTTTTTAGTTATTTTATTCAATAGTACATACCCGACCTCTTTAGTTGCTGTTTTGTATTGTTTAGTCTCTTTGTTGGTTTTTGCTAATAGATCGATGTTGAAATCGCCGAAAACGATCGCTCTCTTTCTTTGTTGAAGTTGAGACTCATATTCTTGAAGGAACTCCTTGTAGTTGGTGTTACCAGGGTTGTATATTACTCCGACTTCAGAATCATGCCTTTCCAAGTGTATCCATAAGTAATTATTTCCACCTAAGTACTTAGACTCCGATAAACAATGTTTGAGATCATTGTGGATAAATGCTGAAACTCCTCCTCCTTTTGAGTCTGTTCTATAGTTATAATAATGGGTATAATTCTCAATTTGCAGTGCCATGGCTTGGGTTTCCGATCTTATCCAGGTTTCTGTTATTAGAATGCCATGTGTGGTTTTTGGTAGTGATTTTAAGATACATTTTAGCTCGTCCAGCTTTCCGCTTTTCCGTATACTTCTAGCATTTAGGTATAAAAATCTTAGTCGTGATTTGCAAGTATTAATAGTGCGATAGTCATTAAGTATTTCATAGGTGTTACAGTACATGTCGGAAGTTATATTGCCGCAGATTAGTTTGGGTTTTTTGGAGACTTTTTTACAACTGTTGGTGTCCCGTGTATGTATTTTATTGTGAGGTCAGTCTCACCATCATTTTGACGGCGTGCTAATTCGTCTTTCAGACTCTTCAAATATAGCTGCTGTGTCGGAGTCTGGTCTGAGAATACTTTTATATTTTGTGGCAGTTTGTCTCTGTTTTGTAGAAGATATTTAGCGGAATCTGAAGTGTTGAACCATGCTTTGATGCTACGGTGTTTGCCAGGAGTGTATTTTCCAATTCTAAAAATCTTTGTAGGCTTAGGAAGATCTTTGCACACCTTGTTAGTGATTTCCCAGACTTCTTGTTCGTCTTTAGTCATTCTGTCTTGTGCGTCGGTGGCAGTTTGTTCGGGTACCCCAACTATGATAATGTTTCTTTCTCTGGATTTCCGATCTGCTACCTCTTTAATTAATTGCTCATTCGAATAGACTTGGTTTTTTATTGTAGACGAGTCTGGCTGGAAGTTGGATGATAGCTTGAGAGCACTGAGGTCCGATTCAATTGATAAAATTTTTTGTCGGTCTTGTTGGACTTGGTTCTCTAATTGCGACACAGTTGACTGCAGTTCTTTTTGCCCTTGTGCAATGTTAGACGTTGAAGATTTGATCTCATGAATCTGGGTGCTATTTTCGCGAATCAAGTTCATTGTTTGCTCGTTAGATAATTTAAGCTCAGAAATTTGTGTAGTGACCTCTGTAAGACTTTCTTGCATATTTTTCATTATCTGCTCATTGGATCCTACGTATTTTTCCAGTAATTGGCCGATACGGCCTAATTCTGATCTGATTTCTTTTATTTCATCAGCATATTCACAGTCATGAGTTGATGGCGGTTGTTTACGTTTACACCGGAAGGTAATTTGAGAATCTGCTGCGAGCGCACTTAAATTGGATAGGTCGGGGGAGCTGTGTGTGGTACCTATGGCACAGCTTGTATCTGTGCCGATAGGTGTACCGGGTGTACGTGATGGTGGCGATCTTTTTACACTCATTGTAGTTAATATGGTTCGTATCAGAAGCAATCAACGTACAAAAACTTCACACAGTAGTTTAAAGTAAATAATAAGGTATTCTGTGATTTGTATTTAATCGTTATCTTGAACGAACGCAGGGTCACTGTGCGACAGAGTCAAATAATTATCACTGTACCTGTTCAGCGGAGATGAGTACGTTACGGCCGAACGCGGAGTCTCTGTGCAAGCGAGATAAAAAATGTCCGTCCTTGTCGCGCAGAGGTGAAACACGGCGAGCGCGGGGTTATGCCGGCGCAGTGACAGACACTCGTTTGTTTTAGCGGTATTGAACACAGTGGCGTAGCGACGTAATGAACAATCACAGTTTTCAAAGATTTGAACTCTATTTTGAGTGCACTACTACTTAATTTTGAAGGACAAAAATTTAAAATTTTTTAATATCAATCATAACACGTCTGTTCCGTATGGAGTCGAAATCTTCTATTTCTTCTATTATGGATACCTTCTCTACCTTACCTTCGATGTTATATATTTTATTAAATAGTAAGAGCCCATGTGAACGTGATGGTTGTGTTGCGTATGAATAGCGTGGAGGTCGCGGCGTGCCAGCGCGGGTTCGACAATATTCAGTGGTCGTCGATTACTGTACATTAGCTCGTCGTCGACCTATCGAGTGGCCGCCAGCCCTTTGCCAGATTACGCACGCTTTACAAGAGATTAGCAAAAAGAATGTATTCATTATGTACTGACTGATGTCAGTACATAATGAAGAAAAAATCAGTGTTATAGCGTGCGGTTTACTGCGATAGAATCATTCACAAAGGCATAGCGCTGGTTGCGGGTCGCGTTACGTCAGCGCCGCGCAGTGCTGCTGCACTGGGCGATGCTTATCACACTACATAACGTTGACCAGTCTCGATCTGATAACTCACCCCATGATATACATACAAATGGTCTTTTCAGGGGCACTGAATACAAACACTCACTTTAAAACTGTTCAGTTTTATTCCAGTCAGAAACAACCGAAGTGGGTAGGTACAATATCTTGCGGTTGTTAGTATCTAATAATGTTAGTAGAACATTGATGGGTAATAGTCGTAGCTTCCGTAGGGCCCATAGCCGCCGTAGTAGCTTCCGTAGGGACTATAGCTGCCGTAGTTCCCGAAGCCGCCATAGCCGCGGCCGAGGCTCCCTCCGAACTCGAAGCAGGGCTTGGCTTGTGCGCACCACAGCGCGCCGACCACCAGCAGCAGTACTAACCCCGTCTGCAAACAATCACTCGTTACTATAATATGCTCTGCTCAAGTAGCAACAGAAACCCGAGATCTTACGTAATATAGACCACGAGGCACTTGAACAAAACTGAATTTACAGTACAAGTTTTACTGCAAACCGAATGCACATAACATTATGAAAACCAACTTAACTAGATTTTTAAAATTTAATATAATAATATTAATATTGTGGTATCAGGTTATGTTTATGTTGTAGGTAATATTCGAGAATAACTTACGTATTTCAGCATCGTCCAGTCGCTCAGCTACTGATTGCCGGAGTCACATGCGCTTACTTTTTATATGCCGTTAATGGGCTATTCAATAAGAATTTTATCCATTGCTTCATTTAGTTTATTTAATTAATAAATCATTAGCGATGACAAAAAACCAACCGCACTGTTATCTTATTGATAATAAAATCGATGCACGACGCGGCTCTGTCATCTCGTATTCCAAACATACCGAACAGTACGCATATCTCGGGAGCATGGGGCCCGGACCTTTGGATGGCATACAGCTTACCCGTTAGACAACTTTACTCAGAACTAAATGCCACACCAACCCACACTTATTGTAATCGGTACCTACTACAGGCAGCTGTTTTTGATCCTTTTATTAGAACACTAGCATCCGCCCGCAACTTCGTTTGCGTAGAATTCGGAATTCCCGCCGTTTAAAAATATGTTGCTTAAATAATGTGGTTAATATAATTGGTTTATTTATATATGTATAGAAAGATAGATTAGGTAGGCTTAATACATTCGTGTCTGTGAAACCATGGAAACACACTTATAAAATTTCAACCCAATCGGTTCAACCATTTAGAAGTTATGTGAAAAAGATAAGTGCGGAAGGATAATTCATACTACCTGTTGTCCTATTACCCGTTTTCTCGTAGGAATGAAGCATTTTCCCGCGTTAAAAAGTAGCCTATTTTCATCAGGGATAATGTCGGCTTCTAATGGTAAAACAATTTTTCAAATTGGTAAAAATGTATAACTGCCTGCAAGCTCCTTCTCAACTCTAAAGTGTCGAGTCCGAGCATACCCGTTACGAAAAGCGAGGGATAGAGGAATGGTTAGTACCCGTACATCTTATTGTATATGTATCGCCAAATTTTTGATGTATCTTTTCTATCAAAAGTTTATATTTGGCCTCGTATGGATCCCAAATGAGAGCATTATACGCTAACCGGCCGCGAACGTACGCGTTATATAGCATGATTGCCGGTCTACAATCCTAAAACTTGTACGTTTGACGCATAATAAAACTGAGAGTTCTGTTAGCAGCTTTTGTCATAGACACAATATGTTCCCGAAAATTGAGGCGAGGTTCAAATATCACGCCGAGATCACGCATCTCATGGACTCTTGTCAGTGTATTGTCTAGTATTCGATAACTAAAGTAAAGCTCATGGTGCAAGCATTATCGAAATCTATTGGATCCACGTTAATACGCTAGCGAGTTTAAGGCTAGCGAGTAAGTTTTCGATAACAAGTCATGGTAGAGCTATAATCGCAATATTAGCATTGCACGTGATATAAAACAAAATAAGTTACTTATAATGTTTATGATATGAGTCCGAAATGTTGACCCCAAAAGTTAACCACAGCGACTTATGACAACGTTAAAACGTTGGTGTGATTATGCACGTTATTAGGTATTATAACGATTATACGTAATATAAAACTTGACAACTTGATAAAACTTGGTATTCGACGTCGATATTGTCTCACGCTGAAGTTCCTTTTCCTATTTCTTTAACTTTTTGTTAAGTATATATTCGTAATTATGTTTAATTTTTCGTTTCCCCATGACACTTTTTAAACTTTTACAACACTGATATTAGTTATTTAAAAATGATGCGCGCTCCGGCAAAGCGCTGAACTGTGAATGAGGAATAGAACAGGTTATCGAGCAAAGGAGTTATGTCTACCCTCATCTGAAAATGTTCAAAATAAACGCTTATTTTTAATTTTAGTTTTGGGTATAGGGCTTTTTACTTTCAGTGCGCAAAGGCAACACCGTACATGTTACTACATTGTGTTTATGCCAATCTCGAGGACGAAGCTGAGTATAATTTGACATTGACAGGTGTGTTGATAGAAAGTGAAAGTGGATTGGTCATTAGGTACATAATGGGACTAGCGACCCGCTCCAGCTTCGCAATGGTGCAATGGCGATTATGTTAAATTACCGAGATTTCTGTGCTACTCATATACCTATGTCTGAGTTAATTATTAGGTTGTCTCATAAGTTCTTGCCATATTTTATTTTTCTCGAATTTTCTCGTATTTAAACTAAAGCGAATTCAAGAAACTTCTAGATCTTTCTAGTAAGGATGAGTATCTTTTATGGTGAGGGTATAAATAGGCGCGGACGCAACGCAATAATTAGTCTTTAGTAAAAATGGATCAGCGTCAACTGCGAGCTATTATGCTATATGAGCATCGACTTAAAGTCTCTTCAACAGAAACGGCTAAAAAGATTAACACTGCATTTGGACCGGGTACTACTAGCGATCGGACTGTTCGTTTCTGGTACAAGTGTTTTGACACCGGTGATATAAGCTGCGAAGATCAACCTCGCCCAGGCCGACCAACCAGGGGTGCGTGCAGAAGACCTCCCCGTGCGCTCGGCGGCTGCTGGTCCCCTGCGGATACGTCCGGCGGGAAGAGCAGTCGCTGGGCCTGGTGCACCCTGGGTCACGGACAATAATCTCTTCGCGGGGGGTAGCGTAGAGGAGTATTATTGTCCGGAGCTAACTTCTGCAGGAGGGGTCGCTCCTGATCCGTCGACGTAGTCGATCGGGCGAGGACGCGACCACACCCGCTTGGGTGCAGGCGCATCTAAGCGGGGTTCGTACGTTTGTCTCCTCATTCATTGAGGAGCAAACATTTCGACGGGTCCGCTGAGTCGGGATGGCCGGACAGCGGACGGAGGCATGCCTCAATGCCGCCGTCGGGGGGCTAGGCTTAACCGCCCGGCCCCAGAGGAAGGACACCTCTAAGATAAAAAACCACCCAATCCCAAGTTTCGGGAGCGCGGCGAGGGGATGAATGGCCGTAGGGGGTACGGTCGTTAGCGCTCCCACCTGCTGGTACCTGCCGCCCCCAGCAGTATGTAGGCTTGCCCGGGTATTTAAGCCTCTGCCCGGGTTGACATTTATTTGCTTTCTACTCGTGGGAACTGTATGGAAAATAAGTCTAAAAGCCACCAAAACCCAAATAGTGAACCTCTTGCGTCGCAAGAAAGGGAGCCCCGGGTTAGCCTGGAGCGCCTGTGTGGCGCAGGAGAGGAGCCGCTTGTCGTCACCGACGGCAACAAGAGCCGAGGAGGCTCCTGTTCTTCAGAGGACCAAAACATGTCTGACCAGGACTTGCGCGGACGCTCCAAATTTTGGAGAAAACGTCCGCGCGATGAAGACTCGGACCGAGCGGGGTCGATGGGTCTTTCCTCAAGTGAGACGAACCTTTCGGCCACCAAAGTACCGACGTCGAGGAGGGGCCGAGGTCGCGCGGTGCTGCGTGACGTTGGGGGTCGCTTCAAGCGGCCCGGTACCACAGGAGTCGGTGGGGAGAGCGACCCCGGGGTCTCATCCGGGGAGACGGGAGGGACCACTGTTTCTCTCGTGGGCACAAAGGCGGAAGCCAACGCCGCGAAACGTGCCCAAAACAGAGCGGTTGCGGCCGACGAGGTCGCCGAAATGGCCCGTCAGGCCCGGGAGCGGCGGTCTGCCCAGGCTGCTAAGAGGGAGAGCGCCACGGCAGAGGCTCTCAGCCGCCAGGTGCTAGACGGCGTGGACGTTGTCCTGAAGGTTGCCACTAAGTCGGGCAACCTGAAGGGCTCGTTCACGCGTGCCCTCAAAGAGGCGGCAGAGGGAATCAAGGAAGCGACGGAAATCCTCCTTGGCCGCACGACCTCGGAGGAGACGGCGAAGCTGTGGCGGGAGAACGGCCAACTCCGATCCGAGCTGGAGGATCTCAAGCGTGAGTTTGCTGCGCAGAGGGCGGAATGGCAGCAGAGGTGTTCAGCGACCACTAGCTCCGCTCCCGTCGCTGTCCCGCCACCGCCGTCGTCAGCCCCATCGTCGGTTCCTACCCCTGCACCGGCGGATGCGGACATCGAAAAGATTATTCGCATCTGCATGCTCCAGTGCGGGAGCATGGTGAACGCTCGGCTGGAGGCGATTTCTCGTCGTCTCCCGGCGGAAATCCTCCGTCCGCCTCTAGCGGCTGACACGCGGAGGACTGAGACGCCGCCGAGACTTGCGCCTCAAAAGGGGAAACCCGCGGAGGGTAAAAAAAAGCCCGCGGAGGGAGCTCCTCCGAGCGAACAGCCCACGACTGCCGCCGGGTCTAAGGGTGACACCTGGGCGGAAGTCGCGGGCCGCAAGAAGGCCCGCAAAGCCGCCAAGAAGGCCGCAGCAGCTGCATGCGCCCCCAGTGGAACCGCAAAGGCGGTTGCGCAGCCTGCGCGGCGGACTGCCACAGGCGGTCGCAAAGGACCGACGATACGTGCCCCGCGTTCCGAGGCTGTGACGCTCACGCTACAGCCCGGAGCTGCGGAGCGCGGCGTAACGTACCAGTCGGTCATTGCCGAGGCCAAGGCCAAGATCAAATTATCAGATCTTGGCCTCCAGTCCGTCACCCTCAGGCAGGCTGCCACGGGTGCGCGGCTGTTCGAGGTGGCTGGTGCTGCGAGCGGCAGTGCCTAAAAGGCGGACGCTCTGGCCGCCAAGATGAGGGAGGTCATCAACCCTGAGGACGTCCGGGTCTCCAGGCCAGTGAAAACCACAGAGGTGCGGATTACTGGTCTGGACGACTCCGTGACCTCTGAGGAGGAGGTGGCGGCCGTTGCCCGAAGTGGAGAGTGTCCGCCGGACAAGGTGCGGGCCGGTGATATACGCGCCGACGCCACCGGACTCGGCGTAGTCTGGGTTCGGTGCCCTGTAGCGTCGGCGAAGAAGATCGCCGATAGCGGCAGATTGCTGGTTGGCTGGGTTGCAGCGAGGGTGAAACTCCTGCAGCCCCGGGCTTTGCGGTGTTTCCGGTGCCTGGAGAAGGGGCATGTCCGGGCAAAGTGCACCCCTGAGATTGACCGTAGTGATCTTTGTTATCGCTGCGGTCAGCCCGGCCACAAGGCGGCCCAGTGTTCCGCGGCGCTCAACTGCAGCTTATGCTCGGCTGCGGGGAAGCCAGCGGGGCACAAAGTGGGCGGAGGGGCCTGTGGCGCGCCTGCCAGTAAAACCAAGAAGAAAAAGAAGAGGAAGTCTAAGCCTGCCTGGGAAACCTCGCCACCCCCGCAGGCTAGTAGCTCCGCGGCCGACTCCCGGCCCAGGACCATTGCCGAGGGAATGGATTGCGCATAATGGCGCTCTACCATTTCCTACAGGGCAATATCAACCACTCTGCTAGAGCTCAGGATCTCTTGCTCCAGAGCATGGCAGAGTGGTCGATTCACGTGGCTGTGGTCGCCGAACCGTATTTTGTCCCCCTAGGGATAACTGGATGGGTGACTTGGACGGTTTGGTGGCCATCATTGGCGGGGCTCTTGTCAACCCGTCCCGAGGACACGGCTGGGTAGCCGCCCTCGCGGAAGGCATTGGCACGGTTGGGGCGTATTTTTCGCCCAACAAGAGTCTCGCCGACTTCGAGAGGTTCCTTGTCGAGTTGGGTGCCGTCGTGGGCCGACTCCACCCTCGCCCTGTGCTATTGCTGGGGGATCTCAACGCCAAGTCTGCGGCGTGGGGATCCCCTGTGACTGATGCTAGGGGCGAGGTGCTGGAGGAATGGGCGGTCGCGACTGGCTTGACCGTCCTAAATCGGGGCTCGGTGCACACGTGCGTGCGGCAGCGGGGCGGGTCTATAGTGGACGTCTCGTTCGCTAGCCCCGCTGTCGCGAGCCGTGTCCGCGACTGGCGTGTCGCCGTGGAGGTGGAGACGTTGTCGGATCATCGCTACATCCGTTTCGACGTCTCCGCCCAGACCACTGGCGGCCGCGGGTCACCGGCCCCGCGAACGGACGGTCCGCGCTGGGCGCGTAAGCGCATCGACAGGGAGCTTCTCGAGGAAGCTGCTATTGTCCAGGCCTGGGTTTGGGAGTCGGCAACGAACGGACCCGTCGACGTCGAGCAGGAGGCGCTGTGGTTCCGCGGGGCGATGACGCAAATCAGCGACGCGTCCATGCCCCGGGTCCACGCACAGTCAGGAAGGCGCCAGGTGTACTGGTGGACCGCCGAGATCGCGCAGCTGCGCGTCGCGTGCGTGGCGGTCAGGCGCCAGTACACCCGATACCGGAGGAGACGTCGTCGGGTCCCTGACGAAGAAGCCGCGCTGTATGAGGTGTACCGCGCGGCGAAGGAGGCTCTGTGGCTGAACATCGGCGAGGCGAAGACGCGAGCCAGGAAGAGATGTTGGAGACTCTGGACGGAGATCCGTGGGGGCGCCCGTATCGAGCGGTTCGAGGCAAGCTTCGAGCCGCGGCGCCTCCACTCAGGGAGAGTCTCCAACCCGAGCTGCTGGAGGAGGTAGTCGCAGCCCTCTTCCCGGCCAGAGCGGAGCATACTCCGCCGCCGATGGCTTTGCCTACAGCCACAGAGTCTACGGAGGAGAACGCCATCAGCGTCCCAGAGGTGACACAGGCAGAGATGGGGGCAGCCGTGATGCGGCTCCGGGCCAAGAACGTGGCTCCGGGGCCCGACGGAATTCACGGCTGCGTGTTGGCCCTCGCTCTGAAGGAGGAGCTTGAGCCCCAACTGAGAGGAATCTACACAGCGTGCCTTGAGCAGGGCCAGTTTCCCACTTTGTGGAAGTCTGGTCGTCTGGTCCTGCTCAGGAAGGCGGGCCTGCGGACTCGGCGTCCGCGTACCGGCCCATAGTGCTGCTAGACGAGGTGGGTAAGCTGTTCGAGAGGATTATCGCAGCCCGCCTCGTCGGCCACTTGTGCAGAGAGGGGCCGGACCTGGACGAAAGCCAATTCGGCTTTCGGCATGGGCGCTCCACCATACACGCTGTGTCGCGGGTGAGAGTCCTGGCGGAAGAAGCGGTGTCCCGGGGTGGGGTGATGTTGGCGGTGTCCTTGGACATTTCCAACGCCTTCAACACCCTGCCCTGGAGTTGTATTCGGCAGGCACTGCGGTATCATCGGGTGCCTCCCTACCTCCGCCGCGTCGTTGGGGCTTATCTGTCCGAGAGGTGTGTCACCTACGTGGGACGTGATAGCGGAAGCCAGCACCGCATGTCGTGCGGTGTTCCACAGGGCTCGGTCCTAGGGCCGCTCCTGTGGAACATCGGGTACGACTGGGTGCTGAGGGGCGAGCTCCAACCGGGCGTGGACCTGACGTGTTATGCCGATGACATGCTGGTCACTGCCCGGGGGAGCTCGCACAGGGAGGCAGCGTTGCTGGCGACGGCTGCGGTCTCACAGGTGGTGGGCCGCATACGTCGCCTAGGCCTGGAGGTGGCCCTCAACAAGTCGGAGGCCATGGTGTTTCATGGCCCCCGGCGGGCGCCGCCGCCCGGCTCACACATCGTGGTCGGGGGGGCTCGGATCGCTGTCGAGCCCACCATGAAGTACCTGGGATTGGTGCTCGACAGCCGGTGGAATTTCGAGCCCCACTTCCGGCGGCTGGCGCCCAAGTTATTGGGCGCTGCTGGGGCGCTGTCAACGCTGCTTCCCAATTTGGGGGGCCCGAGCGCCGCCTGCAGGCGGCTCTACGTGGGGATCGTGCGATCCATGGCCCTGTACGGGGCCCCGGTGTGGGCTTCTGACCTGACGGCCGGCAGCATCGCGGTTTTACGAAAACCGCAAAGAGCGATGGCCGTCAGAGTCATCAGGGGGTATCGCACGATCTCCTACGAGATGGCTTGCGTACTGGCCGGATCCCCGCCCTGGGACCTCGAGGCGAAAGTACTCGCGTCACTTTATCGGTGGCGCGAGGAAGCGAGGGCGCGGGGCGAGCGAACGATGCAGCGACACTTGGAGCTGCGTCGGTCTCAGCTCCGCGAGGTCCTGGTGGCGGAATGGCGGGACAGGCTTTTGCGCCCTACCGTCGACCTCATCACCATCGAGGCGGTCCGGCCGGTGCTCGAGCGCTGGCTCGGGAGGAGGCACGGCTCCCTGTTGTTTCGTGCGACGCAGGTGCTCTCGGGGCATGGTTGCTTCGGGAAGTACCTATGTCGCATAAACAGGGAGCCGGACGCCCGGTGTCACCACTGCGTCGACTGCCGGGAGGACACGGCGCGGCATACGCTGGCAGTGTGTGCCGCTTGGGAGGAGCCGCGCCGTGCCCTCATCTCTTGCATTGCTTATTTGAATCGCATTGTATACAGACGTGCTCATCAATGCATTTTTTAAAATAAAATAAATTAACGTTTGCATAAATAGTGACCTAGTTTTAGTGTATTAGCGTGTTATATAGGAAAACATTTTAAGTGACAAGTGTAAATAATGAACTGACTAGATTATTTTTAAATATTTTGTTATATGGAAGGCAGTCCCTTTAATCGGAGTGCGATGATACGACGCAGCCCTCCACCGACACCGACCCCCGTACCAACCCCGGTACCTACACCGGTACCGACACCGCCCCGACAAGCAAGACAGGACCAAGACCGAGATGACACCATTGAAGTAGTGTCCACTCCAGAGATCCAGAACTGGATGACATCAATTGATCAGTACCTGAATGAGGTGTGTGCTATTGCTTCTGATGGTAAGCTCAACACTGAGCAGAAACTCAAAATAAGCAATCTTTGCCGGAAAGTTGGACATGAGAGTTTCGCAAATGGCTGTTCAGTACCAGTCGTTAAAGCAAAAAGCCATACAAACCCATACCTCTCTTAAAACCATGACCGAAGCTCGAGACCTATCCGACTGTATAACGGAGATGAACCGGACGATTCAGGAGTCCTGTACGAAGCAGAGTGCGGGTACATCTTTTGCAGATATGGTGAAGAAGGGGTTCAACAGCTTTGTTCGTCCTAATACTTTTAGCTCCGTGGCGATTTATCCCTCAGATAGCACAAAGACCAGTGACGAAACCAAGACCATGGTCCAAAAAATCATATGCCCTGGAGAAATGAAGCTGAAAGTACGAGGCGTACGTAAAATAGGAAAAGGAGGATTGATAATCAGCACTGAGACCAAAGATGACCTAGATAAGCTCAAGCAAACAGTCCAACACGCTTCGTCAGGGCTTACCGTCGACGAACCTAAAAAGCACAACCCTCGCATTATAGTTATAGGAGTTCCCTCATCCATGTCTGAAAATGAGGTTTATAAATGTATCTATGAACAGAACTTGACCGAAAAACTGCCGACTATGTCCCAAGATACATTTTTGACCTCCATAAAACTGAGCCACAAATCTGGCAGGAAGGATGCTGAGAACTGCAACTATATTATAGACGTTCCAGCCATCATTCGCAAGGCCCTCATCACACAGGACAGATTATTTATAAATTGGACGTCCTGCCCGGTGCGAGACTTCACACTGGTAACTAGATGTTACATGTGCCAGCAGTATGGTCATGCAGCCAAAACATGCAAAATTGCTGCCCCCACATGCGGCCATTGCAGTGAAGAAGGGCACACCGTCAAAGACTGCACAAAGAAAGCCAATCCGCCAAAATGTGCTACATGTTCGCGCTTTAAAAAACAAGCCAACCATAAGACGGGAGACACAGATTGCCCTGCTAAAAAATCTGCCGAATACAGGTAGATTAACTCGATAGACTATGAAGGCGCCTAAGAGCGCCACACACTAGTTTATATTTTAGACTTGATTTATTGTTGTGATTTTAGTTTAGTATGGATGAGAATTTAATTACCGATATAGATAACACATTTTTAACTATTTCAAAGACATGTGACGTTGAGGACTGCAGACAATATCTTTCCGACTGTCAAAATTCGCTAACCATACTGACCCAAAACATTCGTAGTATTTATAAGAACATAGATAGCTTTAATATTTTTCTTCATAGACTTAACTTTGATTGTGATATAATGGTACTTACCGAGTGCTGACTATCTATTCGCCACGATAACCTCCCAGTAATACCGGGGTACAACTTATTGCTTACCACAATAAACCACAATCAAAACCATGGTGTGGTAGTCTTTGCTAAGGAATTGTTAAAGGTCACAGTCAAGGAACATACTCTACAAGACTGTATGAGTAATTGTTTAGTCCTTAAAATTGGTACAACCACAGCGATATCGCTATGTATAGATCCCCTTCCTCTAGAAACTTAGATCTTTTTAACAATTCCTTAAACCAGATTTTTCAATCACTTAGCCCATTTAAGAATGTTATACTAACAGGTGATTTAAATATCAATATTGGCTCCGAAAACTGCGATGCAGGGACCCAAGATTACCTTAATATCTTCTCATACCATGGTTTTCTCCCCGCTCACACATTGCCTACTCATCAAAGCGGTTCCTGCCTCGATCATATGATGATCAAAACCAGCTTATCATGCATTACGCTCGTTACTAACTCAAAAATTACTGACCATCACGCAGTCTTACTCAACGTAAATTTAACGCTGCCTAAGCTAAATCGTCCTCAGACTACTAGCAAATTAAACACAAACAAACTCGAATATGATTTGTGCAACATTGATTTTAGCCTCGTTTACAATACTGCTGACGCTAATTTGTCTTTATCGTAATTAATAAAACATGTTAAACAAGCAATATTACGTAACGCGACAGTTTCTACAGTAAATAAGAAATTTTATAATATTAAACCATGGATTACTCCAGGACTAATTCGGTGTATAAGACACAGAGATAAACTTCATCAGAAAACTAATAGATACCCTGATAATCTAATAATTCAAACCACCTATAAAAGATACAGGAATTTCTGCAACAATCTCCTAAAGAATTTAAAAAATATTTACGATAAAACTGAATTAAACAAAGCAGGTAAAAATACCAAGCAACTTTGGAAACATATTAAAAAGGTCACTAATATATCTAAACAGCGTGAATCAAATTCGAGTTTATTGCTGGCTAATCCATCACAACTCTTATCAGCTAACAATGTAAATAATGATTTTGTAAATGTTGGGAAAACTCTTGCCGAACAGATTCCGAAATACTGCGGCCAAGCATATTGCCAAAAATTAAGCAATAGCTGTAACCCAAAATCTTTTGCTTTGTTAGATACTGATGAAGATGAAATAACCCGAATCATTTCTGGGCTAAAAGACGACTGTGCAGTTGGATGGGATAAAATAAGCAATAAGATTCTTAAACTCTTTAAGCATATTTTGGTACCTCCCTTAACGCATATATTACGAATCTGTCTTTCCGAAGGAATTTTCCCTAGCTGTCTAAAAAAGGCAGTTGTAATCCCTATCTTTAAATCTGGAAGTAAAGACGTAGTTAATAATTATAGACCGATATCCTTACTCCCGTCGATTTCAAAAATACTAGAGAAAATTATAAACAGCGTCATGCCTATTGGATTCCTCGCGGGGAAAACACACCAGCCCAGCCTAAACTTAATGAACACGGTCGTAAGATTATGTTGTCTGTTTTCTGGGATTGGCAAGGAATGATTTTCTGGGAACTCCTCGAATCTCATCACATTATTAACGCCAATCTGTATATGCAGCAGCTTCGCAAACTAGCAGACATGTTTAAAATTAAGAGGCCAAAACGACTTGGAGTCCAAATTTTGCATGACAACGCACGACCTCATTGCGCCAAGTTAACACATAAACAGCTGGAGGAGCTAGGATGGCTGACTGTTCCACATCCACCGTATAGCCCGGATCTTGCGCCTTCAGACTTTCATTTATTTCGAGCTCTTAAATTCATTTACTAGGAAAAAAAAAATCGAAAATTCTGGAAGTATTCAAATTGAACTTGAAAATTTTTTCGAGTCCCAGCCTACCTCATTTTGGGAGAAGGGTAGGTATTCAAATTTTGCCCAGTAGATGGCTGACTGTTGTTGATAACGAGGGAGACTATATAATTGATTAAATATATTTTTTATTAATAAAAAAAAAAAATATAATAATTTGTTTTTTATCTGGCAATAATTTATGAGACAACCTAATATTACGAAAAGTGCGGCTAAATTACGTGGTCTTAAATGGTGTACATATTATTATATCACAAGTATTATATTATAAAAGAAATAGGATTGCTCGTTGGTACCTACGGTATTATTAGTGAGGTACGGAAGTTGAGGCGTCGGTTACCGGGCGACGGCGGCCGCCAAGCGACCGGCACTTGACCGGCGTCGACCGGCTAGCTACGCACAGAAGTACAGAAGCTACACGCTACTACATTTGAGCCAGATAAGGTGACAATAGTGGTCATTGAGTCGTCCTACATTTATTTATAAACTCTAGTACATCGTTAGAATCGTTTGGATTCCTACAGACAGAATCAAGGAAAGGACAGCAGGCTATTGCAACGTTATCTGGCATCACAATAACAAAATCGTACACAGTGCAGTTCACTATACCGCCGAGCGAGACCAATCTGTGCCCGACGTACTTTAACGCGGAAATTATGTCATCTTGAATCTGGATCGTATTTGTATCAGTCCGCGTCTTGTGTGGAGTGGTACTTGTGCGCCTCAGCGGAGCACGCCAGCCCGCCGCGGCTGGCGGTAGCTGCACACTCGCTCAAGGTTAAGTTCGTTGCCCCACGGCGAGCGCAACGCCGTTCGTCCAACGAGTGGCTAGGGTGGCTAGGGTGGCTAGGGTGGCTAATGGGTAGCACCCCCTCGCTGTTGGTACTCTTAACTCTTCTTATAGAACGGCCCTGTGATAACACCTCTCTGTAGGTCTGTGATGCACAAGCCCTGCCTAATCCATTATGTTCCGTTGAGTTGGACAACGGCATACATATATGTACGAGTATCAGTTGACTACATCTCTGACAGTCGCGCACGGCGCCGGCTGCCGCTGCAGCCGGGCGCGGCGCATCTTCGAGTATATAAGGTCAACTTTTATCAAGTACAAAAATTTAAACAGAACGTCTATCTATACGATAGAAATACAGGCCTAGCATTCTTTTTCAAATAATCAGGCTAGTTTTTTTTTTCAGTTTTTCTAACACATAAATTATAATATTTTTAAAAGCATACTGTATACCGACTCAATTGTTCTGGGTCCGCACCCCCAAAAAACCCACGGTCATTAAACCCGGTATTACGTCATCGCTCGGACTGCACTGACTTCTGGTCGAATCTCCATCCCAAGCTATGCTACTCGAAGCTATCATACCTAATAATTAGTGTAGACTATAAGAAACGATATTAACGTTTGCGCTAATCTATCGTATTTTAATTTTCCATCACACTTTTTTAGACCTTGGACTGACAAGTTAATACAATTTGTTATTTTTTTTAGTATTGAATTAATGTAAAAATGTTAACAACTTACCTAACTTTTTGCATTAACTTGGCGTGTTAAAAATAGTCAGAATTCATTAACAGATTTACACTTATTTACACAATTTAATAGTTATTTACACATATCACATCAATTGTTGGACGTGACGCCCTTGTTGTCGCACACACTGTCTAGCGCGATCGAGACAATGCCTCCGCACTTCAGTAAGCACTAGATGTTCACTGGACATCACGTCAAATGCACTCACAATTCGCGCACGTAATTCTTCCACTGTACGGATTGTATGACCATCGTTCCCATACACTAGGTCTTTGGCCCTACCCCACACGTGGAAGTCCATCGGCGTCAAGTCAGGTGAACGTGGCGGCCAGCGGATAACGCTACCACGCCCAATCCATCGCCCTTGGAATGCCTCGTCCAAGTAGGCGCGTACACTGAAGTGCGCCGGCGCGCCGTCGTGCTGATAGTACATGTACCTGCGGTACCACACAGGCACATCCAACAGCAGCTCTGGTAGGTCTCGCTGGAGGAACTGCAGATACGTGTCCGCAGTCAGTCGGTCCAGAAAAACAGGTCCCAGTAATTGGCCGTTCAACACTCCTGCCCACACATTTACACTGAACCGGTGTTGGAAGTAGTCCGGCCGAATAACTCGTGGATTGTACTCGCACCAGTAATGAGCATTATGCACATTAAATAGTCCCTTGCGCGTAAATGTGCACTCATCCGTCCACAGCACGTTATACGTAGGGTTCCGCAGCAGCCAACGGCAGAACTCGACCCTCGGTGCGTAATCCTCAGGCAGCAACTCCTGGACCCGAGTGAAATGGAAGGGATGGTAACCTTCACTGCGCAGAAGCTGCCACACGTAATTCTGGCTTACGTCAAACACACGGGCAGCGTCTCCGGTGCTCGCCACGGGGTGCCGGTGAAAGAAATCCAGCACCTCCTCTTCAAGCTGCACTGGGTGTCGCGGCCTCCCCGAGTCAATAAGACGAGGCTGGAAGTTCTCACTCTCTCTGAAGCGCTGCACGGCTCGAAAAATGGTGCGAATATTGACCACTCGTCCAAATCTCTGGGCGTACAGTTCTTGTGCCCGCAACATTATTTCACCTGCGTCGTGATAGCACATAGCCATATTCATGTATTCTCGGGATGAATACCGATATGGCATTTCGAAAATTTTCTCACAGACAACACGCACAATTCAGTAACTTGATTTTGGCGAACTGAAAGAATCTCTTGCGCTCAATGCCGGCCGGGCAAGGCGGGGGCAGCGGGGCGAAGAGGGGGACATGCCGCCGCCGCACGTGTGCAGGCAAGAAACCATTGTTATATTCTGCTTATTGTTAGAGTACGTTAGCCATTAATAGACAGGATGTTGAATTTGACTTTTTAAAAAAAATTGTTTTTGGTGTTTTTCTTGGAAACTAGCGTATAGAAATGTATTATTTTTCAAGAAATGTCTATCTTAAGTTAATGAATCTATCCTTAAAATTTTTGTACTTAATAAAATTTTATATAAAAAAAAAACAACCGACTTCCAAAAAAACACTACAAAGTGAAAAATAATTTTAATTTTGGAAGTCGGTGTCGTTGGTTCCGCATTTTGGTTTTTTGACACCGACTTCCGAAATTAAAATTATTTTTCACTTTGTAGTGTTTTTTTGGAAGTCGGTTGTTTTTTTTTATATAAAATTTTTTATTTTTCACTTTTTAGTTATATCTACCCCAATCAAATTCATATAAACACTACTTGCTATGTAAATATCAGTGACAGGAAGCTGCATCTGCGTTTATAGGGTACAGACGTGATGTTATGTTGTGCGATTGCGTAAACAGTGCATACATACGCGATAGCAGCAATCGCGGTTGTTTTACTGGTATTAATTATCATTATAATAAAAAAAAATTATAACCTTTGTAGTGAGTACAGGCGTGATATTATGTTGTGTGTTGGTGTAAACAATGCTTAGATATGCTATAGCAACAATCGCGGTTAATCTGCCGTTATTTATTGAAGAGTTCCCCCGATTTCTACAAGATCCCATCATCAGATATTGAAATGGTGACAATGGGACCACACGGGAAGCACCAGGTTTCAAATAAAGAAATAATCATGAAAATCGGTTCACCCAGTCGGTTATTATGAGGTAACAAACATAAAAAAAAAAAATAAAAAAAAAATACAGTCGAATTGATAACCTCCTCCTTTTTTTGAAGTCGGTTAAAAAGTTGACCTTATATATTCTAGATAATTATTGCACTGTTCCATTAAAAGGATATTGTCTGGCAATATACTTACCTAGTTAATAACTGGCTAAATGTCGGCGTATCTGCTCTACCTATTATGGATACCTTCTCTACCTTACCTTCGATGTTATGTATTTTATTAAACAGTAAGAGCCCATGTGAACGTGATGGTTGTGTTGAGTATGAATAGCGTGGAGGTCGCGGCGTGCCAGCGCGGGTTCGACAATATTCAGTGGTCGTCGATTACTGTACATTAGCTCGTCGTCGACTTATCGAGTGGCCGTCAGCCCTTTGCCAGATTACGCACGTTTTACAAGAGATTAGCAAAAAGAATTTATTAAAAATCAGTATTATAGCGTGCGGTTTACTGCGATAGAATCATTCACAAAGGCATAGCGCTGGTTGCGGGTCGCGTTACGTCAGCGCCGCGCAGTGCCGCTGCACTGGGCGATGCTTATCACACTACATAACGTTGACCAGTCTCGATCTGATAACTCACCCCATGATATACATACAAATGGTCTTTTCAGGGGCACTGAATACAAACACTCACTTTAAAACTGTTCAGTTTTATTCCAGTCAGAAACAACCGAAGTAGGTAGGTACAATATCTTGCGGTTGTTAGTATCTAATAATGTTAGTAGAACATTGATGGGTAATAGTCGTAGCTTCCGTAGGGCCCATAGCCGCCGTAGTAGCTTCCGTAGGGCCTATAGCTGCCGTAGTTCCCGAGGCCGCCATAGCCGCGGCCGAGGCTCCCTCCGAACTCGAAGTAGGGCTTGGCTTGTGCGCACCACAGCGCACCGACCACCAGCAGCAGTACTAACCCCGTCTGCAAACAACCACTCGTTACTATAATATGCTCTGCTCAAGTAGCAACAGAAACCCGAGATCTTACGTAATATAGACCACGAGGCACTTGAACAAAACTGAATTTACAGTACAAGTTTTACTGCAAACCGAATGCACATAACATTATGAGAACCAACTTAACTAGATTTTTAAAATTTAATATAATAATATTAATATTGTGGTATCAGGTTATGTTTATGCTGTAGGTAATATTCGAGAATAACTTACGTATTTCAGCATCGTCCAGTCGCTCAGCTACTGATTGCCGGAGTCACATGCGCTTACTTTTTATATGCCGTTAATGGGCTATTCAATAAGAATTTTATCTATTGCTTCATTTAGTTTATTTAATTAATAAATCATTAGCGATGACAAAAAACCAACCGCACTGTTATCTTATTGATAATAAAATCGATGCACGACGCGGCTCTGTCATCTCGTATTCCAAACATACCGAACAGTACGCATATCTCGGGAGCATGGGGCCCGGACCTTTGGATGGCATACAGCTTACCCGTTAGACAACTTTACTCAGAACTAAATGCCACACCAACCCACACTTATTGTAATCGGTACCTACTACAGTCAGCTGTTTTTGATCCTTTTATTAGAACACTAGCATCCGCCCGCAACTTCGTTTGCGTAGAATTCGGAATTCCCGCCGTTTAAAAATATGTTGCTTAAATAATGTGGTTAATATAATTGGTTTATTTATATATGTATAGAAAGATAGATTAGGTAGGCTTAACATGCGTGTCTGTGAAACCATGGAAATACACTTATAAAATTTCAACCCAATCGGTTCAACCGTTTAGAAGTTATGTGAAAAAGATAAGTGCGGAAGGATAATTCATACTACCTGTTGTCCTATTACCCGTTTTCTCGTAGGAATGAAGCATTTTCCCGCGTTAAAAAGTAGCCTATTTTCATCAGGGATAATGTCGGCTTCTAATGGTATAACATTTTTTCAAATTGGTCCAGTAGTGTCGGAGCCTGTTCAATACAAACAAACAATCAAATCTTTCCTCTTTACAATACTAGTAACGCGGAAAGAAGGAGGTAGAGGACTAACTGACATTCTAAACTTACACAATAGACAGATAATACACTTAGAGAATTTTTCTTTTCAAAAACCGAAACTTCTATTCTTCACAAAATTATAACACACAATGACCAAAACTTAACACCTCTAAATATAAAAGACACATCTGAAAAAAAAAATTTTATATGTAAAAAAAACAACCGACTTCCAAAAAAACACTACAAAGTGTAAAATAATTTTAATTTTGGAAGTCGGTGTCGTTGGTTCCGCATTTTGGTTTTTTGACACCGACTTCCGAAATTAAAATTATTTTACACTTTGTAGTGTTTTTTTGGAAGTCGGTTGTTTTTTTTACATATAAAATTTTTTATTTTTCACTTTTTAGTTATATTTACCCCAATCAAATTCATATAAACACTACTTGCTATGTAAATATCAGTGACAGGAAGCTGCATCTGCGTTTATAGGGTACAGACGTGATGTTATGTTGTGCGATTGCGTAATTATTATTATCATAAAAAAAAATTATAACCTTTGTAGTGAGTACAGGCGTGATATTATGTTGTGTGATGGTGTAAACAATGCTTAGATATGCTATAGCAACAATCGCGGTTAATCTGCTGTTATTTATTGAAGAGTTCCCCCGATTTCTACAAGATCCCATCATCAGATATTGAAATGGTGACAATGGGACCACACGGGAAGCACCAGCTTTCAAATAAAAAAAGAATCATGAAAATCGGTTCACCCAGTCGGTTATTATGAGGTAACAAACATAAAAAAAAAAAAAAAAAAAAAAAAAAAAAAAATACAGTCGAATTGATAACCTCCTCCTTTTTTTGAAGTCGGTTAAAAAAATGAGAAACTAATCGACGACAAAATTAAGCTTTTAGAATGGACCCAGAAATCTCTACACGGAAGATATCGCCAAGACTTATGCCACATAAATGTCGACAAAGAATCGTCGAACGCGTGGCTAAATCGAGGCGAACTTTTCCCAGAGACTGAGGGGTTTATGCTTGCTATACAGGACCAGGAAATTGAAACCAAAAATTATAGAAAGTTTATCATAAAGAATTTAAATAATGACACATGCAGGAAATGCAATAGTTCTCCAGAAACGATTCAGTATATCACAGGCGCGTGCAAGACACTAGCCCAAACAGACTACAAACACAGACACGATCAAGTAGCCAACATCATACACCAAAAATTAGCACACCAGTACAAACTTATAGATTCCGTTACACTTACACCATACTACAAATACAACCCAGAAAGTGTATTAGAGAACCCCCCAACAAAACTATATTTTGACCGCGCCATTCTCACCGATCGAACAATTCATTTCAATAGACCAGATATAACACTTATAGACAAGATAAACAAAACTGGATATTTAATAGATATAGCTATACCAAATACACATAACTTGCAGACAACAATAGCAGAAAAACTGAGCAAATACATTGAATTAAAAGATGAAGTAGCCCGACTTTGGCATCTGCAAAAAGTTATAATAGTACCAACAGTATTGTCTACAACAGGACTAATACCAAAACAACTTCACCAGTCTCTTAATTCCCTTAACTTACCGCCAAATACCTACCATCTGCTGCAGAAGGCAGCGATACTAAACACATGCAGACTCGTGAGAAAGTTTCTGCAATGTGAATTAGAAAACCCACATCAAAACACAAATATGCTACTGTTGGGGCTCCAAGTATCTTCAATTGAAACTCCCGTGTCGAGGTAGTGGTTTATTTCAGATAAAAACTGTTATTCTTACATAAGCGGACAAGTTTCGACGATGGTGAAAATATTTTATTGACATTACAATAAAAAATGAAGGTAGGTGTAGTTAAACTAAAAAATAAATAAGTATGGGGCGCCTGGCACTTTAAATTAGCAACATGTAACACGCACTGGACGTCTTCATAACTAAGCCAGGCGTAAACAGCTACCATCTTCTGTGCAATCTTCTGCACGTGACCGCACTTAACCCTACTGATAATCACTTGGCTTAGGCCCGTGTTATCATGGGAGGAGCCACGCCGTGCCCTCATCTCAGGAGTAGGCGAGGACCTGTCGCTGCCGGCCGTAGTCGAGTCTATGGTCGGCAGCGAAGAGTCCTGGGACGCGGTGGTTTCCTTCTGCGAAACAGTCGTCTCGCAGAAGGAGGCTGCGGAAAGGGAGAGGGAGATCTCGTCCCCTCACCCGGCCCGCAGCAGGCGCACCGGGCGTTGGCGGAGGGCGGACAACGCCCTCTTTCAGCCCCCCTAAATGGGTCCAGGGCGACGGACTTGGGGACGTCCGTCGCCCCCCACACATCAGGACCCGAGGCGGCGGCGCGTAGTGTTCAGGTAGTGAACAGGCGGGCTCCCACCGACAAAGATGCTACAGCCGATATCACTGACGATGGTGACAGACTGACGAACAGGACAAACACCCCTGTAGAACCGTATAGTCCAAGCACAGTATCATATACACCTTCTAGGTCATCAACACCATCTATACCATCGTCACCTTCCATACCATCATCACCCCCCCTTACTAGTTTCAATTCAGTGCAACCCACTTCAACCTTGAATGTTGCGCGGGAGGTATCTGCCTTCTTGCCCGCGTCCACCAAGGCTGGAAAAGCAAGAGTTCGCATGAGGTGGAGCAAAGAAGTAAACCTATTCATCATGCGAACTCACCTATAAATCACTAAATTAGAGACCGATTTAACCACTTACAGAAAGCAACTGCATGAACTTTTTATACGTCAATACCCAGAGATTACCGTTACAGAACAAAGGATTTCAGATCAAAGAAGAATAATACTTAGGAATAAACTCTTGTCGCAAGACGTTATAAACCAGTTAAAAGAAGAAGTACATACACAACTACAAGGAGAATCATCATCATCAGCATTAACACAAAAGACAACCGCGTATAATGAACAGGAACAACCGTGCAGTCAAACAGAACCTATCATACAATCTCAACCTATCACACAATCTCAACTATACTCTCAATCACAAACGTATTCACAAACCACGCATACATCCACGCAAACCGAAACTATAACCATAATGTTAGAAAATGAAATTGAGGTCCTAGCCGACATGAATATAAATCAGTTCACAGATACAAGTATTCAAGAAATACTCAATAAATTTAAAACAGCACTCACTCAATATTCCGGTATGAACCCAGCAGCTCGACCAAGACTGCCCAAACTTAGGTACTCACCAAAACTCTCTCAGCTCATTCATTTATTTAATCAAAATATTCTTTTAATTTCATTTCATTTCATTTATTTATTGCATTTCATGTTGTTACATTATGATAGTTCCAAAAAATGAACCCTGCTAGGGCACAGTAATGTATAGGCGATAGGTTTTAATTAATTTAACATGCTATCATTATTCATACAATTTGTTGATAAAGATTAATTTAAAAATTATTAATTATAATTATACATTATGTCATTCTTATAAACTAAATAAATAAATTATCATTTTCATATTATAATCTCATACTACAATTTATGTCATTTTTGACAGGCCTGTTGGTCTAGTGGTCAGTGGCCCTGACTGCTATGCGCAAGGTCGTGGGTTCGATTCCCACCTAGGACAAATGTTTGTGTGATGAGCACGATCATTTGTTCTTTGTCTGGGTGTAATTTATCTATAATATGTATGTATTTAGAAATATATATGTATGTTTATCAGTTGTCTAGTACTCATAGCACAAGCTCTGCTTAGTTTGTAGTCTTTCCAAAGCCTTTGATTGCGTGCACCATGACACGCTTTTGCGTAAACTAAGTCATTACGGTGTCCAAAACGAAGCTCTCAACGTAATAAATTGTTATTTACATAATAGGTTCCAATGTGTAGATGTTAATGGTGTGAAATCTTCCGAGCTACCAGTTCAGTTAGGTGTACCGCAAGGCTCAATACTGGGTCCATTCTTGTTCTTAGTGTATATTAATGATTTACCATTCCATTTAAAGGGAATCTGTGACGTTGTACTGTTTGCTGATGATACATCTCTTATTTTTAAAGTAGATAGGAATAGACAAGATTTTGACGACGTAAACAGTGCACTCTCAATAGTTACGGATTGGTTTACGTCAAATAACCTAGTTCTCAATGCCAAGAAAACGAAATGTGTAAAGTTCGCCTTACCCAATGTTAGAAATCTAGGACCCAACATCGTCTTAGATAAAGAGGCGCTTGAAACTGTGAGTTCGGCAGGTTTTCTGGGAATAACAGTAGATGCCAAACTTCAGTGGGGACCACATATATCGAGCCTAGCAGGAAGGCTCAGTTCGGCTGCCTACGCCGTCAGGAAAGTAAGACAGTACACTGACGTTGATACAGCTCGTTTAGTATATTTTAGTTATTTTCACAGCGTTATGTCCTACGGTATTCTGCTGTGGGGCAAAGCAGCTGATATACAAAATATATTTGTCCTTCAAAAACGAGCTGTTCGAGCAATTTACCAGCTAGGTGCTAGAGTTTCTCTAAGAGATTTTTTTAAAGATATTGGTATTCTCACGGTTGCATCACAATTCATCTTTGCCAACATCTTATATATTAGGCAAAATATACACTTGTATACTAAAAACAGTGATATTCACAATGTTAACACCAGAAATAAGGACAAACTACGTGCTCCCTTTCACCGGCTTCATAAGGTTCATAACTCATTTGTTGGTCTTGGCCATTTGTTGGCCTTTTATAACAAGCTACCCTCTTCTTTGCTAGATTTGCCTTTTAATGCATTTAAAGCTCAAGTAAAATCTAACCTTTGTTCAAAGGCATACTATTCTATCAACGACTACTTAAACGATAAGAATAGTTGGTCGCCCTGATTAACTCAAGACAATGTTTATGTTCTTTCTCCAGAATTAATTTACAAAGAATTACTGATAGGTTATATGAGCTCATTATACAATTGTTTTTTTATTGGGCTGTATAAGTCAAATCAGTTTAATTTAATTTTAATTTTATTATTGACATAATCAACCCATTGCAATGTTTTCTAATGAGTTGATTGCAATATGTGGTTAGCTAGTGACCTCGACAATTGATCATATTATTCTTACCTGAGCAACCGGCAGCAAGTTCGTCATGCTCCCTTAGATGTCACTGCTTGCGGTAGCGTCGGGGGTCGGGTTGTCTCCTTCCCTCAAATATGGCGAGGGGGGTAATGGCTGACCTTTGCGTTATGCTCGTGAACGGGTGCTGCTTGTGGTGACTGGTCGTCTTGCTGACCATGGTTTTATCATTGTTATCATTATTAATAACTTGTTTATTTAGTTTCCTTATGGTCCTAGTTTATCATTTATGACTTCAAGCGACAGCTATGTAAACTGAACCCAGCATTGCATAAAATATGTTAGCGGTCACGCTCTTTATACCTGGAGGCTTTTATTTAATTTCCATTTATTAATTTTTGCTTGAGTACGTATAGTTTTTTATTGTATTTCTTGGTATATTGGCGTTGCTAGCTGACATATGGCAAATAATTTAATTTAGCGTTCTGTGTCTTGTAATGTTAATTGCTTTGCATACCTTGTATTGTATTCAGTCAAGTATATTTTCTAACTGAACAGACAGCTGTGCTGCTGGGGAGTTTGTTGCGCCACTTCTTCTTCCCAGCGAAAGCACTAGGAAGTGGTGAAGGGCGGGCGTTTTGGGGGACTGTCTTTTGTAATTTTGACGTTCGAAAAGTGCTGATTCTCAGCCTAGTTTGAATAAATGACTTTTGATTTTGATTTTGATTTGGGACTAGATGGCGTTGTGTGAAAGTTGTGGAATATTATTATTATTATTATTATTATTATGTCATGTTACAATGAGTCTAAATGTCATTTATAACTCAGTTAATTTAATGTCAATAGATTAGTTTTACATATATATTATTATGTAACATTTTCAGATAAAATCAAATTGAAAGTAATCACTAAAAAATACTGGGATGAGGTAGTAGCGGACTGATGTTTTATAGAGTACCTAGTTATGCGTAATGTGTTCAAGTCGATATTAATTTATTTATTTCTCGGTTAAAAATTCTTTTAGGTTATAATATGATTTTAAGTTTAAGTAGTTTTGTAGGTCATTTTTAAATTTGTTGTCATACTCTGTATCCTTAATTGAATTTGGGAGTTTATTATAGATTTTAACGCACATGGCCAGAGGCCCAGAACGAAACATAGCCAGTTTTGAGGTTGGTACCGCTAGTTCGTTTAGATATCGGTTTCTAAGACTGCGTTGCCATAGTATAAAGAGGGGAAGTAGGCTATCTCCGGCCCAATCCGCGATATAATTGCCTACTGTCTTAGGGTTGTCACTTTTAGGAAAATTTTAATTCAGTGCAAACCAACACAGAAATGTAAAACAAATACAGAAATGTATTCAAGATTCAGAGCAGTATTATTTATAAAAAAAAGGGATAAAATAAACCGGCGCGCGGCGGGGAGGTGGGGGCGCGACTGTCCGCTCTTCGTCAGATTCGGTTGTCGCCCAAACCGCTAACAAATATTTATAGACTAAGAGGTCGTATATCATATAAGAATATCATCGTAAAAAAAAAAAAACAAAAAACTGACTAGTATAATTATATACTAGTCAGTTTTTTGTATTTTTTTTGATAGGCACAATGTAGTATTTGTACACATAAAGGACCATATTTATTTTTATTTTTAATTAATAGAAACATATCTATTGAATCATACATTTATTACAAAATTACAAATTAGCTACAGAAAAATACTTTCTTCGGTTTCGACTATTACGAAACGCCTTGTTATTAAACTTTAATGTGTAATATATCCGTATCCTTATAAATAACTTTTGCAAATATAATTTCGGAAAGCATGGGCAGGCCGGTGAAAAATGTAAATCTTTTATTTGTTCATAAACAAAAGCCGCGACGCGCGAACCTCGTGCGGTGTTAGCCCCGGCTGACGCTGTGAGAAACGGGTCGAGATTTTGTTTAAGTGTGCGTGCGCGACGCATAGATACTTTGGCGCACACATACAAGCCGCGCGCGGTGCGTTTGTATGAAGATAACTTACTTCCCCTCTTTATACTTTAGCGTTGCTGTGGGCGTTGCTGTTTTTCTAACGGAAAAAGCGATGGGTATTTTCTCACAAATTTACTAGCTTCTAGAATATAAATACCTGATAGCGTAAGAATTTTATGTTCTATAAAGTATTGTTTGCAACTTTCCGTACTTTCTAAATTTACTAAGATTCGAACGCATTTTTTTTGTAAAATGAATAGTCGCTCTATATCTACACTATTTCCCTACATTATAATTCCATAGTTTAGCCACGAATATGCGTATGCGTAGTAGGCTGAAAGAGCTGTCTTGAAGTCGGTTGCTTTTTTTAGTTCTCTTAAGGCGTATGTAAAGCTAGCCAATTTATTTGATAGGGTTTGTATATGAGCTTTCCAGTTTATATTTGTATCGACAGTCAGGCCTAGCAGTGAAAAGTCGTTTACACATTGTAATTTTGTATTATTATATGAGAAGTCGATATCTACCTTTTCTTTCTGATATGGTCTATATTGCATCAGCTTCGTCTTCGAGAAATTTATTTCTAAATTATGGTCTTTCAACCATGCCACTATGTTAGTAAGAGTGTCATTTAAGATTTCGTTAAGGGTCCCGTTATTATCATAAGGAAAAATTATTGAAATGTCGTCAGCAAATAGAACACTGTATCGATTTATTTCTTTAGGGAGATTATTTATATATATTAGGAACAATGGGCACCCTAAAACACTACCTTGAGGAATTGACATGGTTACTTTTGCTCTATCAGATTTAACACGCGTTATCAGGCCAGTCTTTGCATCTTTATAATCTACTTCTACATATTGTTCCCGATTTTCTAAGTAAGAACAAAACCATTTGTGGGCTCTGCCTCTGACACCTATTTCATACAATTAATTTAGAAGGATCTTGTAAGACACTCTATCGTAGGCTTTGCTCATGTCTAGCAAAATCCCTATTGCGTGTTTATTATTATTTATAATATTTAATGCTTCTTGTATGTAATTGAATATTGCCAGTGTAGTAGATTTATTTTTCCTGAAACCGTTTTGACTATCGTTGAAAATTTTGTACTTTTCACAAAATGAGTAAAGTCGTTTTGACATTTCTGTCTCGAAAATTTTTGCGAATGTGGGTAATGCGGCTATAGGCCGAAAGTTATTTGTGTCGGTCTGATCTCCCTTTTTATGGATCGGTTTTATTACTGCTACTTTAAGCAGGTCGGGAACACAGCCTTCGTCAAGGGACTGATTTATTAGTAGAGTCAGTGGCATTAATAATTCCTCAGCGCATGATTTTATTAGTGTTGGCGGTAGCTCGTCGTGTCCATAGCTTCGTTTATTTTTTAGTTTTTTAATTATAAATTTGATTTCGTTTGGGTCCACTGGGTTAATGTAAATAGTGTTCGCTTTGTGAGGGCCCCGGGCGGCCAGTTACAGCACTATCTCCGATTGTACTGTCTGATTTACCAACTGATATGAAATAGTCATTGAAAGCGTTTGCTATGAATTTCGCATTATCCATTAGATTATTACTCACGCGCAATTGCATATTACCTGTTGTTTTTTTGTTTTGTCTTTAATTTGTTTTATTTTTAATTATTTGCCACATTGTTTTGGTTTTGTTTTCAGATTTATTTATTTTTTTAATATAATTTAGTCTTTTAGAGTAGGTTACCGTTTTCTTGAGTATTTTTTCGTATTGTTTGTAATGTTTATGTAGTATATCATTATTGGTTGTAGTTATTAGTGCTTTTAGTAACCGTTTATGTTTGCATGCCACTTTTAAGCCAGTAGTTTGCCACGTTTTAGGGGGCGTACTTTTAATTCTTATGTTTTTCTTCAACAATATATTAGCGAAGAAACTCACCTAATAGACATTCATACTCTGATATATTGCACAGCGTTAGTGATTTCCGAAGAACTTAATTTTAAAATCACAGAATACACGGGCATTTCAAGACAAAGAAATATTAGCAAACCAGCATGGCAGCAGAGGCTTGAAAAAGATATAGAAAAACTTAGAGCTGACTGCGGTAGACTAACTCAGTACATTAACAACAATAGATCAAACAAAGTAGTTAAGAGAGTAGAAGCAATAATTATTTTTTAATGAAAACATGGCTACCCACACGAGACACGAAAACGACAATAGAAAACCGGAAGAATTCTTAGATACATTGAAACAGAAATTAGCCTTAAAAGTTCACCGGTTGAGAAGATATAAGAAAGCACAAGAACGAAAAAACGACATTTCCTTGTTTACCACAAACGAGAAAAACTTCTACAGAAATTTACGGACAACACAAACTGACACTAATACACTGACAACCGAAAACAACGTAGAACTACCTACAGCAGAAGAACTAGAAACATTTTGGTATGGAATATGGGAAGAGCAAGTGCTACACAATAAAAATTCTGATTGGATAAAAGGCAAAGAAACCAAATGGAGCTCATTAGAAGAAATGGAATTCATTGAGTTAACTGAGTCTCATATAACTTATGTTACAGCGAGACTGCACAATTGGAAATCCCCTGGTATTGATAAAATTCACAATTACTGGTATAAAAAATTAGAGTCATTACACAAAGTCTTTGCTAAAAATTTAACACAAATCATCTTAGGGAAACAAAACATTCCTGAATTTATTGCTACAGGAATAACCTACATGTTACCAAAAGCACAGTACTCTCCACAACCTTCTCAATACAGACCAATTACATGCCTACCTACAATATACAAGATCCTTACGTCCGCAATCACAAGAAAAATCAATAAACACGTAGAAAATCACAACATAGGTAATAGCAGAGGAACAAAAAGGATGCCGAAGGGGCCACATGGGGTGTAAGGAACAACTGGTTATAGATTCAATAATCCACAAACATGCCACCACAAAACATAGGAATCTACACTGCACATACATAGATTATAAAAAAGCATTCGACAGTATCCCACACTCCTGGTTGATTCAAATACTACAAACATATAAAATAAATCCAAAAATAATAGACTTCCTACAGAATATCATGGCCTGTTGGAGAACTAAACTCCAATTAAATTACCGAAACAACGCTATCACAACTCGTCGGATATCCATAAAGAAGGGTATTTATCAGGGAGATTCTCTGAGTGCTTTATGGTTTTGTCTCGCTCTGAACCCTCTGTCCAACTTACTACATCGCAGCCACGCCGGATATTCCCTAAAACATACCACAGAAGAAACTATCATCTCACATCTTATTTATATGGATGACATTAAATTATATTCAAAGTCTGAAAAAGAGATAAAAAAGTTAATAGATATCACGACAAAATTTAGTAAAGACATTAACATGCAGTTTGGTTTAGATAAATGCAAAACAGTTCATATAATAAGAGGTAATATAAAGCCGGGTGACTATCCTATTAACAATACAGACACAATCACAGCAATGGAACCAACAGATTTATATAAATATTTAGGGTACAGGCAACTCAACGGACTAGATCATTCTACAATAAAATACACATTAAACTCAGAATACAAAAGAAGAGTGGTCGCAGTATGTAAAAACCAACTCTCCGGGAAACATTTAATAAAAGCGCTGAACACCTATGCAATTCCGATATTAACATACTCGTTTGGAGTGATGAAATGGTCCAAAACTGACATACAACAAATAGAGAGAACAACACGCACCACACTTACTAAACACAATAACCTACACCCAAAATCTGCAATAGAAAGATTGACCATCAAACGGCAATACGGAGGGAGAGGCCTTATAGATGTCCATCATCTTTGGCAGAAACAGATAGCCAATCTAAGAACTTTTTTTCATTCTAAATCACGCACAAGTAACATGCATAAAGCCGTAGTTACGAACGATATCAACTACACCTCACTTAACCTACACGAACAAATAGATATACAACACACTAGCAATGAAGACCCACATAAGCAAAAGTTAGAAGGCTGGAAAAAGAAAGTGTTGCATGGACGACATCCCCATGATCTAGAAAAATCTCATATAGACACCATAGCATCAAATAAATGGCTTAAAATCGGCAACTTATTTCCGGAAACCGAGGGATTTATTATTGCAATACAGGATCAGATCATAAATACTAAAAACTACAGGAAATTCATTATAAAAGACCCAACGATAACAAACGATAAATGCCGCAAATGTCACAGCCAACCAGAGACCATACAACACATAACAGGGGCATGCACAACACTCACACAAACAGACTATACACACAGGCACAATCAGGTAGTAAATGTCATCCATCAAAAACTAGCAATTAAATATAAACTCATACAAGACAAAAACACTCCTTATTATAAGTACGTACCAAAAACAGTTCTAGAAAGTACCACACACAAAGTCTACTACGATCGCGCCATATTAACCGACAGGACGGTTTACTATAATAGACCAGATATAACCCTTAAAGATAAAGTTAACAAAATTACATACCTTATAGACATCGCAGTCCCTAATACAAATAATTTACAAAAAACCATAGTTGAGAAAGTCAGTAAATACGCTGAACTGAAGGACGAAGTAACCAGAATTTAGAGACAAGAAAAAGTGTACGTAGTAGTTACCCATTGTTGTATCCACGACGGGTGTTATACCCAATCACCTCCACCACAGCCTCAAACTAATAGACCTGAAAGACTCCATTTATATAACACTTCAAAAAGCCGCAATTTTAAACACCTGCAGAATAGTGAGAAAGCCCAAGTAGCACAGATAGCTGTATAACTACTCACTTTTAGACCTATTTGAAACTCTATGCGTATTAAGACTCTTGTAAGAGTACACTGGTGATCCTACAGTTGCATAATAGCTGTCAGTGATATTTAAACAGCTTAGGCTGATTAAGAGCTGCATTAAGGCTGATTAAGACCGACCAAACTACCATTAATATGCTGAGAGTGCTATAAAGGTATATTTTCAACGACTCTATTCAGCTTTTAACCTTTTCTAATGCCTTAACTGTAGTAAGGGCTGTTTAGTGGACGTAATTACGCCAAATGCTGTATAAGAAGGTATTTGTGAACTCCTATTACACTGACTTATTAAAGGGGCATGTGTGAACTATTATGACGTATCATCCATTACAATAGCTGTGTAATGGATGATTTGTGGCCCACATTACAGCTTATTGCTGAATATGTCTACCGCTATTCAGCATTTATACTGCCATTGATATTGTCTGCATGTCTCAATCGATCACCATCCGGTTCTGAAGTACTAACGATCTTAAAAGGCATTATTCTGTAATAAAGAAATGAAACAATCACTTAGTAATAAGTATTAAATACATTACTTGTACAAAAGTATCATCTGGGTAGGTAGAAAGTATGGTTCGCATAACTTTTTAAAAGATTGTAGGTTGTTTGTGTCAATCGTAAACGTTATTTAGGTATAAAACAGAACTATTTATAGGTACATTAAAAGAATTCGCAACGTTCCTTCCGATTATGCAAGCAACGACGACAAGCAACTGACGACCGTGCGTACCGAGAGCCGACGCCGACTGAGCGAGCACTATAACAAAATAAAACAGACGCATCTAGCGCGCGAACGATAGAAAGAGATGGCCGCATTTAGGCACATTGACAACGCAGTTTTATAAACGAAAGCCGCTCGCGCGCGGACTGCGCGGCGATTGATACGATACATTATGAGGACCAAAGATCTCTAAGGGCCCCTTTATAACTTTTTTCATAAATACAATACAAAAGGCAGAAATGAGCGTCAAAGTTCTAAATTCAATTACAATCAAACGCAAAGACTTAACTAAACGAAAGGGTTTAACTAAACGAAAATTAAGCGTGACGACATGTTTTGAGTAACAGCCTTCTTAGAGTATGTAAAAACAAGGAAATATGTTGAGGATGAAATATTGCATTTATGTTTATGTTGCTGTACAATTTATTTTACAATTAAAAAAAATATATCTATTAATATATTAATAACTTTCTACCCCATTTTAAAAGTTTGCGCGCGCGTGTAAAACGGTGTGTTAAATAATATCACTTTGACAATTTTGAACTAAAAGTTATCCATGCGGTGGTTTTAGATATAATACTACGGATCCCTAAAGAGTCTGTAAAACAACTGTTTAATTGTTCACATTATGGCTAACGGTAGAGCTTGTGGACCATTAAAAGTAAAGAAAACAGCTTATAGCTGCTTATAGTTCACATGTGTAATTTTATTCAGTTTTTTGCTGCTTAGCAATACACTAGTGAACTATTACATAGCCTTTTGCAGCATATAAGAGTTTTAACTATTCACATCGCTGTTTAACATTGTATTGTATAACCTATAAATATACTGATTATTTTTTCAATTTTTATGATGTTTTGTGTATGAATTAGGAATGTATTGTATTCGTTTTTACTTCCTGATAACATACTAATAACTTTTATCCTATAAATCTTTTTAAAGCACTAAAAATTGTTTATTAAAATTTTCATCAAGGCTTATTTATATCACAAAACTAATTAAAAACAGAATATTTTCGTGGCGCACTAAAATTTTCTTAGACAATATATGTATATGTATAATGTCAGTGAAATTACATTCCCAATCATTTTTCTCTTATTAATGTGTAAAACAATGTACCAGGCAATATGAATATATTATCCACGAATATAATATGAATATCATACTCCACGAAAAAAGTGTTCAATCAGCAGCTAGTAGGGTTATATTTGCTTCCATATGTTCACTTTTACACTGGTCGCAAGCAGGCTTTCCCGGTTTAAAACATCAATTAAGAGCGTAGATGTGACATATTTACTGAATAAAGAGTAACTTGTGATCACTTAGTCAGTCGATATTCAGCGCATAGTACTGTCGTTACCTTTTATAACACTGTTAAATTGCTACTACACAGCTCCTAAGCAGCTACGTAAACTTAAGGCTGAATAATTTGTGCCCATTTAAGAGTTGTAAGAGCTATATAAGGCCCTATACAGCCCTTATGCAGCTTTTTTATTCAGCTTTAAGCATGATGGGAATCGGTTATTCGGCTGATAAGCAGCCTAGTGTGCTACTTGGGAGTTCATGCAAATTGAGGAACATGAAATCTCCTCATAACAATCATTCTTCGTGACAAAAATCACCACACACGCTACATTGACTTGGCTTAGGCCCGTTAATGTAGCTGAAACTAGCCAAAGAGCTAAGAAAAAAAACTTGTTCATCAAAAATAATAATAATAATTTATTCATATACTTTTTACAAAAGAGGTGTCTTTAAATAGCTACAGAAAGTTAATATATAGTATAGTCTTATGTAGTGTTGGGCAATGATAATAATCCGGTTAATATCATAATGGCTAATAATCGATTAAAAGCAGTTAATAGCCATTAATAGCCATTATGGATGATAACCCTGCTGTTAATGTTATTTTAGTGATTGAAAATTTCCCTTCATGGTTTTCAGGCTTAGGGCTGTCAGATTAGACTTAATTTTTCATAATCTTTCTTAGAAGTGAATAAATGTGCAATTTAAAACTAATCTGGCCCATTTAAAAATTTTCAATCAGCTATTTACATTGTTTTTTGATAATTAGATTTTTTATGTGCTTATTTTTTTTTTAATTCTTAATCAGTCATTTATTTGGGATATTTTTTTGGGAATTTTTTTATTTTTTTATTTTCGTTTTTAGTTGTTTTTTTTTTGTTTGTTGCTCAAAAAAAATTTTTTTTTTAATCCGGATTCGGTTGGCGTCGCTGTAGTGCATTTCATGCATCTCTTTCTGGCACGAATAAATATTGGCGCCAGAAAGAGATAGCACGAGAAACGGGGGTGCGGGGATGCATGTTACCTACTAGTGTTGTAAAAATACCGTATAATACCAAAAGGCTATGTATTAAACAGGTATTTTACTATAACTTACGGTATTATTGGTATTTTATGTATTTTATATTTTGATTCACTTTTTAAGATCCTGCATTATTACGAAGAGGTTCTAGTTTAATAAATAAAATATATTTTAAGTGTCGATTGTATTCTACATTTTAGAATGACTAATTTTAATTGAATGATTACTTAGTAATTAAACTTCACAGATATTATTACAGTATTATATTTCCGTCTATTTTTAATTATTGTGTTTGTTAAATATTTAAATGTACCGCACAGTAGGTACGATTTACCGCGTGATCGGCCCTCCCGCGACTCAACGTTGCATTCGTCGCCATCAACACGTTAAGACGTGTTCCACCGCGCTGCGTTCGCGCCGTGTTAGTGTCGTCTCGCTTACGCATTGACGTGATACTTTTTTGGCAAAAATGCCCCGACACGCATCTGATGTATGGCAGGGTTTTCAGACAGTGATGAAAATAATAAAATTGAAGAAGAATTTAAATTATAATAAAAAGAGTTTGTGATTCAAATAAGTTTAGGAACCTCTTAAGTTCGCTCTAAACAATTTTCTAATTGGGTTGTTATTTTTCCTTCAATATTTTCTTTGTGTCTAGCTATTTTTTTATGGTAATAATGTTAAATCTGTCTATTAATAAAAAAAAAAAACATGTTTGCAGTTCACACGCGATAGAAGTGAAGCCTTCAATAATGAAATATTTATGTAAACGATACACGTGTACAATACACCACGGTTGTTATGATGCTTTTACCCAAGCTTCGTAATACGCAGGCGCGCATACACGTACTAAGACACGTACAACGCTCGGACCCAAGCGTCGTGGGTATCACGTAACACGACTATCAGCGTATTAGGTTTCTGCTTGAAGGCACCCAGAGCAGTACCGACAATCTACGAAGATCATCATTATCATCATAATCATCGTCATCATCATCATCATCATCATCATCATAATCGTCATCGTGATCGTGATCGTGATCTTCATCGTGATCGTCATCGTCATCGATATCGTCATCGTGATCGTCATCGTGATCGTCATCGTGATCGTCATCGTCATCGTTATCGTCATTGTCCTCGTCTTCACCGTCATCGTCATCTAGTGATAAGCAAAGCAAGACCAAGACCAAGACTGGGACAGTCTTGGTATTGGTCTTCGTGTTGCTTACTCAGTCTTGGTCTTGGTCTTGCTTGTTCGGTCTTGGTGTTGGTCTTGCTAGTTAGTGTATAGATAGTCTTGGTCTTGCTCAAATACTTCGAGTCTTGGTCATGGTCTTGGTCTTGGATTTTGCTCATCACTACTTCTATCTCAATCTCTCGCACGTTAAATCCTATATATGTGTGTTTATCTCTTTTTACTGTCGCTTTTTTGTTTCATTGCTTTTCAAATCACAACGATGCTAAAGAAGTTTTCACTTCAAAATACAAATTTAAAATACCATTTCATGTTTTATATCTGTGCATTTCCACTGTATTTTCAGTATTTTAATTATTACTCAGATAATTTACTTAAAAAATATAGAAACAATCGATTTATACATAAAATGCCGTAGCAAATGGTTTAATACCGTATTATACGGTATTTTTCGTTTTATACATTTCAATACAAACGGTATAATACAGCATTTACATCTCTATTACCTACTAACCGCTCGGGTATTTTCCATTGTTTATAATTTACCTACGTCGTATTCACAGAAAAGAGCTAATAAGTAACTTACTTATTTGTACCTTACATTTTTACGTATCGGTTAAAATTTATTTGTAGGTATACATACACCTACATATTTAGCTCGCTTTGTTAAATCAAGTAATTAATTAGGTAGATTGTTAAATCACAAAGCGATAATGTCAATAGTAATTATGGTTTTTTATAGTATTGGATCTCTAAATTAACAAAACTGAATTTCAGGAAAAATGTGTATTTATTTTATTATTAAGAGGGTTCATGCGTTAGAGCCATGCTGGAGTCAAAATTGATGATTTCCGACGGACAATAAAACCATAATATGTTTAATTTATAGATGAGATATTGACGTCATATTATTGGGAATTTTATAATCTAGTGCATGGCTGAAAAACATTTTCAATTTTTTGTTTAGTTTTCTCATCAGAACCGTTTTTATGCAAGCCTTTTTTAAAACTAGCGATCGACGGTCTAAGCAGATGCTAAATATTAGTAAAACCATATATGACAAACTTATTACAACATTACTTTATAAAAAATAAGAACATTTTTTAGTGCATGGCTGAAAAAAAAACACGATTACTGTAAGTTTTCATTCAAGAAAAGTATATTCAAAAGTGTCAATTGTAGCCACATTTCGAGATATTAAACGTGTTAGTTTAGGATGAAATCTGAAATATTTATATTTTCTTTTAGACCTAGTAAATTAAGACATTTATGTTCTAAAACATGGTTCAAATATTTTTTTAATAACTTATATGTTTATTTTACTATGAATTATTTAGTATTGCTATATAATCGGCGCGGATTCACGCCACCGCTCATTGCCGGCTGAGGCCTTTCAGAGGCAGGACGTGTGTCGCTCCCATCGCTGCGTGTCGCGTAAAATATTATCGTACTTTCGCGAGTTTTTAGCGCGACTGGGTCATATTGATACTTTTTATTATAATATATTTTTATTATATTACAGAACTTTGGTGAGTACATATTTTAATGTAATGGTATTCAATTAACTTAAGAAGAGTAAATTAGACTTCTTTATGTATGTTTCGATTTTACTTTTTTTTAGATATGGCTAACAAAAGGCGCTATACGGGAATAAAACGAAAAAAATATGAAAATTTAGCCAAGGCTAATGAAGCTAAAAGGTAAGTTACCGAGGAGCCACTTTTTAACTATGTAACAGGTTATAGCCAATTCATATTTTTCTTACACGGGGATAGAATTCGTAATAATTTGCGTTTATTCTGTCTTATAATCTCATAAACTGAATTGACCATTCTGGGGTTGTCAGTTTTGGATAGTTGAGAATATACCACTGAAACGAGGTGGGTTCTCTACTTATAAAAAAAATATCTATATTAGGTGTAATTAGTAAACCATAAGAAACAATATTATACTTACTACTTTCTGAAGTCAATATAATTTTTTCAAATTACTTTTTGTCTGGGTATTTTTATGAAACACAGTAGTAATAAGATAAAATTAATATCCGATTCGTTGTTATAGGCAGAAAAGAGAAGTTCAAATATTTCAAAATGCTGTTGTAAGTTTTATTTTTTTTTTACTTCTTTATATGTTATGGCAATTTTTGAGATTTTATATCTAAACAGACACGTGTTTCCTTTATTTTGAATTAGCACCTATTAAATCAAAACTAAATAAGACATTTCTTCGTTATTTATTTATCTCAAGCCGACAATCGATCGCCTGTCGTGGTGCTTCTTATGGTTTGTGTCACTTCATATTATACTCTGCATATTATTTTCAGACTCAACAAAAAGAAAAAGTCACTGAAAAAACACTGGAAATTCAGGAAAACTTGCAGGCGTTAGAAACGGTTCCAACTCAAGATCCTGACGCAGGAAATCTTCTAAGAATGACTTGGACATTTGTAAACATATTTTAGCACAAATAAAACATTGTTGTGTCTCAAGCCGACAATCGGCCGCCGGACACGATGCTTACGGTTTGTGTCACTAACCGACACAAACCGACCAACATGTTATTTTCAGACTCAACAAAAAGAAAAACTCAGTGAAATAACACTGAAAATTCAGGAAAACTCGCAAGCATTAGAAACGGCTTCATCTCAAGATCCTGACGCAGGGAATCTTGTAAGAATTACTTGGTCGTTATATACATATTTTAGCACAAATAAAACATTGTTGTGTCTCAAGCCGACAATCGACCGCCGGACACGATGCTTACGGTTTGTGTCACTATGTTAAACCTACATGTTATTTTCAGACTCAACAAAAAGAAAAACTCTGTGAAATAACACTGAAAATTCAGGAAAACTCGAAAGCATTAGAAACGGCTTCATTCCACTATACATAGAGTACTCACGGAGGATTTATGTCTGGTCAATAAAAGTGCAGTGTGGGTGCCTCACACTCTGAACACGGATCAGAAGGAGTTTCGTTATGAAACTGCGCGTAGCCATTTATCGTGGTATCGCCGTAAGAAAAATATACTTAATAGATTCATATGCCTTGATGAAACTTGGGTCGAATTTTATACTCCTCATCAAAGACATCAGTCACGATGTTGGGTGGAACCGGGCACTTCAGCTGAACATTTACCACGTGCAGAGCTACATGAACGAAAAATACTACTAATAGTACCTATGGATGTCAGAGGCATTGCTTTTTGGAGAACTTATGATGAAAATACAACTATGACTGGAGAGCGATATAAGTCATTTTTAGAAGAAAATATTCCTATTTGGGCAGACGAACATCATATAACGAGTCCTATAATTTTACATGATAACGCCAGACCGCACAAATCAAAAATAGTTCAGAATTTAATTGAAGAAAAGGATGGATTGAAATTATTCAGCCGCCATATTCCCCGGATATGAATCCTTGTGATTTCAATTGTTTTGGCCATGTGAAGAGGAAATTGTCGGGTACTCGATACAATAGCAAAAAGGAGTTAGATATTAAACTAAAGAGCATTATTGATGAATTAAATGAAAGTGGTACTTTAAATGGTGTTCAAGATTTGCCAGCAGTCTGGGAGCGAGTGATTAATAGTGGTGGAGATTATTGATTAGTGTCACAAGGGTATATAATATAGTAGTCAGTTTTTGTAAAATAATAATAATAAAAAAATATGACACTGGAAGTGGGATGACCTAATATAATATTAATCGTTGTAGGACTTTACATTTGTACTACATTTCTAACTTTTCACCCCTGATTAGTATATATATACTTTACTAGCGACCCGCCCCGGCTTCGCACGGGTGCAATGGAGAAACTGATAATTTTAGAGCCACTATTTCTCGTAAAAAGTATAGGATAAAAAATGGTTATTGTGGGTTATCCCTAAGAGATAGACATATACAATCGCGGACTTTTTTGTAGACCTTTTTAAGGTGTGCAATACTGTAGTACATTATTTTGATCTATCTCGACGGGTTCAGCCAGCGTTTACCATGTAAGCGCAAAAAAATGTGTTTAATTACGACATCACATTAGAAACCTCTAAAATTATCAGTGTTTCTCTACTATATTATGCATGTATTATAGATATAAACCTTCCTCTTGAATCACTCTATCTATTAAAAAAAACCGCATCAAAATCCGTTACGTAGTTTTATAGATCTAAGCATATATAGGGACAGACAGACAGGGAAGCGACTTTGTTTTATACTATGTAGTGATAAAGTATCCAAAACTGCCTATTTATTTCACAAGGTTGTAATAAAAATAAGAATAGTAAATAAAAATCAACTAACGGTTAAATAAGTATCATTATACATAACTCAACGGATCAACATGGGTTAGTTTGACTATAATGACAGAGAGCACACCAACTCTACGCACACAGACACGCGCGCATCTGTGTGAGTGCAAAGAGCACTGCAATTACCTAAACTTGGTGCCGCGGATTTGGCGTTAACGCTCTTAACACTTTTTCACATACAAAAAGTGAAAATAAATAAAAAGAATAACAATACATTGAATCACACTGCTTACACGCACCCAATTTATGTTCACACCCACAAATTTTACAATAAAACAAGAAAAAGCATTTATTTTTTTTAAATATACATTAATAGCAGGGTTATCATCCATTGCACGGCTATTAATGGATATTTATGGATTATAATCGATAATAACTCAAAGCATCCGGCTATTTACCCAACACTAGTCTTATGCAATGATTTACTTAGTGTCTAGTAAAACGGATGTAGAACTAAAGTATATTAATTAGAGGTACTTACAGGATATTTAACTAGAAACTTAAATTATATGTTGCGACCTGCCTGATCTAGGTTTATTCAAAGCTGTGTTTCAGGCCATCACTTCATCGTAAATTAAATGGGACAGGTATCTTAACTAGATCAATAAAATACATCTTCATCGACTATAAAAATAAGCAAACATTACAATTTTTTTTTTAAAACTACTTTAAAAATTAAACTATTTACAAATATAAATAATTACGAAGTAAAATTATTATCATACCAGAATTTCTAGCAATTTTTCTGTGTCTGTGTAATTAAGTTTAGATAAATATTCTGCTAGCGTCATACTACATTTTTTATAATTTAAACTATATATCGCTCATCCAATAGAACAATGACGTAATTACGGTTTAGCTATTTTTCAGGAGAACGTTTTAAAAGTTTGAAATTGAAAATATGATATATTTCCAATGATTATGCTGAAATATTTAATATTTTTATGTATGTTACTTTACTATCAATAATAATTTGTACTTAATAATTTCATGAGAAAACTCAAGAAAACTGTTAAAAATTTCCAAAAAAAAAAACAAGCCTGACGTACACTTATGCCATTTTATAAATAAAATATAACAATTATGACATAAATAAGGTTTTGAAATGGGAATAAATCATGAATTCAAACAACAAATTATTCAATTTAGTTTCATTTGTATAAATAAGTTTACATTTATAAACGTATAATAAAAAGTATCAAATGTTTTTTTTTTATGAGTTACAAAAATGTAGTTTTCATGTTAAAACAAAGATACCTAGATATAAAAACAAAAAAAAAATGTGTTTATTTTACGAAATACGAGATCGGGATACATAGTAGGATCATAGGCGCAAGTGCCTATCTAAAAGTAGCATAATCTTTAAAAAGCATAAAAACCGGTAGGAATTTATAGAGTTGGTAGATTAATCAATCATTGTGATATTATTTTATCACAATGATTGCCTAATCTACCAACTCCCCGCACTGCTGCTGTCAATTAAGCCCCGCACTACTGTCAATTATTCCCCGCACTACTGTCAATTGAGTCGATGTTTCCGTGTGACCTCTTGAAAAATACGCCAATTCCCTAACGACAGTCACTCACTCTATCGAAAACCACCGTAACTACAATTCTGTCGTTTTTGTCATAGATAGAACTTTCGAAACGTGAACTTATGACATTCAAAACTCATTTTCGACATTTTCGTAATTACGTCGTTGTTCTATTGGATGAGCGATATTTTAAGTAACTTGTTGAGTTTGTTATAAAGGTAAGGTCCTAAAAACACTTAAAATTTAGGTATTAGCAAATGCATGTCTGGTTTGAGAGTTTATACAAACCAAATCTTTCCTTCTCTCCTTCTCTTTCTTTCTCTTAGTGTAGATTGTGTGCTTATTATATATATTAAAAACTTGGCGCCAGCAGAATGGCGCAATGGAAGTGCCCCACTTGTCGAACGTCATCTCCAGCACTGGTTGCTCCCGAACCAGCCTCCCTTGAAACCATATTGAGTGAAATTCGCGACATGAAACGCCAGTTACTTAATTTAACGACCCTGGTAGATGATATTCGAGTAATCAAGGATGAGTTAGCTGAGCTAAAAGTTACGTGTGAAGGCACTAGTGGTAGACTTGATGAATTCGACACTTGGCTAGCGGAGGTTGAAGCAAAAGCATCAGAACTTGACAAGCTTCAGGAAAGAGTGAGTACTTTGCACACTGACTTAGAGAGATCCAAGTTCGAACTTGCAAAATATGAACAGCGATCCCGACTAAACAATGTAGAATTTAAAGGAGTACCTATAAGAAAAGATGAAAATCTTTTTTCGATTATTGAAATGATCGGCCGGAAGGTGAATTACAGCTGTCCCAAATCACAGGTGAATTATATCTCAAGGGTGCCTATTTTTAATTCTAACGAAAAGTTGATCATAGTGAGTTTCTTAAACCGGTATGTGAAAGAAGATTTTATCGCAGCTGCACGTGCCGTTAAAGACCTATCCACATCCCATATCGGGTTTCAGGGCACAACTTAACGTATATTTATGTCAATGATCACCTGAGCGTGGAATATAAGAAGCTCTTAAGTAAGGTTAAGACCATTGCCAAGGAGAAATATTATGAGTTCGTCTGGGTAAAGCATGGGAAAATCCATATATTAAAAAATGCTAATTGTAAAGTAGCTATTGTACGTAAAGAATCCGATTTAAACAAGATTGTGTAAAATGCTTCCTATTTTTACTGTGTTACTTTATTATTTTAATTCATTGTTTTGTTACATTTCAATTGCTTATATTTTTTGCGAACCTAAGTATCTCAGTATTTGTTTACAAAATGTTTAACACCTCAGTCGCGCTAATGAGCTCGACGCCTCTCTTTTGTTTAGCTAAAGGAATCCTTTATGTTTCTTATCGCACTGTTCACTTCAAAGCTCTAATCCATTTCAATGTGTTTGTACCGCTCTCGCTTGTACGTACCACGCATTACTGCTTGCTTTTTCGCACAGCTGTTTACTACTTAATGTCGTATGATTCATGTTCACGCGCACGGCTCCTACTTCTGGATGGCTTATAAAAAAATAACCACGAAGGGGATGGCGGGGTCTATTCGCTCGCTTCGCTCGCTCACACGACCCCGCCATCCCCTTCTAACCTAACCTGTCCGAGTCGGGGTGCCCTAAAGTCCAGATTGCATCCAATTTCTACTGGTTACAATAGTTGAGGGTGGTAGGTGTATTATTATTAGAGATTATGAATATTATAGTAAATGAATAATATACTACATGAATATTATGTCAAATGTGCATTATAGGAAATTTTTATTATATCATAAGAAATTAGATAAAATGAAATTATATCAACAATTCATTATCTCAACTGATCGTTATATTAAACAAAAGTATATTAACTGAAATTAGGTCAAGTGAACGTTAGATTTTTTGTTATTATATCAACCGTTACACACCCTATGATATCATAGTGCTTACTGAAACTTGGTTATTAGATGGCGTTTTAAATTCTGAGTTTTTTGATGATCAGTACATTGTTTGGCGCCGCGACCGAGACTATGTTTTAACTGGGCAATCCCGTGGTGGGGGGGGGGGGTACTCATTGCTACTCGTAGAGAATTATCAGTTATTTGCCAACCTGATTTTCACTCTACAGCAGAGGACCTTTGGCTATCCATACACCTAAAAAATCGTATCACACGGAGCATTATAACTTTGCATATTTCTGATATTTACTTATGCCAACAAAACTTGGGCCTATCTTTTTCTTCACAACTCTCTAATTTTCTTGATAAATTAAACCAAACAGTTATTAATCATATTTCTGATACCTTTCTCGTAATAGGTGACTTTAATATGAGCGGTATCAACTGGGTTTCATCTGACAACCTGTCGCTTGTCCCATTAAATCCTAACAGTAGCGACGAAGTTTTGCTTTGTGATGAATTATGCACTCTTGATTTTGGACAGTATAACACGGTAACTAATAGGTATGGTAGAATCCTAGACCTCGTCCTTTCCAATGAAAAATAAAAAATTTTATATAAAAAAAAACAACCGACTTATAACATCACGTCTGTACCCTATAAACGCAGATGCAGCTTCCTGTCACTGATATTTACATAGCAAGTAGTGTATATATGAATTTGATTGGGGTTGGTTCTGCATTTTGGTTTTTTGACACCGATTTCCGAAATTAAAATAATTTTTCACTTTGTAGTGTTTTTTTGGAAGTCGGTTGTGTTTTTTTATATAAAATTTTTTATTTTTCACTTTTTAGTTATATCTAACCCAATCAAATTCATATATACACTACTTGCTATGTAAATATCAGTGACAGGAAGCTGCATCTGCGTTTATAGGGTACAGACGTGATGTTATCAAAATCAAAATCAAAATCAAAAGTCATTTATTCAAACTAGGCTGAGAATCAGCACTTTTCGAACGTCAAAATTACAAAAGACAGTCCCCCAAAACGCCCGCCCTTCACCACTTCCTAGTGCTTTCGCTGGGAAGAAGAAGTGGCGCAACAAACTCCCCAGCAGCACAGCTGTCTGTTCAGTTAGAAAATATACTTGACTGAATACAATACAAGGTATGCAAAACAATTAACATTACAAGACACAGAACGCTAAATTAAATTATTTGCCATATGTCAGCTGGCGACGCCAATATACCAAGAAATACAATAAAAAACTATACGTACTCAAGCAAAAATTAATAAATGGAAATTAAATAAAAGCTTCCAGGTATAAAGGGCGTGACCGCTAACATATTTATGCAATGCTGGGTTCAGTTTACATAGCTGTCGCTTGAAGTCACAAATGATAAACTAGGACCATAAGGAAACTAAATAAACTAGTTATTAATAATGATAACAATGATAAAACCATGGTCAGCAAGACGAAGTTAATAATTAGTTATTAACTTCGTCTATATATATATATATATATAATTCGTTAGTCAAGCAGAAGTTATGTTGCGCGATTGCGTAAACAATGCATACATATGCGATAGCAGCAATCGCGGTTGTTTTACTGGTATTAATTATTATTATAATAAAAAAAAAATTATAACCTTTGTAGTGAGTACAGGCGTGATATTATGTTGTGTGGTGGTGTAAACAATGCTTAGATATGCTATAGCAACAATCGCGGTTAATCTGCTGTTATTTATTGAAGAGTTCCCCCGATTTCTGCAAGATCCCATCATCAGATATTGAAATGGTGACAATGGGACCACACAGGAAGCACCAGCTTTCAAATAAAAAAAGAATCATGAAAATCGGTTCACCCAGTCGGTTATTATGAGGTAACAAACATAAAAAAAAAAAAAAAAAAAAAAAATACAGTCGAATTGATAACGTCCTCGGTAAGTCTCGAGACTCGATAAGTCGGTTAAAAAGTGATTGTGACCGAATGTTCTTGCCCACTGGTGCCTATTGATGCCTATCACCCAGCGCTATTAATTAGTTTGGACCTGTCTGTAACACCTCTGCTTAAATGTGCGCCTCGTACTCAATTCTTGTTTGATAAAGGTGACTATGAATCTATCAGCAGAGACATTTGTACGACTGACTGGGAAACTGAGTTCTCTGCTCGATCAATAGATGATGCAGCTAACTTCTTTAATCAGTTTATTTTTGATCTACAATTAAAATATATTCCACAAAAGCTATTTCGAAATAAAAAGTACCCAACATGGTATAGCCCGTCACTAATTAGAACAATTAAAGAAAAATATAAATACTTAAGAAAATTCAAAACCTATGGTAATGTATCTGACGAATTAACATTCAAGCTTCTTCGTGAAAGGGTGAAAATTATGGAATCTCATTGCTACCGCAACTATCTGGATCTAACAGAAAACTCAATTAAAAATAACCCAAAATATTTTTGGACCTTTGTAAAAAAACGTCATAACTCAAACGCAATCCCAAGCACCTTGAACCATAACAGTGATACCTTGCGGACGGGGGAATCTATTTGTCAGGCTTTTTCAGAATACTTCCATTCTACTTTTCTCTCTAATCCAAGTGTTAGTCATCCAATCTCTTCTCCTTTTCCTTTTAACGATTCGCCAAACCTAACATCTGATATCTGCAGTATCATTGTTAATATTGATGAATTAATTAACTTGCTTCGTAAGTTGGATACGTGCAAATCGGCTGGTCCTGACAACATCCCATCCAAACTTCTTGTTCGGTGTGCACCTTCGATAGCGCAACCTATTTCAATTTTATTTAGAAAATCTTTGAGTACCTGTGTTGTGCCGCAAATATGGAAATCTGCATTTATAACACCTATACATAAAAAAGGTGTCAAAACAGACATATCGAATTACAGGCCTATATCTAAACTGTGTATTATAGCGAAGGTCTTTGAAAGAATAGTATATAACCAGGTTTATACTGCCCTAAAAAATTCATTTAGCTCGTTCCAACACGGTTTCTTAAAAGAGAGGTCTACTGTCACGAACCTGATTCTTCTTAATGAATTTATAACTGATGCCATGTGCAACGGTAAGCAGGTTGATGTCGTTTAAACAGACTACAGCAAAGCCTTTGATCGAATTGATCATAGCATTTTAATATCCAAGTTAAATGGCATGGGAATTCGTGGCGATCTACTCAGATGGTTTTCCTCTTACCTTGTCAACAGGTCTCAAGCAGTAGTACTAAATAATTATATATCTAGTTGGGTCCCTGTTCCTAGTGGAGTCCCGCAGGGTTCGTTGCTTGGTCCATTGCTATTTATAATCTATATTAACGACATCGACTCTTGCTTGACTTCATCCAAACTTTTGTGTTTCGCTGATGATATGAAAATTTATGCCACAATATCATCGCATATGGATGTAACGGCACTCCAGAATGATCTGCGTTGCCTAGAAGACTACTGCCAAAGAAACAAGCTGGATCTTAATCCCGCCAAATGCTCGGTTATTACGTATTCTCGGAAGCGCTCATTCATTGCTACATCGTATACCCTAGGTGATCAAGTCCTACCTAGATCAAACTCCATCCGTGATCTGGGGGTTCATCACGATGCCAAGCTCAGTTTTGAAATGCACGTTGATGCAATAGTTGCCAAGGCCTCAAAATCACTAGGTTTCATAATGCGGCTTTCCAAGTGCTTCACTCAAGCCAAAACTTTAAAAATTCTATACTGTACTTTTGTTAGAAGTCACTTGGAATACGCGTCTGAAATATGGAACCCATGCTACCACAAATATACATATTAACCGTATTGAAAGCATCCAAAAAAGGTTCATAAGGTATCCCTGTTACCATCAAAAAGTACCGTATCATTCGGAAAACTACAACAACCTATGTAAAAAATTTCACATACTACCTTTACTCAACCGCCATGAGATTTCTGACTGTGTGTGTTTGTTGAAAATCCTTAACAATACTATTAACTGTTCCGATATTTTGGCAAAATTTCATTTTAACATTCCCACGAAGTCTAAGCGAAACAATCCACCATTGCGCGTGCCATTTGCTTCAACCAATTATAGGCAGAATTCGTACATTGTGCGTGCAAGCAGAAATTTAAACAAGCTTTGTGAACAGTACGATATTGATCCGTTCCTAACTAGTGTGTCGTCAGCTAGGAAGTGCTTAAGCCGTAACTTTTTCATTTAGTTCACTTTGCTACGATGGTTGTTATGCAATGCGAGCAACATAGTAATTATACTATAGTAACTAGGTGTGGATGTCCTTAGGATTAACTTTTTGTTTTGTTCTGTATTTTATAAGTGGAGACCTGTAATTGGCTTTCAGACTAATGTACTGTCCTTGATCTGTTTGTTTTAGCTGTAAGTCTCCCATGTTATTTAAATAAATAAATAAATTATGTGATGCGGGCGGAGGCCTGCGAGCTGCGTGTGCAAGCGAGACGAAGTAGCTGCTCTGTTGCTAGCGGACCGAGCTGTTCATCTCTCAACTTTAGGAATCGTCTCGTAACACCGTGTTGGTTGGCCTCTATCCGAAGTGAAATCATTGTTTTTGGCTACTTTTTCATTCTGCCTACATTCTCATTCTCTTTACTAAGTTCTTGCGACAACAATGTAGGTATTGTTCGGTGTCGGAACATGCTCAGACGTCTCTGACGCAGCAGTCTCTAGTTTCCTGACTAGTTTCGGTTTCAAAATAAGTATCGGAACAATAAAAACACCGAAAACTGTTGTATTTTATAAAAGTAATCGTATACCATTCTATAAAGGGGTAGTTCCGGGTCTGGTTTATCTGACTTACCTAGTGGACCGCTATAAGGTTTATGTGAAAAAGATTGCAGCTCTGTGTTAAATAAATATTACTTATCTATTATTGTTAGTCCAACCGGTCGATTCTGTAAAAATCTCACCGTGAAATCATAAGTGAAGTGAGCTTGAAGTGAGCAGTGTCAATAGTGTTAATCCCTAATGACAGCTCACTCCACGGTCACTTCACCCAAGCTTTCACGGTGAGATGGTTACAGAATCGCACGGCAGATTTCTTTTTAAAGATTACCTACATATTTTTGTATCGTGCACGTATCTGTTGCAAGACCCTACTGAAATGTTGTATACTTCTAAGTAGATCTCTTAATGCCCATTAGCAATTCAATGTTTTGATCAATCTATCCTTGTATACTACGTTTGTAGTTTTGGGTTGTCTGCTCAGATATCTGGGAGTCAGGACTGGGACGCGGGAGCAAGCGACGTTCAGTTGTCCGTGTGATTGACAGCTCGTCCTGGGGTCGACACTCACAGCCTTCAGTAGCAATTGACCATTGCTTGCGTAAGTTACAAGTTTTTCGTTTCTAGTGAATGAATGAACGCGTGCGTTCCTGCATACCTAAACTACTTAATGACACAACACTGATACACTGACTGATGAATTCTTACAGATTATTCCTAACGAACGAATTTTTGAAAAAAAGCCTCTGTCATTTTTAATTGATCTGTCCCGACAGACGGCACGCATGCATCGGTCATCGTACTAATATAAAAAATGCGAAAGTGTTCTGTAGATCTGACTTAAAAAATGAGGTTATCAATTCTACACGTATATACATATGTAATATTTATTCATTGGATCGACTTGATTTTATAGGCTGGTGTCATAGACTTTTTGTCCCGTAAAGAGGCAATAGATACGGGAAAGAAGCCACGGGTAAAAGATAGTAAGATATAAATGGAAGCCGCGAGGAAGCTCACTACAACCAACCAACGAGTAGCTAGCTATGAGCAGGTGGAAGCGACACGTGTGGACAGAGCACGCACGCCGGACGAGCATTCGTTTTAAAATAAATTCCTAGGCATTGATTTTTCAAGCCTCATAGACTCATATAAAAAAATGGGTTCTCACCGCTTAGAACAACCATCAAATATATAACAGCAATTAGCAACCAATGATAGACATCCTCCTGCGGATAGCCGGTCAGCGTTAGGGGCCGAGTCCCTGCATGTACCTGGGAAGAGCGGACTTGCTGGACGATCCCCGCTCCGCCCCATCTGCTCTTCCTTCTACTGCAATTCCTTCTATAATAATAACCTATACCTACATAGTTTTATACAAAGTCGCATTCCGTGTCTGTCAGCTCAGTTCTTATAAACTACATAATGGATTTGATGCGGATTTCACTATCACGTAGAACATTTCACTATCACATAGAACATTTCACTATCTTACAGAACATTTCACTATCACATAGAGCATTTCACTATCACATAGAACATTTCACTATCACACAGAACATTTCACTACCACATAGAGCATTTCACTATCACACAGAACATTTCACTACCACTAAAAAAACATACGTACGTACGTACGTAAAATTTCTATATTTATGTCTGTAATTTATTAGGTTGTCTCATAAATTATTGCCAGTTAAAAACAGATTATTATTAATATTTTTTATTAATAAAAAACACATTTAATCAATTATATAGTCTCCCTCGTTATCTGCAACAGTCAGCCTTCTACTGGGCAAAATTTGAATACCCTTCTCCCAAAATGAGGCAGGCTGAGACTCGATAAAATTTTCAAGTTCAATTTTAATACTTCCAGAATTTTTGATTTTTTTCCTAGTAAATGAAATTTAAGAGCTCGAAATAAATGAAAGTCTGAAGGCGCAAGATCCGGGCTATACGGTGGATGTGGAACAGCCAGCCATCCTAGCTCCTCCAGCTGTTTATGTGTTAACTTGGCGCAATGAGGTCGTGCGTTGTCATGCAAAAGTTGGACTCCAAGTCGTTTTGGCCGCTTAATTTTTAACATCTCTGCTAGTTTGCGAAGCTGCTGCGTATAAAGATTGGCGTTAATAGTCTGATGAGATTCGAGGAGTTCCCAGAAAACTATTCCTTGCCAATCCCAGAAAACAGACAACATAATCTGATACGACCATGTTCATTAAGTTTAGGCTGGGCTGGTGGGTTTTCTCCGCGAGGAATCCAATAATCCGTACTATAGTCTGGATGTAGCTCAAGTTCGTGACGCAAAGCATCTTCATCGAAGCTGGTGGGTCGGTCTGGGCGAGGTTGATCTTCGCAGCTTATATCACCGGTTTCAAAACGCTTGTATCAGAAACGAACAGTCTGATCGCTAGTAGTACCCGGTCCAAATGCAGTGTTAATCTTTTTAGCCGTTTCTGTTCAAGAGACTAAGTCGATGCCCATATAGCATAATATCTCGCAGTTGAAGCTGATCATAATTGCGTTGCGTCCGCGCCTATTTATACCCTCACCATAAAAGATACTCATACTTACTAGAAAGATCTAGAACTTTCTTGAATTCACTTTAGTTTAAATACGAGAAAATTTGAGAAAAATAAAATATGGCAAGAATTTAATGAGACAACCTAATATATGGTGTACCTACATAATAAAGAATATTCTAGAACATTTTTCAGTATCAGACAGAACATTTCACTATCACACAGAATATTTCACTATCACACAGAACATAGAATCCCAATTCATTTGCAGTCGGCGCAACACGTCCCTTTCTTCCATACTTCTCTATTAGTCGAAGGTTTTAGGTGTATAGTATATTCATATTTGAATTAGATATAGTGCAGAAACTCTGATGTTTTGACATGTCGCCATATCAGAAGATTGCGCCCGTGAGAAGCACGGACGGGTCGCTAGTTCCGAATAAAGTTTAATATTTGACCAATCAGTAAAGATGTTAGTACTCGTACACGGACTAGAAAAAAAAGACTTTTTTTTCTAGTCCGTGTACTCGTATTATAAAAATAGATAGGTAAGTACCTAACTACCGACTCTTGGCTCATAACTACTGAATTGGAGAGAAGCTAGTTATTTAGGAAAATTCACTACATTCTTTGTTTATAGTGTGTTTATAGTGTTAAAAAAAGTACTCAAGCCCATCATGACATACTATGCAAATGTCATCGTATCGAGACGTCAACAACGAAACAATTATATTAAACTGAATAATTGAATGTTTAGTACTATAATACAAGTGCACGTACCAGAAAGGGTTTGTCTTGAGTTTGGTATTGTTGTAGAGAGCTTTAGGTGTGTTAGCATATGTAAATGGGCCCTTGCTTTTTGCCACCTGCGGGCCTTCCACCAAGACCGAGCGCACTGACACGCTCATGGCGCGGGGCGCAGCGGGCTAGCGCGCTCAGCAGCAGGAAATACAGCTCCTCGCAGGCCGCCAGCAGCATGCAACACATACGGCTCGCCTGCGCACCGAGCCACCGCGACAAGCACGCATTTGAATATGGAACTGTCGCACGTCACACTGTCTCTGTGTCCACACACCCGCACCACGCGCTGCTGTCACACGACGGCCACTGTAACACACGACGCAGGTCACGGCTCGAGCGCGGCGCGCCGGACGAGGCCTCTGTCCTGTTCCATCACAACTGTTTTTATTTTTACTCTAAAGCTATTATAACAAGTAGTAGTGGTTGCCATGGCGACGCCTAAACATACGTTTCCGGTCATAAGCGCTGACAAGTCGTTGTCCTGTTCCACCGTTGCCATGGAAACTGACCTTGACAGATCATGAAAACATCGGGATTATTGAGATGGGATATAACAGGAGATGCCCTGTTAATCTATACATACTTTTGCTTATACAATTATGAGTGAAATATGATTCAAAATGTGAAATATCGTTTTGTCTCATTCTTTCTAATAAGATAATCGTATTTGATAAAAGAGACAACAATATTTTAAGTAGTTGCTCATTATGGCAACATTTTATCGTGACGTAGTCACGGTTGTAGGTAGGTGCCAGAGCGGGTTCCCTACGTGTATTCGAAAGTTGTTAATTCGATTTTTATTATATCGAACACGGTATGTCGATAATTCAGTTGTACGATGTTTTATTACATCGATGCTTTATTAGTGCGATGTAACGTTTGTGCGAAACACCCTACAGCGATTGCTCATTAGTTCGACAGTATGTCGGTTCGAAACGCCTACTGTTTTCCGTGACATTTTATTAATAATCTTTATTTGCAAGACGTTCACAAAATACATTCCTTATAATTATTTAAAAAAATAATGTGTAGACAGTTATATGAACTCTTTAATAGACACTACAACAAATTACATTTTGGTGTTACAATGGGCGGGGCAATGGCAATGGGTGTTAAAATTCCTAGTTCATTATTTACATCAAGATACATTAATGAATTATATTAAAATAATCTTATTCTACCTATACCAACTAACTTAAATTTATTATAAATGATATACATTTATTTGCTGGGAATTACAAGACATATGCATTGCTAACCTAAATTATACCTATAACTATTTATACTTACATAAAAAAATTAAATAAAATGGAAAAGAAGAAAAGAACAATGCTCAGGAAGTATTTTCTGTACTCAAAAAATTACCCCTAATAAAAAACAGATAGCAATATCACATACTTAGCCATCGAATTTAATAGTGAAATATTTACACAATTATTCCAATAAATATCACTAACATTCTCAACCACATCCTGTATCTGTTCGCTCTGGGTTTTTTTTTTTGGCATTGTTCTTTATTAAAAAAAACTCCATTTTTTTTTTGAAATATAAATAATATTTACAAGAAAAAAAGCTATGTTACAGTTACCGACACGCAAGTTTGCAAGAGTTTTTGAAGTGGGGGAAGTTTGCGCACGCACAATTTCATACATTTTTATATGCGCGAACTTCCCCCACTACGAAAATCTCTTGCCAAGTTACGTAACTGTACCCACGGTATTTTATTCTAAAAAACAAAATCAGAAAATAAAGTGGAAATTCTACTGTAAAAAAATATTTTGCATCTTTTTGAACATTTCCTTAACTGACAATATTAAAAAAAACTAAAATGACGTTATTAAATTAATTTTTTTGTTTCATGTTTTGTAAAAAATATTTACGTTTATATGTATTATGAATGAGTATGTATATGAAATCTACTTAATTATTTAAAAGTTTATTGGGTACTTTGTGATTACGTTTTGAGAGTTACCATAATAGTTTTGTGTTTGTAAAAACACAGCAATGTGGGTAGGAGTAAATAATCCTGACATTTGTATCTAAACGTGTCATATTTTGCTGTAGTCAATCATTAATTTGTGAATAATTGTTATGTGCAGTTGCTATTGCAACTATGGCTGATAGTGTTATCAAAACGGAAAAATCTAAACGCGGAAACGTAGTAGTTAATGCTTATTTTTATGAATTTATGTTAAATAAACATGTGGATAAAAAACATTATTGGTGTTGTGTATTCAAAAACAGTAAACAGTGCAAAAGCCACATGATAACGGAGCTCAAAGAAAATAATGAACACATCCTAATCAAAGGTATGAGAGAACATTCACACGCGCCTAATGCCGGCTTGCAGGACTCAATAATTCTTAAAAATAAATTGAAGAGGGATGCCACTACTAGCAATGACGGTCCTATAGTGATCATCCGAAATAATTTGGAAGCTGTACCAAGCACAAGTGCGTGTTGTGTTCCCAATAAAAATGCTTTACGTCAAATTGTCTACAGAGCAAGAAAAAATACATATCCAAAAGAGCCTTCAACTTTGGAGGAAATTCCCCCACTTCAAAAACTCTTGCCAACTTACGTGTCGGTAACTGTAACATAGCTTTTTTTCTTGTAAATATTATTTATATTTCCAAAAAAAAATGGAGTTTTTTTAATAAAATTTCTTCTTTTCCATTTTATTTAATTTTTTTATGTAAGTATAAATAGTTATGTCTTGTAATTCCCAGCAAATAAATGTATATCATTTATAATAAATTGAAGTTAGTTGGTATAGGTAGAATAAGATTATTTTAATATAATTCATTAATGTATCTTGATGTAAATAATGAACTAGGAATTTTAACACCCATTGCCATTGCCCCGCCCATTGTAACACCAAAATGTAATTTGTTGTAGTGTCTATTAAAGAGTTCATATAACTGTCTACACATTATTTTTTTAAATAATTATAAGGAATGTATTTTGTGAACGTCTTGCAAATAAAGATTATTAATAAAATGTCACGGAAAACAGTAGGCGTTTCGAACCGACATACTGTCGAACTAATGAGCAATCGCTGTAGGGTGTTTCGCACAAACGTTACATCGCACTAATAAAGCATCGATGTAATAAAACATCGTACAACTGAATTATCGACATACCGTGTTCGATATAATAAAAATCGAATTAACAACTTTCGAATACACGTAGGGAACCCGCCAGAGCAGCCATCTTTGTCGCCAAGTTTCGTGGTAGTTCAGCTGTCAAATGTTTGTTTATTTTTTGTATTATTGAGATTTGCGAGAAAATTACGAGGACTTTACCTTTAAAACTGCATGTAAATGTTGGAAAACAGCAATTCAACATGCCTGTGTGTTGTATTGTGAAGTGTGGTGCAAGAAAGAATGAAAATCAACCTCAACTGTCTTTGCACAGGTTAGTAGCCGATTTTCATGCAATAACACATACAATAATAGACATTCGATGATATAATTGTAACGCGATCATGAATATATGGCTAAAGGTAAAGGTAAAGGTTATATTTGAGTGAATTTCCGCATAACAGACCTTTTTATTATTTTTTAATTCATTCGTTTGTTTACAATTGTCCTAAAAGAATAGTGTTGTACCGTTGCCGTAATAGTTTCCGAAACTAGTTCCTCCGCTGGAACGATATCGGTATATTCTGCGATGTTAACATAAATAATCCTGCGTATTATTCGCTCCGAGTGACCTTGCTAGGTCCAGCCCGTTTTCTATTTTGTTAAGTACCTGGTACTTGTTGGAAGGTATTCTCCCCTACCTATTAACATTGTAATTTGAAAACATTGTAAAAGCCAATTATTTTTAAAAGAGGAACCGTGGAGTTTCTTGCCGACTCTTCTCCATAGGAAATCTCCAATTGGAACCGTGCACCTAGCTCCTGACGTGTCATAAGTGCCCATGTAGGTTTATGTGAAATAAAATATTTTGATTTTGGTGCTGTGCACCACGGGCCGAACCTAGCCGCATACCTAACAGAAACTACTGGTCTCTGGCCTTCCAACCCAGAGGTAAAATATGCGAAAGCACATTGTCTTGGGCATTTGGATAGATATCCGCTCGCTGTTTTCCTTCACTTTAATACGTAAACTTCATGCAATGAAAAAGTGTTTTTTTAATTCCATACAGAAAACAGACAAAAATAAAAAAAAAAATTGTTTTTTGTTAAAAGTACTGTTTAGACTTTCACATAAGCATTTACTAAAAAGCTGTTATTTTGACATTACAAACGAAACATAAGTTAACCTACTCATCTTTTTCTGTTACAACTAGGGCTGCCAACTTTTTTTGAGACAAATTACGTATCAAAATTTTGATATAAATAAATAAATAATTCGTTTTTTACTAAATTAATGGACGATCTGTTTCTCCCTTCTCACCACTGCAGATTTATTACCGAAAAAACTTCGTGAACGCTGAAGTGGCCGGAACAGACTAAATAAGAAATATTTGGTTTTTATATTTGGTACTTAAGCTATCAGATGCATTTTTAAGTAAGTATAATATATTGCCATTTGTCTTCACAACTGGTTTGTGTTAAGCATAACTATATTTTTCTCTGAAAATTCTTTATTTTTATGAATAGGTTTTCTTTTTGATTTATAAGTACCTATCGATAAAAAGTTCATATGAGTCTCATTTTACGCATCGCAAAAGATTAGAAATAAGTGTTTTCACATACATTACTTTTATGCAAAAGTATAAAGTATATTTATCGAAAATAAAATAGGATACGTTATCATAAAGTAAGCAACCCTAATTACAACGGACTTTAACTAAGTACATATATCAAAATCAAAATCAAAAGTCATTGTGTGATGAGCACGATCATTTGTTCTTTGTCTGGGTGTAATTTATCTATAATATGTATGTATTTAGAAATATATATGTATGTTTATCAGTTGTCTAGTACTCATAGCACAAGCTCCGCTTAGTTTGGGACTAGATGGCGTTGTGTGAAAGTTGTGGAATATTATATTATATATATTATATATTTATTCAAACTAGGCTGAGAATCAGCACTTTTCGAACGTCTAAATATAATATAATATTATAGTCCAAACGTGATAACTAGCAAGACTCGTATTTAGTATCGATACTTGTTATAGTAACACCAATGTTCCTTGAGTGATACAACCCTAGCAATGGCAGCCATTTTATGAGACAATATGAGTTGTAGGTATGCACCTTTTTTTCGTAGGTAGGTATTTCCCGTCCATATGATTTTCTCCACATCCACGCTCACTCGCTTGACAGCGCGGACGTATCTTGCTTAGCTATGATACTATTAATTAATTACAAATAAAATCATTTTTCGTCAGTGATATAAGTGTATCGCGAGTGATTATTACGAGGTTACTGACTTTGTGTAAGAATGAGCTAAAGTATTTTTAAAGACAAATAGTGTTTCTGTGTTATATATGTCTAACACAGGATCTAGCCCGTTTGGCCGTAGCCATCTAGTACCGCGAAGTCCTCCGCCGACACCAACTCAATATTTCCAGCCTATATACCCAAATCCACCAGCTCCCTTGGAAAATGAGCTACCAGCCGAAGTTGTTTCTACGCCGGAGATACAGAAATGGATGGATTCCATAGAAAAAATCCTAAGCGAAGTATGCAGTTTAGTCGCTGAGGGAAAAATGATCGCGGAACAAAAGGTTCATGCAGCCAATCTTTGCCGTAGTGTCTCACATGGCGCATCACAGATGGCTGTTTTATATCAACCCTTAAAACAAAAAACCATTCACCCCCATAGTACCATACAGCACTTACAGCAACAACAGAACATCGCGAACTCTCTCCTACAGTTCAAAGAAGTAGTTGAAGGCATTTCAAACCCTCCAGAACCCTTTTCGTACGCTAATATGGTCAAAAAAGGCTCGGATAACTTTGTGTGCCCAGCAAATTTAAGCTCAGTTGCCATATACCCCAGCGACAAGACCAAATCCAGTGACGATACCAAGTCTCTCGTACAGAAAATTATTTCGCCCGGGGAACTTAAGCTACATGTTCGTGGCCTTAAGAAAGTAAAAAATGGAGGTGTTCTCATCAGTACCGACTCCAAAGAGGACATTCAAAAGCTCAGAAGCTCAGAAAAACTCGCTTCTTCGGGCCTACAGGTTGAAGAACCATCAAAACGGCGACCAAGAATCACTGTTATTGGAGTCCCGGTAGCCCTGACGGATAAGGAGGTTTTTGACTGCATCTACGAGCAAAACCTCTCAGATAAGATGATAACTCGTGAGTCGTTTGAAGAAAAAATTAATTTGAGCCATAAATCTGGAAAAAGACCTCCCAAATTGCAACTACATACGGGAGCGTCTAAACGGGCTACGTTTTTCTGCAATTTGTGGCTGCACTATTGGCAACTAATTGCTTGGCCATTACAAAAATATTTTATTGTTCTTGATGGTCGATCAATTCTATGGCTGGGCCATGTGTTGCAATATGACTGCAATAGTATGGCTCATGATGCAGACTCCTAAACGGGCTACTCACATCGGCAGCAATGGCTGACGAAATCACACTTGTCGCAGCGGCTTATATTGTTTTAAAATAAAATAAAAAATACGTGTGGCACTCGGGGACTGCCGCGGTAAAGCTATTGCATAGCTTATGCACATAATATTTATGCAATAATTTTGAGCGTGGTGAGCAATAAGAAAACAAATTGCAGCTCGTCTCGATCCGTGCGAGCTTCGTACAGTCTACACACATACGTCTAGTCGCACGCACACAAACACCGTGCCGAAGTCTGCCGAACTGAAACGACGTTAGACGATGCACGGCTTTCAACGCCGCACCGCTGTGCCGGTCGGAGTGGGGGGTGTTAGGTTTTTTTCGTTACGGAATTTCTTGATTCAGTCGCCGCGCTCAAAGCCCGAGATAAAAGCTATGCAATAGCTTAAAAAAAAAGATTGTGAATTCGACCTTACCTAAATAGGCGTGAAACTTTAGATAATTTAAATCAAGAAATAAGCCTTGATAAAAAGTTATTTAAAAATTTTACTAGAATGTCGAAGGGTGACTTCGAGTTTCTTTTAAACAAAATCGGTAAAAAGATAAAAAAAGATGCACTATCCCATAACAATAAAGAGCGATTGAAACAACAATAGAACTAGCTGGGCAATATTGCAGTTAAATCGATCGCTCGGCGATCGTCTGGCAATCTATCGAACAATAATAGACCATATATGGCCATACCTGAAATGTTTGGCAATTATGGCCGGGACATTACTGCAATATTGCATAGTCTGGCTGTTATTGCTTGCAATGTTGCCGGCCACTATATTGCAGTCACAAATTGCAGTAAAACATGGCGCGTTTAGAAGTCCTCTACTAGAAGTGCCAGCTAGCATCAGAAAGATTCTAGTGAATCAAGGACGAATATTCATCAATTGGACATCATGCCCAGTACGAGATTTTACGATCGTTACTCGGTGCTTTAACTGCCAGCAGTTCGGTCACGCGGCCAAGTTCTGCCGTGAAACTAGCCCGACGTGCAATCACTGCGGAGAGACTGGCCACTCTTTTAAGGAATGTAGCACAAAAACCAGTCCACCTAACTGTGCGACGTGCAAACGTTTTAAGAGAAAAATGGATCATAAAACTGGTGATGTAAATTGTCCAGCACGAAAATATGCCGAGGAAAACTATATCCATTCCATAGATTATGAAGGCGCCTAAGAGCGCTACCTATTAACCTATCTATTAAGCACACTAGTAGTCGTTTTTGTTTCTTTATATTTGTTAGTTGTTTATTTATCATGACTGATCAATTACTTAGTGACCTAGATCAATTTTCTGTGTGTGAAGCTATAAATTGTAATGTTGATGAGTGTAAACACCTCTTTCCCTTGAGAGAGAAACCGCTGACCCTACTGACACAAAATATTCGCAGCATAAAGCGAAATATTTATAAATGTTTTTGAAATATTGCTACAGAACCTTGGTCTAAGTTGCGACATTATAGTTCTAACAGAATGTTGGTTGTCAAACCAAACAGCTGTTATACCATCATTAGACGGATATGTTTCGTATAAAACCAACAGAAACATCAACCAGAATGATGGTATAGTTCAAGTATATGTTAACAATAATTTAAGTACAACTGTAGAAGAACCTTTGCCACAAAATAGTAATTGCTTACTCATTAAAATTAATTCCGATACGGTAGTTATGGCTATATACAGGCCTCCTTCTCAAAATGTCGCAAATTTCTTAGATTCACTAAACGTTCAGTTACAAAGACTTACAACTTTTAAACACATAATACTAATGGGGGACATCAATATCAACATTGCTTCCGGGAAAATGGATATACATGCACATAACTATCTTAATATATGCTCATTCCACGGACTCTTGCCAGCTCATTACCACCCCACGCATCAAAGCGGTTCATGCTTAGATCATTTCATTATAAAAACAAATAACCCAACCAAAACATTTGTTACTAACTCTTCGCTTACTGATCACCAAGCAGTTTTACTAACATTGCAAGTTTCTTTACACAGATAAATTGTTTACGTAGCTATACTAAAGTCAACATGACACACCTCGAAAAAGACATACCTAATATTCATTTTGACCCAGTTTATAATTCTACCGATGCAAATATTTCTATTAATCCAAACTAATATTATAAATGCGAAAGTAACTCTGTCTGTCTGTCTATCTGTCTTTGCTTCACGCCTAAACTACTGAACCGATTTGTGTGAAATTTGGTACAGACATAGTTTGGAACTTGAGAAAGGACATAGGATAGTTTTTATTACAAAAAATAAAATAAAATTTATTCCGGACATACAGCGCCATCTATTGGTCAAGAGTCGGCATCAATTCAGTACTGAAAATTCATCAGAAAAATGTAAATAAATAGTAAAAAGGTATGAAAAATACAATATAATACAACTTTTAGTACATAGAAAATGCTCTAACGGAGTATAGATAATTCTATTAGTACTATATGTCGAGTTGGTGATCGCGCAATGGTGTCGATCGTTACACGAGTTCGGTTCATGTTATTGTTTTAATTCATGTGGGAATTTTTAATTTTTAAATTTTTAGTTCATTCATTCATTTTAATTCATTTCCATTTTTAATTCATTCTTTAACTATGTGGGTAAAACCAAAAATCTGCCGGAAGTCACTATTCCACGCGAACGAAGTCGCGGGCAAAAGCTAGTTATTTTATAAAATCACTTCACTCTGCAATAATAAAACATACAGTTGCTAAAATAACGCCAAAGAAGTATAAGTGCATTAAACCTTGGATTACACCCGGACTTGTTCGATGTATTAGGCATAGAGACAAACTTCACATAAAGTCCAAACTTGAGCCTGAAAATGAAATTCTTTCCATTACGTATAAAAGATATAGAAACTTCTTCAACAACCTTTTGAGAAAAATAAAAAATGAATTTGATAGAAAAGAACTGAAGAAAGCAGGCAAAAATAGTAAACTTATTTGGAAGTTTATAAAAACAAATACATTTCGAACAAAACAACCTGAACCTCCACTTGACTTATTGACAATAGAGAACAACCCAATCGAAGCAACAAATAAAGTTAATTTCTATTTTTCTAACGTAGGGAAAACATTAGCAGAAAAGACCATACAATCTAGAAGTTCTTTCCCTCAAAGCGAACCTAAAACTTTCCCCACACCCAAATCGTTTGTCTTACTAGATACGGACGTCGATGAAGTACTAACGGGTGGGACGACATATCAAATAATATACTTAAACATTTCAAATACCTACTTGCTCCGCCACTAACTCATATTTTTCAGTTATGCTTAACTAATGGTATATTCTCTAAGTCGCTTAAAAAAGCAGTATATAAATCTGGTGACAAAAAATGTGTTAACAACTACAGACCTATTTCAGTTTTAACAGGGCTCTCCAAAATCTTAGAGAAAATCATTAATATTAGATTAATCAAATACCTAGAAGATAACAAATTGCTTTCAGATAGACAATTTGGCTTTAGGCCCAAAAAATCAACTAATCAGGCAGTACATCAAATGACGGATTACATAACAACTAATTTGGATAAGGGCTTGCACTCCATTGGGATCTTCCTAGACCTCGCCAAGGCCTTTGACACAATTTCCTGTCCTTTATTATTAGACAAGCTTGAAACACTCGGAATAAGAGGAACAACGCTTTCACTACTTTCTGATTATCTTAGTGACCGCGTACAATGTGTCAAAATTGGTCAGTACGTCAGTTCAACGCAGATAGTTACTTAAATCGTTTACTGATAAGTTCCGAACAATTACAAAATACCATAAGAAAATGCGAGAAAGGAGCGTGCGGCTAACGTGGGGCTCGAATTTGTACTGGTAAGTTCCACTGTTTTGGACCTCGCTGCGTCGTCACTCCGCGCGCTCCTTCCTAGCTCACATAACATAAACATACATAAACCAAAACATACACGTAGGCATATCGCGCCGATTACATCCCCCACCACAGTGCTGCTAGCAGCACTCATCAAGTCATCATTCAATAGCACCCGAGCGATACGTGAGGCAGACCGCGTCACCATTCCAGAATTCGTTTCAATTTTCACCAATCTGACGCGTCCATCCCTCCCAGGGTACACCTCTCTAATCAAGCCCTTTGGCCACAAGTTTCTAGGGCCGTTTGGGTCGACTACAAATACCAGATCTCCCACTTGCAGCGGTTGTTGGTCTTTGTTCCACTTTTTTCGAGGTATAAGGTCAGGTAGCACCTCTCTTACCCACCTGTTCCAGAACATGTCCGTTAGTCGCTGGGATATTCGCCATTGTTTTCTCAGGAACAAGCAGGAATCATCGAACTTGCCGAGCTGCGGTGAGTTCAAAGATGTCCCGAGTAGAAAATGGTTTGGTGTCAAGGTTTCCATGCTGCCAGGTTCCACTGAAACGTGAGATAGTCTACTGTTTACTATGCTTTCGACTTCACTTAACAGAGTGTTAAAGGCCTCTTCCCGTGGAGCTCTTTCTTTAAGTACTATTTTCACGTCATGCTCCCTGGCGGAACCACCTTTGCTGTAACAAGTATAACTTACATGAACAATTCTATGAAATGTTTATAAAATTCTAGTCCTATTAAAAAAAAGTCTATATCCCTAGTTTCGACGTAAACTTTTATTTAAAGTGGTTGCGCTGCGGAGTATCCTCCCCGGCGAAACCACCATGATATTTCTATTAGTATACATAGTATAAGCAAATATGTAGTATCAAATAATTCTATAACAATTCTATATTGAACTAGCACCCCTAAATCCTCAGTCTAATTTAAATATATGAACAAAACGGTGCCTCAAACTTTGTTTTCGAAATAGTAGCTAAGTGCCTAGATTATAGTTCTTAGCAAATAACGTTTACGTCAAATATCATACAATGTCGTCTAGGCGTTCATAAGCATACAGATAATTTATTTTCTTGTTTTAATAGATTATCGTATTATAAAATGATATTAAGTGAAATATTCAATTAGATAATTTATACTAATTTATGCCAAAATCTAATTTTTTAACCGACTACAAAAAGGAGTAGGTTCTCAACTCGGTTGTATTTTTTTTTAATGTTTGTTACCTCACTTCTCCGTCATTTATGAACAGATTGGATTTTTTTATTTTTATTTGAAACTAGCTGCGAATACCCGCTTCGCTGGGTCATTTTTAATTGTATAGTTATTTGTTAATGTTAATAATGTATCACTACTTACTTCATAATCTTTTTATATATACTAAACATTTTTATTAATGAAATAATTCTATAACAATTCTATATTGAACTAGCACCCCTAAATCCTCAGTCTAATTTAAATATACGAACAAAACGGTGCCTCAAACTTTGATTTCGAAATAGTAGCCAAGTGCCTAGATTAAAGTTCTTAGCAAATAACGTTTACGTCAAATATCATACAATGTCCTCTAGACGTTTAGTTTATAAGCATACAGATAATTATTTTCTTGTTTGTTTGTTCGAGGATTTAGGGGTGTTAGTTCAATATAGAATTGTTATAGAATTATTTGATACTACATATTTGCTTATACTATGTATACTAATAGAAATATCATGGTGGTTTCGCCGGGGAGGATACTCCGCAGCGCAACCACTTTAAATAAAAGTTTACGTCGAAACTAGGGATATAGACTTTTTTTTAATAGGACTAGAATTTTATAGACATTTCATAGAATTGTTCATGTAAGTTATACTTGTTACAGCAAAGGTGGTTCCGCCAGGGAGCATGACGTCTATTTTCATCGACGTCTTCACACTACGGATGAGCCGTTCCCATGCCCCACCCCAATGAGGGCTAGCAGGCGGTATGAACGACCATTTGGAGCCGTGATTCTCGGCCTCGTTCTTCATTACCTCCTCATCCAATTCCATTACTGACCTCTTCAGTTCAGCGTGAGCTCCTCTAAGGTTAGTCCCGTTGTCAGAATATATATGACGCGGCCATCCACGTCTTGCGGCCATGCGTCGAAGGGCCATGATAAAGGAGTCAGTCGTCAGCGTGGCAACGGTTTCTATATGAATGGCTCTCACCGTGAGGCAAGTGAACAGCACTCCATATCTTCGTTCGCGACGTCTACCAATAGTGACCTCCATTGGCCCGAACAAGTCTACTCCGCAGTAGGTAAATGGACGTTGATGGTGAGCCACCCTTGCTTGAGGTAAGTCTCCAAGTCTTGGTATTGCTGGTTTACATTTCCTCAATCTGCACAGCATACATTTTGATACCACATTTTTAACCGTTGGTCGCAATCTGATTACCCAGTATTTTTATTTCACTTCATTGACAACGGTTTCTTGATTTCCATGAGCGGCGTTGACATGGTAGTGTCGTATAATCAACCGAGCTATGTAATTTTGTCCATCTAATATTGCAGGTCTTTTCATTTCCGGTGGCACGTCTGCAGCGGCATCGATTCTCCCTCCAGCCCGCAGGACTCCACCGGAAATGAAAAGACCTGCAATATTAGATGGACAAAATTACTTACGGAATACCACAAGGTAGTATTTTGGGCCCTACTTTATTCCTAGTATATATAAATGACCTGTGCAGCTTAACACTCCAAAATGGTGTCATAATGTCCTATGCACATGACACAGCTCTATTGTTTTCAGACAAATCTCGAGAAGAGGTGTATAAACAAGCCCAGAACGGTTTTAATATAGTGTCTAATTGGCTATATGAAAATCTCCTAACACTAAATGCAGAGAAAACCAAACACATTTTATTTACTATGAAAAATACTAACCTTCCAACTACTAACATAAACATTTTTGCGCATAAGTGTGGCACGTATGCTGACAATGCATGTAATTGTCCTACTTTAGCAAAAACCGATCATATGAAATATCTAGATGTAACGATTGACACAAATCTGAATTTCCGTAAACACATTGATTTGTTATGCACTCGAATGCGTAAATTGATATACATTTTTAAGAATTTACGATATATATCGGACTACAAATTAATTAAACAGGTCTATTTAGCTTTGTGTCAATCCATTCTCACTTATTGTATAACTTCATGGGGTGGGGCTGGTAAATCAATCCTTCTGCCATTAGAACGTGCGCAGAGAGCTATCCTTAAGGTAGCCTTAAGTACCTTTCGCCCATATAGATTTCCCACACACGAGCTTTACGCGGCATGTAAGGTTTTAACCGTCCGTCAACTATTTATATTGAACATTGTACTGCACCAGCATAGGAAACTTCCTTTTATCCCAATACCTATAGATAAGAGAAGAAAAGACTTGGTTTGCACAAAGCCTCAGACCAACAATGCTTTTATATATAAATTTTATGTACTTTTAGGTCCCTTCTTATATAATAAAATCAATAAGTCTCTAAGTATATATAGTGTAAATTGTAAAAAGTGTAGTGAAATGTTGAGTGAATACTTAGCGACATTTAATTACTCAGACACTGAAAAATTGCTAGAAGTAATGCAATAATTTTATTAATGTTAAGTCAATTTTTATTTAAAAATATAATTATTATGTATCATAATTATATAATGTATGCTAGCTCTATGTTCAGTAACATAATAGTCCACTAAATCACTCAGCGTTGTCAAGTGATGGCCTGAAACACAGGTTTGAATAAACCTACATCAGGCAGGTCGCTATTAAATTCATTAGGCCTTTAACCAATATAATATACAGCGTGTAACGGAAAGGGGGTATCAACCCTGAAGGAGGTGAATGTGCTCATGAAACTCAAAAACTTTCCCTAAAGAACATAGGTCAAAATATGAAAAAAAAAAATTTGGCCCTCCCATAGTAAATCAATCAGCTGGTAGTCAGTTTTGTAAGGGAGGGTCAAATTTTTTTTTCATATTTCGACCTATGTTCTTTGGGGAAAGTTGTTGAGTTTCATGAGCACATTCACCTCCTTCAGGGTTGATACCCCCCTTCCGTTACACGCTGTATAAGTGATAAACTAGATTTATTTTAGGCATAGTTAATATTTTCCTTATATTAATATGTAACTTTGTAATGATGTAACTTCTATATAATTTATACTTATGTGAACTTATGAATAAATATTATTATTATTTATTATTTTATGTCTATGATCGGGATGGACGAGTGGCGTGGAGTGGCGCCTCGATGACGTAGATCCAGGCACATTAAGGCTTGAGGTTCAAACACCCGTTACATCTGCAACCCTGACGTCTCTGCCGTTTTATTTGTTTTAATTCTTTTACCCAGATTCTCACCAAACAAAGAACGGTCCCTTTTGACTCCCTGCACTATATTTGAATTTTTTTATAGGCTAGGCTATATTTTATCAATTTCCTTCTGCTTAGTGTATCTTGGCAGTGCAAGTCTAAAAGTAACTGACCAATTTCTGAAAGTTTCTTTATTATCTCGGTTTTGTTGAGTTCACCTTCTATGAGGGTAGACTTGAGGTTCGCGACTGCAGCGATACCCATTTCCAAATGGTTTTGCGCCTTCTCAAGGCGTTTGTCCCTATTTTTCATTGATTCAGATGCAATTGCCGAGATATCCGGATTAAGTTCCAGGGCTTTGAGTAATTTCAGGTTTTCCGGGAAATAAATGTTTTCCAAAGCTTTTGAACTGATTCCTTTCTGAGTCCTTCAACTACAATGCTACCCCAACGTTCACATATCTCATTTCAGTTCTGATTTTAGGGGCGTATATCTCAATTTTATCTTTAGTTATTGAAGAGTTAAATTAAATTTTATCTTTAGGTTCTCCTAGAGCTTCCAATATATCGTCCGATAATGCGGGAAATTCTACTTGGTGAATATGAAAATCTGGAGGATAATTATATATAATTCCATATCGTACCTAAGTATATATTTTTAACACTAAAACTTTACACTTTAATTATTAAATCTTCCCGTTTTTATCACAGTCCCGATTTTATAAATAAAAGCGTGTTACATTATGATAGCAAGAGGAAAAAGAAGGTGCTAAATGTTCTTAATAATACCATCAAAATGTAACACGCTTTTATTTATAAAATCGGGACTGTGATAAAAACGGGAAGATTTAATAATTAAGGTGTAAAGTTTTAGTGTTAAAAATATATACTTAGGTACGATATGGAATTATATTGTCGTAGACGAAGAAGCTTAATTATCGTTAAATGTTACAACGAACTTATAAAGTGTTATATTTCTTTTTAGAGTTAATTTATTTTTAACTTTTTAGTTCATTTTACTAACAAATAATAAAAGCTTGTTTTTAAAAAAAGGCTTTTTTTTCTTTAATTTTATTTTAAACTTTTTCGTATCATTCAGCCTTCGGCACGTGCTCACCTTGGCATTGGGTCATCCATCTAATCAATCAGACATATTCCACATTCATAACAAACTGAACGAACTTTTTTCCCAAATTTGTTGGAGTTGCATATTCACGCCAACCAAGATACTCGTCAAGACGAATCAAACGAGCCCAAACTCGATGGGGTTGCGTCGTTTAATTACGGAGTTCCTATGGCCACTTTCCAGCTCCATCATCAGACCCTGGTTACCATGTAGTATCAAAGTACTCGTCAAGACGAATTAAGCGAGCCCAAACTCGATGGGGTTGCGTCGATTAATTACGGAGTTCCTATAGCCACCTTCCAGCTCTATCATCAGACCCTGGTTACCATGTAGTATCAAAGTACTCGTCACGACGAATTAACAAGTTCCACACACTATATTTGTCCCCGTTTGACGGGGACAAATATAGTGTGTGGAAACTTAGAATACGTAATCTACTAAATGAACTTGAAGTACTTAATATAATTGATGAAGAAACTCCTAAAGAACCGGACAGTGAGTGGTACAAAAGACAGAGAATCGCTAAGAATACAATAATAGAGTATCTATCGGATTTATTGCTGGGACTTACAACTGAAGAAAATACTGCGAAGGATATTTTCTTGAAGCTGGATTCCATCTATGAACGGAAAAGCATAGCGACTCAACTGGCTTTGAGGAAGAGGTTGTTGAATTTTAAGTTACAAGGAGAAAACCCCTTGACAAAACACTTCCAAGAATTTGACGACTTGTTAATCGAATTAATCGCTGCAGGTGCAAAAGTAGAAGAAGTCGATAAGATAAGACATCTATTTATGACTCTACCTAACAGCTATGATGGTGTCGTCACAGCAATTGATACATTGGCAGAGGACAACCTGACCTTAACTTTTGTCAAAACTAGACTTCTTGATCACGAAATAAAATTAATCAATGAAAGACGCGATACAAGCATGAAAGTTCTCCAGGTGGAAACTACTACGAAACCTAAAACTCAAGACCGACACAATAATAGAAATTCTAACATGCGACGGAACTTAAATCGAGGACCGTTTTATAAAACCTCGTTCAAGCCGAAAAATGATAGATTGAAACATATAAAATGCCATTGTTGCGGAAGGAATGGTCATGTAAAAAAGAACTGTTATTATAACAAGCAGGTGAAACAGCGTACCGAAAATAACAGAACAGTTCAAACTGTAAATATTACGGATACTGAAAATCCTAATATCTCGGGATTTGCTTTTATGGTCGGATGCTGTGGAAATGAATGTGAAGATCAAAACGATATTACATTTATTTTGGCCTCAGATCATTTAATAAATAGAGAAGATCTGGCACGAAACTTCATGGAACTGAAAAAAACCAATAGACATCTGAGTTGCTAAAAATGGAACATATATAAGAGTAACGAAGAAGGGCAATATTGCAGTAACCAGCCACTTGGGTATAAAGAGAATGCTACAGGATGTCCTTTTCTGTTCTGAAATTCCTTACAACTTGCTCTCGGTAAAGAAAATGCAACAAGCTGGAATTACCATTGTTTTTGGCAATAATAGTGGTGTGCAAATATACAACAAGGGTAAGATGGTAGCAAATGGTAAGTCTTTGAACAATTTAATTGGCATTAGTTTCATACTTGAAAAATGTGCTCTAAAGGCTAGAAGCTCATCAAATAGGGTCGTAAACAGTAATAATTATGAATTATGGCATCCAAGGCTTGGTCAAATTGGCAAATCTAAGTTGGTGCAAATTAAAGGCAAACAATTTTATTCTGATAATGAACAAACAAATCACGTAACACCAAATGATAAATTATGCGAAGCTTGTATAAAAGGAAAACAAACATGTTTGCCAATTAATAAATCGAAGTCAAATATTATAAAACGACCTCTATTCAATGTGCATACTAATGTGTGTGGTCCCATCACTCCTTCAACACTTGACGACAAAAACTATTTTGTAATTTTTGTCGACGAATACACACACTACTGTGCCACGTACTTAGTAGTTCATAAATCAGACGTTTTTGCTACGTTTCAAGATTACGTTGCAAAGAGTGAAGTTCATTTCTGCTCGAGAATTGTCAATTTGTATTGTGATAATGGTGGTGAATATTTATCGAATGAAATGAAAAAGTACTGCGTGCAAAAAGGTATTAGTTACCACTTAACAGTGCCGCATACCCCTGCTTTGAACGGTATTGCTGAAAGAATGATAAGAACTATAACAGAGCGTAGTCGAGCCATGGTATCTGGCGCTAAATTAGACAAAACATTCTGGGGTGAGGCTGTGTTGACAGCTACATATTTGATAAATATGAGCCTTACAAAAGCACTGAAAACAGCTAACACACCATTTGAATTGTGGCATAATAAAAAACCACAACTTAAATATGTATTTGAAGGTTTTCGGTTCAACTGTTTATTTTGTAAATAAAACTAGGAAAACCAAATTCGATGAAAAATCCTTTAAAGGGATATTAATTGGTTATGAACCGAATGGTTATAAGGTGTGGGATGTGGTAGACAAAAAGTTTGTAAAAGTCAGAGATGTGATAGTTGATGAGATTAATTTCTTGTTGAACAGACCATTGGAATCTGACAGTTTTGCCTGAAAATTGTAATAACTCCGAAAACGTTGACAGATACAACGTAGAGAAAATGTGTAAACAAACTGCCAAAATATCAGTATCATTAGGTCCACCACCTAATAAATCTGTAAGTGAAACAGATATGCAACAAAACAGTTCTTCATTTCAAAATAAGTTGACTTTATCTCGAAATGAACAGACTTCATACGGTCAAAGAAAAAGTGAGAGGATTAAAAATTTGCCTACCGTATCATATGACGAAAATGAAGATGATATTTCTGTGAACTATTTGCTATACGCTAAATCTTTGGTATGCAAAATACCTATATCTTATAAAAGAAATCGAATCCAGGGATGATAAAGTATTATGGGAAAATGCTATTAATGAGGAAATTAAATCGCTCACTGATAATGAAACCTGGACACTTGTACCAAGACCCGAAAATAGAAATAATATCATCGATTGCAAGTGGGTGTTTACGATAAAAAATGATGAGTTTGGAAAACCACGATAGAAATAAAGCTCGTTTGGTAGCTCGCGGTTTTAGTCAGGAATATTTAGTTGATTATAATGAAACATTTGCACCGGTTGCAAGAATCTCAAGTTTTAGGCCGCCGCCCCGCTGCCCGCAAGATTCGAGGCAGAGGCCTTAGTGACCAGTATTAACATAGAATTACCCAATGAAATTCCTATTTATGAGGACAATAATGGGTGTATAAGCATTGCAAGCAATCTTACGAGTCACAAAAGATCAAAACATATAGATATAAAGTATCACTTTTCAAGAGAACAGGTGGAGAAAAATGTTATTAAAATTATTTATGTTTCCACAGGTAATCAGTTAGCTGACATCCTAACGAAGTCATTACCGACATTGCGATTTTCAGACATGAAAACGAAACTCGGTATAGTGTAATTATGTAAATATGATCTACCTACTTGTAAACTATAAAGAATTGAATTATTGATAAGAATGACTTGGTCTGATTAGGTTTTCCTGGGTTTTCCCTAATCCTGTGCATCGAATGGTGGACCATATAAAATTGTGCTCCCAGATAAGGAAGGTGTGTGATATTATTATTGTAAATATTATTTGATAATTTATTTTGAGAAAGAGGATTTATTTTGAGGGGGCGTGTTGGAATACAACAAAATATATCCGCCCCACTTAAGTAGTTTGAGGACCCTTACTCTTTCTTACATATTTAAATTGTGCATAACTTTAATATAGTTTAGAAGTTAGAGTTCCGTCTGGACCAAGCGAGAGTGCACACACACCTCTCCTGCCAAATAAATATAATAAATAAATCCGTGGAAATTATAACTGTGTCTTCATTGGTTCTCAAAACCCAACATAAACCTCTATCGAACAAAAAAAGAATTTTAAAAATCCGTCCATATGTGACGGAGTTATGCCCAAACATACATAAAAAAATATATATATCGCACCTTCGGTAAGACAAGGGCCGAAGTGCTAATTTTCAAATTTTTCAGGTCTTTGTTCCTACAGGTAGAAATTAGTTTTTAAGGCACTTTGGCATATTTAACTCATTTTCAGAAATTTTAGCACTTCGGCCCTTGTCTTACCGAAGGTGCGATATATATACACTCCCCGTAACATGAATAAGACCACACACATCATTGGCTCTGGTTTGATAAAGCAATGTGTTAACAGCTTTTAAAATCCGTGTATGATATTGTTATAAGATAAGTAACTAAATCTGATCAATTACATTGCCCTCTGGGATGTACAGTAACGGACGGAAGTCCACTAGCAGTTTCACAAATCTATCACATCAAAACAAGTCGCACTTACGACCTTTTTCTATAACAAGCATTTTGCACACATACACGATCTCGTATATCGCACTCTTTCAGCATTATCTAGTTAGAAAGAGTGCGATATAATAATCATTTGCCTTAGTGACAAGCCTGCCATGTCGCGAGCGTATTAAGATAGTGTAAGATTCAGAAGTGGAAATGATTTTAAAAAAAACACGTTTCAATAAGAAAACTATTTAATAAATCAAAGTTAAATTAATCACAACATCACAGCTTTATTTAAATTAAATTGGTTTAAAAATAATGACAAAGTAACAAAATAACGATTGCACACTTTTAAAATTCAAAACAGCTCACGTGACCTTTAACCGACAGAGATTCCCGCAGAGATGTCCGTACGTCGTGACCGCCAACGAAAAAGAGGGCTTGACGGTTTTTTTTTTTTATTTTTTTTTATTTTTTATAAATGGCATCTCGTAGTTGACCTTGAGAGGTCGTGACTACTTAACCGGACTATCCTGTGGTTGCCTTAAGTAAACTCAAAGCCTCCAGCCAGGGGCAAATATCTACTATACTAAGCGACTACACGCTAAGGGCACCCCCTGTGGGGTACGAACCTCGGCTTAGGGCGTCGCTGGGGGAGGGCAGCAAGATGGGACAGGCTGGATCAGATTATTATTATTTAAGATTGGTGAGATCGGCGTTTCCTATCTGACTACTCTGAGAAGAAAGGCCGAAACAAACTCAGAGGTCACAGTCGGGAATTTAAATCTACATGCTCAGCTGCGCGCGGGCTGGCTCTTTTACAAGCAAGGGTCGGGGGGGGGGGGGGGGGGGGCTTGACGGTCAACTGACACGCTATTTATAGGCAGTCCGGTGACGTGGGGTTGCCCGTTCCTTACAATAGTATAATAACAAAAAAAAAAAAGGTTAGGGTGACTGTGAAACAAAATTTATTTTGTTTCACAATCACCCTCATCTGTTTTTTACTGGATTGAATAAAGTAGTTACGACCACAGACTAATAGCTTATTACGACGTGCGATTAGCGTTTTGTTTGATTATCTTCATTCAAGATGCAAGCAAATGTTGTCGCTTTGCATAAAAATGGGCTTAATATTTCTCAAATTTCAACTGAAACCGGCTTATGTGTAAGTTATTATAATTTTATTATGATGATAATTGTGGTGTATGACTTTCTTATTAAATAAATCGGTAGTTGCAAGTGTGCTAATATTTTTTTCGTTTTGTTTTAGAGAAATACTGTGGGGCGTTGGGTAAAGAGGTTTGAGGAAGAAGGTAGTCTGCAGAGTCGTGTTAGAAGTGGAAGGCCGCCGCTTACGACCGACTCAGCGACGTTTCATGGTGGAAGAATATGAAACAAACGGTTTCATTCCAACTGGAATGTTTGCAGATCAATTATACAGATCGGACTAACTTACCTAGTGACGTCCGATCCTTAAATATGTGAAGTAATCTCGTCCTCATTGTATACTTTGTAGTTTGCACTCTTGCACAACTCGCTGATCACATTATTTAAAGATTTCATCATAAAAAAACACAAATGTTATCTGTGGTCCAGTCGTTGGCGCGCTCTCCTGTCATCTGTCAAATCATTCTTTCAAAGCATAAGAACGGGACTTCCCGATGACCTTTATGGGCATCGCAGTCCCGGTCCAGTGCATACAGCACAACACAACTTTTAGAAGGGGTTTAATAAGGCAATCCAATACACCTAAGTGTGATGATTATCTGGGAAGGGTTGGGATACAATGAGGACGAGATTACTTCACATAATTAAGGATCGGACGTCACTAGGTAAGTTAGTCCGATCTGTATAATTATGCTTCGTAATCTCGTCCTCATTGTATACTTTGTAGATGTTTAAAGAATAAAGTTGTGTTGGTATAACAAAAAATAAGCATTGTTGAAGAAATTGAACATTGTAAATAAATCAACATGTTATTCTAAGTTTGTTATTTAGGCACTAATTCTAAATGTAGGTATTTCTGTTTAAGAATCAGTCTATGTTAAGGTCAATAGTTACCAACTTAATGTATAATTCTCTAATGACTATTAGTTTCTGGAATTCTTATTCAGTCTTGAATCAATTAGTTTAATTAATAATCCTGTAAGGCACACAACCAGTTCCTATAGGTAATCGAACAATTAACATTGACATGTAAGTAAATAAGTTCTTTGAACAACCACCCTATAGAGGACACAGCTGGTGCAAAAGCATTAGAATCAGAAATGAAAAGGTCTCTTATAAAAATGAGCATTTGTGGGCCTCAGTATTGACACCTGCGTCACAGCTTTTTTTTTTTTTTTTTTTTTTTTTTTCTTTTCTCACACTACGAATTTCTCCTGTATTGTGGGTGATTTTACAAACATTTAAAGTCACATACACACTACTTGTAGGTCACACAAATGTTTGTTCCGTGCGGGAATCGAACCCGCGACACGCAGCGCAGCAGTCAGCGGCTTAACCACTGCGCCGTCAAAACTCAGATACTTTGGAGTATATCACTATTATTTAAAATTTGTTTTATCGATCCACTACATATTGGTTACAGTAGAGGTGGCATAATTAGGTTTTCTTATAATATTCTTTAAAAATGGTAGTTTCAAGTTGAGTTGAGATCTACCCAGTGCAGAAGTTTTAATTATATCTGAATTTTTAAGTTAATATTTATAAGAAATGTTATCTACATATAAGTGACAAGGTTTGAATTCTGTGTGCAGTTACAAGAACTATTATATATACTAATTGTTTGGTTAGTAATTCTAAACCAAGGGTTTGACTATGAAAAAAATTATATAACCCAAAGCAATACTGGGGTCCAAAACTATTTCATATTTGGAGTTCTTTGGTCTTAATATAAATATATTCCTGGTCTAAATGACAATCCTTGATTATACTTAGTGGTAAAATTTATATGGCTATGGTGACAGCCTAGGGGTCAATATCTTGATTCTATCCAAGAGAATCAACTGATTTAGTGTAAATTTATGAATTGTTTTCCTTTGTTTTACTAGACAAGGAAGCTAGTACTATATCAATTGAAGGGAACAGTCTTTCACCTCAGGAAAGCGTCCTTGCTAATATGGCAGCAATCAGTGTGTGCATTGGGTGTAGATCCCATTTGAAAGTTAATACATCTATGGAACATGCACTTGGCTCAGGAAGCCAACATGTTGACGATTAGTATTGCACTTGTTTGCAAACAGGTCAGTGGGGCTGACCCAGCATAGCAGCAATTGACTTGTAGGCTATATCACATCACTTCCATTCAATTTCTATGTTAGGAAGTCTAGATTCTAGATTTCCCAGTGTTTTCTTTGGAACTAATATAGGGTGCATGAAACCATATTTGTCCTTTCTCACACCATTGCCAAAACTGCCTAGGCATGCTATTTTCATGAGTAAAACAAGTACCACCCATCTTACTGATACGGGCTATGGCCATTGTGATATCTTTTCCAAGTTCTCACAGTATCTTAGTTTGCTTGTAAATGTTTTGAGCCCCATAAATGCTGCTAATAGTTCAAGGTAAGGTATGGAACTTTTCATCATTAGTTGTCCAGTGCTTGTGAATTTTGATATCATTACCTACATACCAGTCTCCAGCCAGTTTGAAAAGCATCAAAGAATATTTCAAGAACAAAGTCAAATTGTCTGATTCTATTGTGGTTTGTTGAAATGTATGGTACCAAACAACTTTTTTACTTTCCATTATCTTGGTATAAAATTAACCATATTTTACGGCTGCTGCAGATGTAACTACTAGAATACCTAGTAATTAGACAAACTCTGTTATTTATATCTCCTTTCAGACATAATTATAATATGTAATATTCTTTACGGACTATAAGATAAACTCTATCTTTCCTGAGGAAGTGAAATGGCAAACTGGACTCAGTCCAACAAATATCCTAGATACTGGCATCACTGTCTGGGCACTCTTTTCAGTTTTAATAATAAATCCTAGATTTTTTAACAGTTTGAGTAGCACACATTTTCTAAATACCTTGCATATGAATCGGCAGGGCACAGAATATAACTGTCAAGATGTATGACTGAAAGGAACCCTGATGACCTCAGGTGACAGACAACTGGCTTCGTGATGTTTGTGAATACATTTGGTGTAGTGCAAAGCCCAAATACGAGGCATGTACATTCTTATAACATATATTGAAGCACAAAACTGAAAATATCTTCTGACATATTTTCCTATGGATAATTGATATTTGTTTTTTAAATCCATTATTGTGGGCAAAAAAACTTAGGTAGTAACATACCTATAAAAAGATTTAACATGTATCTCCAAGTACCATGTGATTACACAAGATAAAATTGATTATTGAAAGGAGCACATGTTTCTATGGCACCTAACTGTAAGAGATTATTCAATGGAGATAGATTGCTTTCTTTCTGACTGAAGTTGTTATTCAGAAGCTTGAGCTGGAAACTCAGTAAAAGGTAATTTATAACCCTTGATCCACTCATGTATGGTTGGATTAGTAATACCTAATAACATACTTCAGAGAAATACTGCAATCTGAGTCTGTACCTGAGCTAGTGGTGATCCTGGTTCTGGCAACAATTGTTGGCATTGAAGTTATCTTGAGGCTTACTGATGTTCTGACATTGGTCAGTAGAACAGGTATTCTGATATCGGTGTTTGATCCATCAATTCTTCCATTTGCTTATTAAGGCTGGGTAGGATTAAGGATCTCAGTGTGTTGCAATTTTCATGATAAATGTCACACAGTAGTTTAGCTCAGTAACTTGAATGTTTCGATTTGATCTGCATTAAGCACACAAACACTTGGGAGGCTATTAGACTGTTATGGACTTTTCCAATTAACATAATAGTAGCAGCCACTGTAATTCGCTGCCCCCTGATCATTTCAATGTAAGTGGAATAAATAAAAAATTTAAATCCAATCAAGTTGAATCAATTCCACTTCTATTTGCTGTTGCCGCCACTTCCTTGTTCAGTTTGGTGTGTTCAATAATAGATTATAGTGATAAAAGAAGTATTTTAAATGTTTTGCTTCTTCTCTGCATTTAGTCCATTATCATAATTGCTGACCACCATGTGGTCAGACTGCCATGCAGTTCCAGGTAAAGTAGCTAACTGAACCCCAGCATTTCACAAGTAGATTTTCAATACTTGAACTTAAGGCTGAAGGTAGGAAGGGGTATGTATACCGTTTCACTCTCAGCATCCTTCTGGCTATATTTTAGTGGAATTGAAATACTAACATAGCATATTTAAGTTAGATAGTACACTAACATCCACCTAATTCCATTTGAATTAGATTATAATTAGCGGCAGTGAGTATGGATATTCCCAGTCTGGCTGCGTTGGCTTCGGTCACAATGCACTCAGCGTCTTGAATGTGTTCGAGTGGAGCATGTTCAACTGAAATATCTATAAAGAATAATTAGAGTAAGGTCCCAAACTGCTTAGATCTAAATCCTCGGCTAACCTCTCGTGATAGCTCTAGGGATGCAGCAGGGATGTGTTTTTAACACTGAAAATATAGACCACTAGCTAACCTCTCGTGAAATCTCATATGGTGTTGATGGCACAGTTAATTGTTCTCATGGTTAACCTCTCGTGAAAACTTTTAGAGACGGCCAGGGATCCGGTAGGAACGTGTTTATAACACTGAATGTGTATACCATCGGCTAACCTCTCGTGAAAGCTCATGTGGTGTTGTTCTATTGTAAGTATATGGCACAGTTGAATGTTCTCATGGTTAACCTTTCGTGAAAACTCTTAGAGACGGCCAAAGATCCAGCAGGAACATGTTTATAACACTGAATGTATATACCATCGGCTAACCTCTCGTGAAAGCTCATGTGGTGTCGTTCTGTTATATGTCCATGGCACAGTTGAATGTTCTTATGGTTAACCTCTCGTGAAAACTCTTAGAGATGGCCAAGGATCCAGCAGGAACGTGTTTATAACACTGAACGTATATACCATCGGCTAACCTCTCGTGAAAGCTCATGTGGTGTCGTTCTTGTGTGAGTATATGGCACACTTACGTTCTCATGGTTAACCTCTCGTGAAAACTCTTAGAGACGGCCAAGGATCCAGCAGGAACGTGTTTATAACAGTGAACGTATATATACCATCGGCTAACCTCTCGTGAAAGCTCATGTGGTGTCGTTCTTGTGTAAGTATACGGCACAGTTACGTTCTCATGGTTAACCTCTCGTGAAAACTCTAGAGACTGCTGTGCGTATTACGGCATCCAATATAATTTTAGGAACATTATTTCCACTGCCGACCACTTGCGTTTCGATGGCGGCTCCGCTTTCGCTTCTTCAAGCGATTTTCCAGATCTCGCAGACTTTCTTTCAGCTCCTTCATTCCTTCGTTTCGCTTTCTTCCATGTTTTCGCATCTCGTTAAAACTTTTCTAAACTTTTTTAAGCGAAAACGTAATCAACGCGCGGCACAAAAAAGTACAATGATTTGACAGATGACAGGAGAGCGCGCCAACGACTGGACCACAGATAACATTTGTGTTTTTTTATGATGAAATCTTTAAATAATGTGATCAGCGAGTTGTGCAAGAGTGCAAACTACAAAGTATACAATGAGGACGAGATTACGAAGCATAATTAGCTACATCATTGCGAACTGTTCGCCGTGCACTCCATGCTGAAGGTTTACATCATCGGAAACCAGCTGAAAAACCATTTTTGACTTAAAAAACAAAGAGGAACGACTACGTTTTGCCCGGGAATATTTAGATTTTAACTGGGAGACGACTATTTAACATTATTCCGAATACAGAATCAGGTAGAATAATTGTGAATATGTGAATGTGTGTTGAAGTTTTAAATGACATAATGCTACCTACTGTGCGTAATGTTTACCCCTCGGAAGACTTTAGTGAACTAAGTTTTGTTCAAGATAATTGTCCAATACATCGTGCCAGTGTTGTAAAAGAGTGGTTTAGCCAAGTTATTCCGTGGCCAGCACGGTCCCCTGATCTAAGCCCCATTGAAAATATATGGGGTTTAATGGTTCAAAGATGGGAAGCACGAGATGAGAGATGTCCTGAGCAGCTTAAATCCCATTGCACTCAATTGTGGGATAATTTACGGGGCACAGATATATCTGTTGCACATATATATATGTGCAAACATTGTTGCCTCCATGCGTCGGCGTCTGCTTAGCTGCATTGACAATAATGGATACCAAATATTAATTACTCTTCAAACGTCGATTGCACACCATGTTTGTAGATAAAAATAGATTTCCAATTGTGCGTGTGACGGGTAAAATATTACGCTGTTTTTTACAGGGGAAGTGCTGGTCGTAATATAAATAGTAAGTAATACGTAAGTTAGTTTATGATTGTAAGATTGAGGTTAAGCTTCAATCTTCTTTTCTCTTTGAGAAAATGAATTATTAAGCTATAATCTCAATAAAGTTAAAAGCATTTATGAATAATATCAACAGACTTGATAAAATTTTTGATTTTTTAACTTATTTAATAATAATTTAAATAAATGATTCTGCAAATAACCTACTATTATTTTATTTCAACCTAAAATATTACCTATTCCTTTATAATTGATTCCTTTTTGTAATTTTCGGTTTAAAAGCTAATTTCATTATAATAATTATATATAACATTAATTTAAATATAAAAAATAAGTATTGGTTGTTTATTTATAATAAAAAACTAAAAAAATCATAAAATCGATCTAATCAAACGGGTAGGTTTCGAACCAACAGGCACTCGTTTACAAGTCATACATTGACTCCACTTTGCTACATGAACTGATGATTATAGATTCAAATTTTAGCTTTACTTTCGAATTGGCTCGGTGCGAACACTAATATGAAGAAAACAAAAGTATATTGTTATCTTTATCTAGTATTGACCCCACACACTATCACCTTCTCGTAGTTATAGTGTATGACGAGTAAATGTTTGTGTTGAAATCACTCACACGTAGAGATGGGTTTATGCCCTGGCAAATTGGGCGCTTTGAATAAACGCCCAATAAATGCCTTTTGCCTGGGCAAAAACTTTAACAGAACTTTTATTACATTTTTCATTCAAATTATTTGATTAAATTCATATTTGAGTGTGCAGAAAAGATTAATTGGTCCAAATAGCGACGTCAATACAAAAAAATTCGATTCCTCATACGTAGGGGTATCCGAAAATACCCCATATATGTTCCTTTTCCTGTTAATGAGACACTTCAAAACTCTATACATGTTCTTTATCTGGTCAATTGTTTTCGATAATATTCTAGTGTTGTAGAATGTTCTAGGTACTTGTGATGTGGGGAAATATAAAGGCGCCCTCGCGATCGGTTTAGTAAGTTTGAAGAAAAAATGGACGAGCGACAAGTTCGAACACTGTTCTTAAATACGAGTACTTTTTAGGCCTCTCGCCCACGGCGACTTTTTGTAGCGATGCTGTCGCGCGTTCGCATCGATACAGTCGCGATGCGGTTGCTATAGAGATGTAAGTGCTGTATTATACCGTTTGTATTGAAACGTATAAAACGAAAAATACCGTATAAAACGAAAAATACCGTATAATACGGTATTATACCATTTGCTAAGGTATTTTATGTATACATCGATTGTTTCTGTATTTTTTAAGTAAATTATCTGAGTAATAATTAACACACTGAACGCCGCCGCCGTGGTGGTCACCGGTGACCACCACTGACCACCACTGAACTTTCCATAATGTGGGCTGACGCTGATTCGCGATTTCGACTTTTACATATTATATTTTATGGGCTCATACGGTTCAAAATAGTCAGAACCCCACTCTAAATAATTATTTCTTATTACTATTTAAAGAATTAACAATATAATTGCTTTCGCTCACACCGGTGCGGTGTGAGCGAAACCATGTGAGCGGCACCATGGCGTTCAATGTGTTAAAATACTGAAAATACGGTGGAAATGCACAGATATAAAACATGAAATGGTATTTTGAAGCAAAAAAAAAACTTCTTGAAAACTTCTTTAGCATCGTTGTGATTTGAAAATCAATGAAACGAAAAAGCGACGGTAAAAAGAGATAAACACACATCTATAGGATTTAACGTGCGAGAGAATGAGATAGAAATAGTGATGAGCAAAATCCAAGACCAAGACCATGATCAAGACTCGAAGTATTTGAGCAAGACCAAGACTATCTATACACTAGCAAGACCAACAGCAAGACCAAGACCAAGACTGAGTAAGCAACACGAAGACCAATACAAAGACTGTCCCAGTCTTGGTATTGGTCTTGCTTTGCTCATCATTAGATGACGATGACGATGACGATGATGACGATGACGATGACGATCACGTTGAAGATGACGATCACGATGAAGATGACGATCACGATCACGATGACGATGACAATCACGATGACGATGACGATCACGGTCACGATGACGATGACGATCACGATCACGATGACGATGAGGATCACGCTCACGATCACGATCACGATGACGATGATGATGATGATGATGATGATGATGACGATGATGATGATAATGATGATCTTCGTAGATTGTCGGTACTGCTCTGGGTGCCTTCAAGCAGAAGCCTAATACGCTGATAGTCGTGTAACACGACTATTAGATTAGATTATTATATTATTGAATTAGATAAGAATTAGTCATTCTAAAATATAGAATACAATCGAAACTTCAAATATATTTTATTTATTAAACTACAACTCTTCGTAATAACGCAGGATCTTAAAAAGTGAATCAAAATATAAAATACATAAAATACCAATAATACCGTAAGTTATGGTAAAATACCTGTTTAATACCTAGCCTTTTGGTATTATACGGTATTTTTACAACCATAGGTTGCTAGCTGTTTGCACTCGCTCACACCATGATTCTCAGTCGCGATGCAAACGCGATACTGTCGCGCTTCTGTCGCGATGCAAACGCGTTTCAGTAACGATACAAAAATGCCAGAGTTGCAAGATGGACTCCGTTGAGGCAACATTAGTCACGTTGTCTTTGGTGCTGTTTTTACAGCACTCGACCTGTCTTTGTTGCACTGATGCTCGGTTTTCCACATCTCCACTCACGCGCCACCCTCCCTCCGTTCTCTCCCCGATGTCGTCCGAACGGTCGCGCGTTTACTTCGATACAGTCGCGATGTAGCGAGTAGCGAGTTGTCATCGCTTCTGTAGCGCGTTGCAAATGCGACTAACGTGCGGTAGTAGCGATGCTGTCACGCGTTTACGAAACGCGGAACAGCCTCGCTAGAAAAAGTCGCTGTGACAATATCAATACTGCATTGGGCGCTGGAAGTACATACAAGCCATGCTACGGTGTCCCGATGGCTTGACCGTTTTAAATGAGGATACAGGAGCCTTGAAAGTCAGCCACGTTCGGGACGACCAACCGCCGTGAATGATGACGATTTACGCCGCGAACTGCAGTCGAATCCGGATGCTACCAGTTGTGAATTAGCGGAAGCACTTAACTGCAGTCACCACGCCGTGGAATACAATCTGCATGAGTTTGGGTATCGAAAAGTTTTGGCTCGGTGGGTACCGCACATCCTTACAGACGCCAGTCGTGCAGTCCGTGTCGCTATTTGTCAATCACTTTTGCTGCAACCCCGACGTAAATAGTTTTTGTCTGATCTGGTTACTGGAGATGAATCATGGATTCATGACGAGAACGATATACGTCGTGCTTTTTGACTGCCTCGAGAAGAAACGCCACCAACTCAACCGAAGCTGAGTCAAAAGAACCGCTTAAAAGTTCTGCTTTGCTGTTTCTGGGACGCGCAAGGCATGCTGTTTTATGAACTACTACCTGGGGTAGCCGGCTTCGCTCAGGGAGTTGATATGAGATTGTGTGTTAGTTGGAATAAACTTTACAACAACAACTTACACCACAACTTACAACAACAACTACAACAAACACACACAACTACAACTTAACATTTTTTTTATTGAAAATACATTCTAACTACAATACTTGTTTATAAACAACATTTTTCGTTTTTCCGGGGTATGTATGTATGTATAAATTTTTCGAATTTCCTACTCAATTATCTAGGATGTTCCTGAATACTCTCGAATGTTCCCAAACATTCCAGAATGTTCTTAAATGTTGTGGAATGCTCTCGAATACTCTCGATTGTTCTGGACTGTTCTAGAAATTTCCAGAGGGCAAAAATTCCTGCCCTTATATCTTCAAAAGTATGCCCTTCTGGTAAAAACGGGAACATTCTTCATGGACAGGAGATAGAGGGTTACCACACCATATAACTCCCTTGATCGTACCGGGACTCATTTCTAAGTTTTAGCGGCATGCACATTGCACACTTTCTTTTATAACATACATTGATTACACAATGAAACTATAAACGCTGACAAATATTCAACCCAGCTCACCAAACTATCTGCTGATATCAAGAAAAACCGACGAACACGAGTCAATGTAGTTTTACTACAAGATAACGCTCGACTTCACGTCGCTTTTCCCGGTATTTTTATGGCAGAGTAGTATATTACATACAAAGACTATTGTAGGATCAAAGCCAATTACAAGACCACTTCATTTTTCATTTAAAGAGAGTTAAAATTATATTTTCTTAATTACCTACTGTGATTTTTTTAACAAGACTGATTATTTGATTAAAATTTTAATTTACATACAAAATACTGACATCAAGTTTCATTTTAAGTTAAGTTCCTGCTTTATTTTTTACAAAACAAAGTTATTAGTTTTTGCGCCCAGTGATCGGGCATTTATTTGGGCGTAAACTCGTTTACGCCCAATATGCCAAGTTTATGCCCATTCTGCCCATATTTGTTTTTGCCCTCGACCCATCACTAGTCACACGTATGTATACGCGCAGTACCGTGCAGGCGAATATGGTCGTTGAGGTGGTAGTGCATTATTGTCCACGACTGAAAACTGTGTGCATGTAACAAGAGTATACTTCTTTGTACCGCGCCTCTTGAATAAGACCAGAGAAAAAAACATATTATTTTTTGTAGCAGAAGTTTAATTTAATGATTAATAACTAGTATTCTTGCCATTCTTTCTAATTAGTTCAAAGATTCTGGAGGGTATTGAAGTATACAGAGATTTTAGGTTTCAACAGAAATATTATTCCATGGTTGCTGTAACGCTTTCCCTAACTCTTTTGAGTTATTATATATATTGCCTTGAATTTGCGTACACCTGACGAGAAAGCCATCGCTAAACATTTTCCATAATATTAAGGTCAGGCGAGTTTGAGGGCCACTGCAAAACATTGATCTGATTTTTTTTTAACCATATCTATGCAATGTGGGCCTTATGGCTACTCGCATTATCATGCTGGAAAATAAAATTTTGACCCCTACAGACATTCACAAACTTATGTTTTTCTTTACCAGCAGTTCAACATATGATTTAGCTGTCTGTCTACCTTCCAGGAAAACTAAATCAATCGCCCCATGGTATGACATAGCTGCCCATACAGTTATTGAACCGAAATCTTTACGTCGTCGTAACAAAATGAGTAATTTTTTTCGCAAATCATGAAAATAATAAGAGAAGTCGTGAGGGCCATCGAGATTAATTTTGTTTTTCGTCGCTAGAAATAACATTATACCACTCAGTTTTCTAGTGCATCTTTTCACGAGCAAATATAAGACGTTCACTTATATGCCCGGTCTTCACTTATATCTTTTGACGTTTTAAATGTGGACATTGTTGTAATATCTTCTAAACTGTTCCTAACGAGGCTTTAGTTCCGACGTTAATTGCTATTTGCCTTGCAGTCAAAGTTGAATTCGATGCTTCACGTAATATCGCATGACGTTCCCTTTCCGTGGTAGTAAATTTTATGCGCCCTTTAAAACGTTTCCCGTAATTTTCAGGTTCTTCGAGAAAACTCACTACCTGATGTGATCGTCCAATCCGTCTTGCAATAGTTCTGTGTGAATATCCTTCTTCATGCAAAATTTTTATTTTGGCTTGTTTTTCTGATGTTAAACACTTTTTCTTACCCATTTTACAAAAAAACCACTACTTGACACTACATTTCAATTGTTTGAGTATAATAAGTACACTTAGATGATAGACACTTGCACTTCTTCGCTGTACAGGCAGCAAAATGCTACTGGTCGTAATCAAGTGGCGCACTGCTATTGGGCAGAAATTACCCAAGGGCGCGACTATGTTTCATGTTGCATAACAAAATGCAATAATCTACACAGCGTACAAAAAGAAACCGTTTAGCGTTAATTTGATGCAATTATTCTTATAAATAAGTATGTTATGGTTGTAATATATATTGGTCTTATTCAAGTTGCGCGGAGTGTTTATACATCCGAATTGATGACCTCCTCCTTTTTCAAGTCGGTTAAAAATGAAGGAAAGCTGTGATTCAATCGTAACTACCCACCTAGCTAGTGCATGTTATGTCCCTGACAGGAGAGAATAGCAGAGAGCACCGAGGGCATGCACCTTATTAAAATGAATGCATATCTATGTTAATTTGATTATCTGTGCAACAAATATTGTTTTCATTATTAGCCGCTATGCGCCATGGCGCCACTGTCAATAAAACTGTATTAGAGAAATATGTGAATAAAAGTCGTCGTCCATCTTGCAACCGTGTCGTGTCTCTTTATAAACACAAAACCCAGATAGATATCCTTAAACCCCCTCTAAAAGGTTATGGGCCCAGGTCCCGCTCACAGGAGTCAGATCTTCAAGAGGAATCTATTTTGGGGTCGCTGCGGTATCAGCAGCTAAAACGACAACGACGAGTGGAAAATTCCACGCGGGCAAACGTCGCGTCGGGCGGACCGGTAAAGGTCCAATCTCAACAAGGAACGAATATTAAGCATTGCGGTATAGCAATAATACAATGGAATCCTTGGGAAACATGCCAGCAGTTGGTTTTGTCGGCCAGCAACAACTACTGGAAGGCGTCGAAAACTGGAGCACGTGGTCATACAAAATCAAGATAATCTTAAGGGCGGCAGATCTTCTAAGCATCGTGGACGGCACACTCCAGCCTCCTTCAGAAAATAAGGTAGAAGAATACGAAAAATGGATGAACAAGGATGCCAAAGCTCAAAGTATTTTGGTCACACGCATTTCTGAAAAAGTACTTTCGCAAATTGTGAGCTGCCAAACGTCGAAGGAAATTTGGAACAAGCTACACACAGTATTCGAGCAACGGGGAGAATTGTCGGTTCACATTCTCCAACAGAAATTTTTCTCAATGAAATTTGAAGAAAAAGAAACAGTCACGGAATTTTTAGGCAGATTCGAGAGCCTGTTATGCAAGCTGAAAAACGTCAAAGCAGAAGTCAGTACGAGCATGGCTATAACCAAAATTACGTCATCTCTTCCCTCTCAGTATCAGCACTTCGTGTCAGCATGGGAGTCGGTGCCAGCAGAGAAGCGCACGATGGAGGAGCTAACTGCAAGACTACTTATCGAGGAACAGCGTGCCACAACCTGCATGCAAGACAGTAATGAGTCAGCAGCACTAGCATCCAGATCCACGAGAAAGTGTTTCCAATGCGGCAAGACAGGACACATAAAAAAGAACTGTAAAATCAAGGTAAAAAGTAATATTTGTGTTTATTGTAAAAAATCAAATCACAAGTCTGTTGATTGTTGGTTCAAAAATAGTAAAAATAAAGGTGTAAATAAAAATAAGCCTAGCGAGCAAGGTAATGCACTCCCTGTGTCTGTGTTGTCATCAGCATTTTACAGTGGGTCAGACAGCAGCCTGTGGATAATGGATAGTGGAGCTTCAGAGCACATGTGTAGCAGTGTTAGCATGTTTACTAAATACAAAGAGTTAGAATGTCCTCGACCAATCATAATAGGTGACGGTAAAGTCATAAAAGCTGTAGGTACAGGTATTATACAGTTAGAGGCATATAATGGTAAAGAGTGGATCAGTTCAACATTAAATAATGTCCTACATGTCCCTGCTATAAAAATAAATTTATTTTCAGCAAGTTCAGCTGCAGATAGAGGTTATAATATGACAATTGAAAAAGAGTGTTGTTATTTGAGGAAAAATAATGAAGAATAGGTCAGTGCTGTAGCTTATCGTAAAAATAACGTATTTATCATGAAATTCAGATACAATACAGATGAAAAAGCTTATGTAGGTAAATCTTTTGATAGTTTAACAGAATGGCATCAAAAAATGTGCCACCAAGACATACAGCAAGTAAAAATAATGTTAAATAAGTGTAACATTGATTTTAGTGCGGATAAACATGAGGAACTCACATGTGAGCCATGTCTCCTTGGCAAAACTCATAAACAACCATTTCCACAAAGTCTAAATAGGGCAGAACAGCCTGGTCAAATTTTACACATGGATTTATGTGGTGTTATGGAAACCACATCATTAGGCGGTGCCAAATATTACCTATTAATAAAAGATGATTACACAAAGTACAAACAGGTTTATTTTCTGAAAAATAAGTATGAAACAAGCGATAAAATAAAAAGTTTTTTGAATTATGTTATTAAGAATCTTGAATACAAAGTGACAACAATAAGGTCAGACTGTGGCTTAGAATTTACAAATAAAGAATTGAAATCTCTGTTAGATAGTTTAGGTATTATCCACCAAACTAGTGTTCCATACACACCTCAGCAAAACGGGTGTATAGAACGTGAAATGCGCACAGTTACAGAAGCAGCTAGAACTATACTATTGTCGAGTGGTTTGGACAAGTCCTTATGGGCTGAAGCGGTCAACACAGCTGTTTATGTCTTAAACAGAACTGGTAAAAGTAGAATAAACGGTGTTACTCCTTATGAACTTTGGTATAAAAAGAGAACATACAACATAAATAATTTGAAAGTATTTGGATCAAAGGTAGGAGTACATATCCCTGACCAACGGCGTAAGAAATGGGATAGTAAAGCTGAAATAGGATATTTTGTAGGTTATAGCGAAACAACAAAAGGTTTTAGAATTTATTTCCCACATAAAAATGATGTTCTTGTAAAAAGAGATGTAACATTCATAAAAGGTAAGTTTATTAATGTGCAAAAGGTTGGTGAAAATAGACAGCATCAGAACAGTAAACCCTCAGTTGCTCTCACAGACTCTGAAACAGAGGAAATAGAAAATGATAACCAAGAAGTAGAAGAATATCATAGTTTCTATGAAGAAGAAGAAGACAGATCACAGACATCAGAGCTAGAAGAGAATCTAGAAATTCCCATGGAGGGAATATCAAGTCCAGAAGAGGAAAGAAAAATGTCTGCAGAAGATTCAGAAGAAGAGTGTTCAGATGATAAAACAATAGAAGAAGAAAAACCACAAGAGGTAACAATAACAAGAAAAGGTAGGGAATCAAAGAAACCATCATGGTTATCAGAGTATGACACAAACCTCTTATCCATTGACACTGAACCAATCACTCTGGAAGATGCATTAAATTCAGAAGAAAAAGAAGAATGGGAAAAGGCTATGAATATTGAATTGGACACCCTGAAAGAAAACAACACATGGACCGAACTTAATAGTATTCCAAGTGGAAATAAAGTTACATCAAGTAAATGGTGTTTCAAAGTCAAACAAATAGGTGGAGAAAAAGTATACAAAGCTAGGTTAGTTGCTAGAGGTTTTGAGCAATCAGACACTGATTTAGAAGTATACTCTCCGGTAGCTAAATTACCAACATTTAGAGTATTTATGGCTGTAGCCAATAAACTACAACTTCCAGTCCACCAAATGGATGTGGTAGGTGCTTTCTTACATGGTGATATAGATGAAATAGTATACCTAAAGCTACCAAATGGTAAAATATGTAAATTGAATAAATCCCTATACGGCTTGAAAAGTTCCCCTAAATGCTGGAATAGAAAGTTTGATGAGTTCATGACTAAAGAAAATTTCAATAGATCCAAAAATGATTATTGTTTATATTATAGGAAACTAAACGGATGTGAACTATACGTTTTACTATTTGTAGACGATATACTTATGTTTTGCTCTGAAAATAAGGTTTTAGAAAATTTCAAAATAGAGTTGCATAATAACTTTAAAATGAAGGACTTGGGGTTAGCAACTAGTTATTTAGGCATAGATATCAAACAAGATAAATGCAGAACAATAATCAGTCAGAAGACATATTTAACTAAAGTCTTGGAATGTTTTAATATGTCAAATTGCAAACCAATATCAACTCCATTAGACCAGAATTACAAGTTTGATTTGTTGAAAAGGGAAAAGTCTGAAAATCCAATAATAGAAAGAAAGTGTAGACAACTTATAGGTAGCCTAATGTATGCAGTATGTGGTACTCGACCAGATTTATGTGTATCAGTTTATTCTCTTAGTAGATATCAACACTGTGCTAGTTTTATATTGTTTAAGTCATTAAAACGTATTCTACGGTATATAAAAGGAACATTAGATCTTGCATTAGTATACAGCAGCACGGGCACAGGAATGCAAGGCTTTGTAGACGCAGATTGGGCTGGTGACACCCAAGACAGAAAGTCTACAACGGGTTACATTTTTAAAGTATTCAATTGTAGTGTAGTGTGGTGTTGTAAGAAACAACTTAGTGTATCATTATCATCCACTGAATCTGAATACATTGCATTAAGTATGGCTGTAACAGAAGCATGTTGGTTAAAGAATTTGTTATGTGATTTCAATATTGTCACTAATGATGTGATTATTTATGAAGATAACCCGTCAGTAATAAAATTGGCTTTCAACAATGGAAATAATAAAAGGCTTAAACACTTGGATATCAGATATCACTTCATTATTGACAAAATAAAAGAAAAATGTATGTCTTTGCAGTATATTAAAACAGAAGATAACTTAGCAGATCTTCTCACTAAACCTTTAGGTAAAACTTTGTTTGAAAAGTTTGTCAAGTTACTGTAGGTATTAGAATTTAAGCTATTGTGTGAATTGTAAACTTTTAGGTTAAGTACTATTCATATCAGCTGGTCATTCATGCATTAGAAAATAAAGTAAATAAGTTAAGATAGTTCTCAAACAAGTTGAATTGTTGTTAAGTTTGTTTGTGTAACTGAAGTAAAATGGGAGTACAGTGTAAAACATAGAATGTAAAGATTGAAAGAATATATTTGTTGAGGGGGGGTATTAAAATGAATGCATATCTATGTTAATTTGATTATCTGTGCAACAAATATTGTTTTCATTATTAGCCGCTATGCGCCGTGGCGCCACTGTCAATAAAACTGTATTAGAGAAATATGTGAATAAAAGTCGTCGTCCATCTTGCAACCGTGTCGTGTCTCTTTATAAACACAAAACCCAGATAGATATCCTTAAACCCCCTCTAAAACACCTCCTACATGATGATGAATTGATGACTGAATTGAGTGATAAATATAAAAGGAATGTCGACATGCCTATACAGTGTGTCCGGACATGGACTAGCGATATTCTAAATACTTAAATATAAGCTATTTTAAAGTACAATTACACTATAGGCTTAGGTCCAATATACTTCCCCGCTATGTGGCAGCCATTTTGTTTTTTTTGTTGAAGTATGCTCTATGCGAGTACAAAAAAAATCATATATCTCAAAGTTTTAGTCATACTGAGATAAAAATAGGCTTATTCGAAAGGCAATAATATTGTCTACCGTCTGCACTACAAAGCAATATGTTCACAATTCCATAACTTTTGAAAAAAAATGTGAAAGTCGAAAAAAAAAACAAAAAATTATGCAATTCAACCAATAATTGTTAATTACTACAAAAACAACCCCGAGAGCTTTTTTATTTTTTATACTAGATCGACAGTTTTTGAGCTAAGCTACAATACAACATAAAATTCACAACTGTATGTCTAATACTTTAAGAGTTATTGTTGTATGAACATAGCGTATGCGCAAGCACAAAAGGCCTTTGTCGGAACCCTAAACAGGAAATCATTAAAAAAACATAACATTCATATTGAATTTTATTTAATGTTTTTTCCAATATTAAATGAAGATTAAAATATCTAAAGCAGTTGCTCAAAGTGGCCACCTCCAGCTTGTAGACACACTACGGCTCTCTGTGCCACCTGGGTTGATGAGCGCCTAATTAAATCCAAATCGGATCTAATTTCTTCGGCGGCTGCCATAATTTTTGCGACGAGTTCTTCCCTGGTATTTGGAACTGTAGCGTATACTTTTTGTTTCATATGACCCCACAAAAAATAATCCAAGGGTGTCAAATCGGGTGAGCGAGGCGGCCACGCTACTACACCACCACGACCGATCCACGGCTGTAGATTATTATTTAAATATTCTCTCACTGCTCGAGAAAAATGCGCGGGTGCACCATCGAGCTGGAACCACATACGCCGACGGTATGATAGAGGTAGGTCCACGAGGCTGTCCGCAAACTGTGTCTGTAAGAATTCTAAAAATCTAGCGCCGTTTAATGTAGGTGGCAATTCCAATGGCCCTATCAGCCTATCGTTGATTATGCCGGCCCACACATTTACTGAGAATTCATGTTGAAATGAGCTTGGGCGCACCGCCCTTGGATTTGCGGAGCACCAGAGATGGTCGTTTCTGTGGTTTGTAATCCCAGCTCTTGTAAATTTGGCTTCATCAGTCCACAGTATTCTTTGTAAAAAATTACGGTTCTGTCTCAAATTTCTATTTATCCACGAACAAAACACAGATCTCGCAGCAAAATCTGGTTCGATCACGTCTTGAACCCGTCGAAAATGATAAGGGTGTAACCCTTCTCTTTTCAAAATTCTCCATACATGCCACTTAGACATTCGAAGTTGCACTGAAATCCGTCTAACGCTTAGTCTAGGATCATTGGTTATTAGTTTAGACTAATAACCAAGAAGAAGAAGAAGTGCTTAGGCACTTCTTCTTCATCTTCGGGCGATACCAAGCGATTGCGTTCATTAACAGCTCTTTGAATACCTCTTTCCGCTAATCTTGAATGCACGTCGATAAAAGTTTGGCGACTCGGTGTAGGCCTGTTAGGGTACCTTCGTCGATATTCTTGTACAGCCAAATTTGCACTTCCATTGCAAAAGCCATACACAAAGTGTATGTCAGCAATATGTTGCGATGAATATTGACGCTGTGCCATACTTTATCACACTTTTAAATACAAAACACTAACGCAGCACGTAAACAGCACGGACGGTAAGTGAAAGTAGCGATAGCGATCACAACGCAGGGCGAGGGACAACTAAACTAACCCAACTAATAATTTGTCCTTAAAACTGATTTTGTTTCAGGTAGTGGACTAATACGTTCTATCTCGCTTACTCACGGTAGTAACGAACAGTATTTCTCGCCTGCTCTCAGATGGAATACAGTGAATGCCATAAATGACACTCTGGCGGTTAACAAAGACGTTTTGTGCTTGCGCATACGCTATGTTCAAACAACAATAACTCTTAAAGTATTAAACATACAGTTGTGAATTTTATGTTGCATTGTAGCGTAGCTCAAAAACTGTCGATCTAGTATAAAAAATAAAAAAGTTCTCGGGGTTGTTTTTGTAGTAATTAACCATTATTGGTTGAATTGCATAATTTTTTGATTTTTTTTTCGACTTTCACATTTTTTTTCAAAAGTTATGGAATTGTGAACACATTGCTTTGTAATGCAGACGGTAGACAATATTATTGCCTTCCGAATAAGCCTATTTTTATCTCAGTATGACTAAAACTTTGAGATATATGATTTTTTTTGTACTCGCATAGAGCATATTTCAACAAAAAAAACAAAATGGCTGCCACATAGCGGGGAAGTGTATTGGACCCAAGCCTATAGTGTAATAGTACTTTAAAATAGCTTATATTTAAGTATTTAGAATATCGCTAGTCCATGTCCGGACACACTGTATAATATTTATGTAAATCTTCTCATTGTCTGTGGCCGACCGGCTTTCCAGCGGTTAGCGTTGAAAAAAATACTATCACTCCTCTTTGCTATTACAATATACATTCTGGTTTTATCAGGTTCACTAGAATAGTGCGGACTTTAATATACTGGATGGAATTAAGAAGCACTACAGAGCCACCTATACTACCGAGTAAGAACAATTGTGCGTTTGCTGTACCGTAGCTGCAGCCACGAAAACGTAGCAGCGCTGCACCATGGTGTTGGCTACGGCTACGAAGTTAGTTCCCGCCTGTACCGATAGATGGCAATTAAACAACTACGAAAAAGTACTCTCTGTAAATTCTACCTTATTGTTGGTGGATGTGTTTCAGGGTAAGTATTCGGTGTTAAAAATATTTATTTATTCATTTTATTATTTGAGTACCCACAGTTTCATTCAAAATCAAAATCAAAATCAAAAGTCATTTATTCAAACTAGGCTGAGAATCAGCACTTTTCGAACGTCAAAATTACAAAAGACAGTCCCCCATAACGCCCGCCCTTCACCACTTCCTAGTGCTTTCGCTGGGAAGAAGAAGTGGCGCAACAAACTCCCCAGCAGCACAGCTGTCTGTTCAGTTAGAAAATACTTAACTGAATACAATACAAGGTATGCAAAGCAATTAACATTACAAGACACAGGACACTAAATTCAATTATCTGCCATATGTCAGCTAGCAACGCCAATATACCAAGAAATACAATAAAAAACTATACGTAGGTACTCAAGCAAAAATTAATAAATGAAAATTAAATAAAAGCCTCCAGGTATGAAGGGCGTGACCGCTAACATATTTATGCAATGCTGGGTTCGGTTTACATAGCTGTCGCTTGAAGTCACAAATGATAAACTAGGACCATCGAAGGAAACTAAATAAACAAGTTATTACTAATTATAACAATAAAAAAATAGGTAAAAAAACTTTTTAAGTTAAACGGTTTTATGTTAAACATACATTGCAATGTTTAAGATAAATGTACTAAAAACCAAAAAATAATAAAATGGTGATAAAAAATTGTGAATAGTGGGATTGATAAAAAATTGTTATCAGCCATTTGGTAGCGGCGGCCATCTTAGATTTCAATTTTGCATAGTAAATTGTATTCTACTTGTTGAGACCTTTCATTTGATACCCATATTGATGGGATTGATAAAACCTACGTTATCCGCCATTTTGTAGCGGCCGCCATCTTGGATTTAAATTTTTTATAGTATATTGTATTCTGCTTGTTGAGCCCTTTCATTTGATACCCATATTGATGGGATTAATTAAAAATTGTTATCAGCCATTTGGTAGCGGCAGCCATCTTAGATTTCAATTTTGCATAGTAAATTGTATTCTACTTGTTGAGACCTTTCATTTGATACCCATATTGATGGGATTGATAAACCCTACGTTATCCGCCATTTTGTAGCGGCCGCCATCTTGGATTTCAATTTTTATAGTATATTGTATTCTGCTTGTTGAGCCCTTTCATTTGATACCCATATTGATGGGATTAATAAAAAATTGTTATCAGCCATTTGGTAGCAGCGGCCATCTTAGATTTCAATTTTGCATAGTAAATTGTATTCTACTTGTTGAGACCTTTCATTTGATACCCATATTGATGGGATTGATAAAACCTACGTTATCCGCCATTTTGTAGCGGCCGCCATCTTGGATTTCAATTTTTATAGTATATTGTATTCTGCTTGTTGAGCCCTTTCATTTGATACCCATATTGATGGGATTAATAAAAAATTGTTATCAGCCATTTGGTAGCAGCGGCCATCTTAGATTTCAATTTTGCATAGTAAATTGTATTCTACTTGTTGAGACCTTTCATTTGATACCCATATTGATGGGATTGATAAAACCTACGTTATCCGCCATTTTGTAGCGGCCGCCATCTTAGATTTCAATTTTTTATAGTATATTGTATTCTACTTGTTGAGCCCTTTCATTTGATACCCATATTGATGGGATTAATAAAACATAAATTATCCGCCATTTTGTAGCGGCGGCCATCTTGAATTTATAATGATAATGAATAAACATAATTGTATTGTCACCAAAATCCAAAGTGTATACAAAATTTCAGATTAATCGGTTGACAGGAAGAGGGTGAAATTTGAATTACTAAATATCACCCAAGAATAATAAATAAATAAAACAAACGGGGTGAGCTAAATATAAAACCGTTTAATAAAACCATGGTCAGCAAGACGACCAGTCACCACAAGCAGCACCCGTTCACGAGCATAACGCAAAGATCAGCCATTACCCCCCTCGCCATATTTGAGGGAAGGAGGCAACCCGACCCCCGACGCTACCGCAAGCAGTGACATCTGAGGGAGCATGACGAACTTGCTGCCGGTTGCTCAGGTAAGAATAATATGATCAATCGTCGAGGTCACTAGCTAACCACATATTGTAATCAACTCATTAGAAAACATTTAAATGGGTTGATTATGTCAATAATATAATAAAAATAAAACTAAACTGATTTGACTTATACAGCCCAATAAAAACAATTGTATAATGAGCTCATAGTATAATAACCTATCAGTAATCTAATTCTGGAGAAAGAACATAAACATTGTCTTGAGTTAATCAGGGCGACCAACTATTCTTATCGTTTAAGTAGTCGTTGATGGAGTAGTATGCCTTTGAACAAAGGTTGGATATTACTTGAGCTTTAAATGCATTAAAAGGCAAATCTAGCAAAGAAGAGGGTAGCTTGTTATAAAAGGCTATACCAAGCCCAACAAATGAGTTATGAACCTTATGAAGCCGGTGAAAGGGAGCACGTAGTTTGTCCTTATTTCTGGTGTTAACATTGTGAACATCACTGTTTTTAGTATACAAGTGTATATTTTGCCTAATATATATGACGTTGGCAAATATGAATTGTGATGCAACCGCGAGAATACCAATATCTTTAAATAAATCTCTTAGAGAAACTCTAGCACCTAGCTGGTAAATAGCTCGAACAGCTCGTTTTTGAAGGACGAATATATTTTGTATATCAGCTGCTTTGCCCCACAGCAGAATACCGTAGGACATAATGCTATGAAAATAACTAAAATATACTAAACGAGCTGTATCAACGTCAGTGTATTGTCTTACTTTCCTGACGGCGTAGGCAGCCGAACTGAGCCTTCCTGCTAGGCTCGATATATGTGGTCCCCACTGAAGTTTGGCATCTACTGTTATTCCCAGAAAAACTGCTGAGCTCACAGTCTCAAGCGCCTCTTTATCTAAGACGATGTTGGGTCCTAGATTTCTAACATTGGGTAAGGCGAACTTTACACATTTCGTTTTCTTGGCATTGAGAACTAGGTTATTTGACGTAAACCAATCCGTAACTATTGAGAGTGCACTGTTTACCTCGTCAAAATCTAGTCTATTCCTGTCTACTTTAAAAATAAGAGATGTATCATCAGCAAACAGTACAACGTCACAGATTCCCTTTAAATGGAATGGTAAATCTTTGATATAAACTAAGAACAAGAATGGGCCCAGTATTGAGCCTTGCAGTACACCTAACTGAACTGGTAGCCCGGAGGATTTCACACCATTAACATCTACACATTGGAACCTATTATGTAAATAAGAATTTATTACGTTGAGAGCTTCGTTTTGGACACCGTAATGACGTAGTTTACGCAAAAGCGTGTCATGGTGCACGCAATCAAAGGCTTTGGAAAGATCACAGAAAACTCCGATAGCATTTTGCGAGCTCTCCCATGCGTTAAATATGTGTTTCAGCAAAGCAACACCCGCATCTGTAGTCGAACGACCTTTTGTAAAGCCATACTGTTCATTATGAAGGAGGCTATTTAAATTAAAATGTCTTAGCAACTGCTTGAGTATTAATTTTTCAAATATTTTGCTAAATACAGGTAAGATGGAAATAGGCCTAAAATTGCCAACGTCGTTTTTATTACCTGATTTAAATAAAGGTATGACTTTACTATTCTTCATGAGGTCAGGAAAAATTCCTAAATCAACACATTTATTAAAAGTAACAGCTAGATAGGGGGCTACGATGTCTATTATATTACTTAAAAGTTTAATGGAGATGCCCCAGTAGTCACCGGTGTTTTTAGTCTTAAGTAGGTTAAAAACATTAACTACATCATGTGGGGTTACATGTTCGAAACTAAATAAACGACTACATTGAGGTACACTACTATGCAAAAGGTTTTCAGCTTTAGACGGGGACGAATTTAAGGAGCGAGTCGTAGTTATGGGTATGTTGGCAAAAAACTCATTAAAAGCTTCAGCTACGTCAGCGGCTTTATTAACTAATTTAGTATCGACCATAATCTCAAGTACTTTTTCTTGTTTAACCGATTTACCCGTTTCATTGTTAATAATTTTCCAAGTCGTTTTTACTTTATTATTAGAATTTTTAATAGCATCGCTTAAAAATTTCGATTTAGCAAAAGAACTAATCTTTTTAAATAATTTTGAATAATTTTTGACATACTCTAGGAAAGGAGTGTTAAACCTGTATTTTTTCAAACCATATAACTCGTATAGTCTCGCTCTACTTTTATAAATACCCGTAGTAGCCCATTGGTTAAAGCCAACGGAGGATCCATTAATATTAACAGTTTTGGTCTTGAAAGTAGATTGGTACTCTTTTTGCACAACATCAAAAAGGGCACCATAAATTTCATTAGGATTCTCGTGTTCTACTATAGATGGTGTAATTCTATGAATTATATTATTTTTAAACATTTTGCAACGGGTAGCTGTATAAGGCCTGCATTCAATTTTACACGGCTGTTTATGTAATGGCATGGGGAAGCTAGCTAATAAACCACAGTGGTCGGACGTTAACTCAGTTAAGACTAATTTGTTTTTGGCATCAAAAACACTAAATATATTATCAAGACAGGTTGACGAAGATGCCGTGATCCTAGTAGGTTCAAAAAACAAGTTAATTAAATTATAAGACCTAAACAAATTGAGAAGTCTAATACTTAATGGAGTAACATCTAAAATATTAATATTGAAATCTCCGCATAAAATAATACTTTTGTTACTTGATTTCAACCTATTGAGAGAATCCTCCATTACCGATTCAAAACTAATAAAATCCCCAGAGGGGGGTCGATAAACACAAATTATAACGTATCGCTCAAGTTCAACACAAGACAACTCTATAGTGCGTTCGATTGAAAGATTCACTAAATCTAAACGTTGTTTACATTTTAACTTGTTTGAAACAAGAACTAAAGAGCCACCGCGAATAGCACTTTTTCTCACAAATGCACTCTGTACGGTAAAGTTATCATCATTGATAAACACTACTTCATGTTCTTTCAACCAGTGTTCAGTCAAACATAACACCTGAACATCATAGTTCTCCATAAACAAACTTAACTCTAGCTCTTTGCCGGACAGACCCTGCATATTTTGATGTACAACATTCAACATATGTGGCTGACCCGTTGTCGCACCTAATAGTTTAAACTACAAGGCGTATCAAAAGTAGTGTTAGTACCACTACTAACAGTAATCGATGGTACCCTACAGGTACCGGTGTCACTGTGTATATTGTATGCTAAAAGATTAGCAATTTGTCTCCTACAACTAGGTGGCAAATACATAGTATAATTTGTCAGTTTGTAATCAGTAATGAATTGATTACAATCAAAATATAAAATAGCATCACTGTGATGACATGTCCTATTATAAATTAACATATTTAAATTATAAATGTGCCTATTTTGCTCATCAGACAAATAATGAGAATAAGGCAAGGCACAGAAAATAAATTTACAATTATTGGACTCATTGAGATGTAACATTAACTGGACAGATTCAATTATGTCCTTTTTACGTACAGTTAAACTATCCCCATATGAATAACAGTTGAATTGGGATTTATTTTTGTCAATTTAATATTACTAATTAAGTGGCTAATACTGGCACCGGGTAAACAATGATTAATTACATATTGTGGCGAACACTGATTAAATATACTACCAAAACCTTGACCAAATTTGTCAGAAAATACATAAGTAGTGTTAAACAATTTATTCATACTACTGCTATCATCTTTAATACAGCTATCTACTGACTGAGCTACTGAGGGTGTGGGTGTAATAACTTGAGGCTGGGGTTCCTGGGAGCAGGTACAGCTAAAAGAGAGGTTATTAGTCAGAGACTCATACCTCTCCGCATTGTACTTGACCAGGTCTGCCAACTCATTAGCCTCCTGCATGCGCTTACTCAGGTCTTGTTGAGAAGCCTCATATTTACTGAAGATGTCCTTCAGAGCATATTCCCTAACAAACAACTCATCCTGCAGGTGCTGAGTGTCAGTGTCATACCTAGTATTACATAATTCTATTTCTCTGTTACAGTTCTTTAATTCTTGTATTAAATTTAAAATTTTTTGCCTCAGTTTTATATTTGATTTCTTAACTTTTTGGCATTTTAATGATTTTTGAGTTTTTTTTATTAATCTATTCATTTTAATATATTTTTTTATCTTATTATGACTAGTAAACAATTTGGTTTTATTGATAGTATCATTAGTTAAGTCTATTGTTACAATTGGTTAAATTAAGTGGTTACCCCCCAAAAAGACGTGCGTTCAAATCCGTGAAAGGCCCAAGTTGATTTTTATATTTTGCAAATACATTTTATTATGATTAATGTATTGTTTTTGTGATTATATAAGTTAAAGTTAGTATTTAGTTGTTTTTAAATAAAACGTTAATACTTTCATTATTGCGTATAACGACAAGCAATAATAGGGTTAACATTTACGAATAGTTAACCTTTTGAACGCCAATCACTTGTATACAAGTTCGTATTACACAAGTGATTGGCGTTCAAAAGGTTAATTAACATCTAAATAGATCGGAGGTTTGAAGACCGCTAGCTGTGCAAGAGATCGGAAATTTAAATCCGAGGCACGAAATGTGCTTTTTGTCAAGCATTATATATTTTTTAATATAAAGTATTTTTCTATTTGGTTTTAGTAATATTTATAAAGAATTTATAAATCAAGAAAAATAAAATATTTACTTCAATAATCATTTAATAATATTTATTTTTGCTATTATTTAACAAAAGTTTGATCTTATTTTACTGCAAAGATTTATATTTTACAATTTGATTTGATAATTTACAGTAATTATGAACAACTATTTTGTTCTCATAAAATTAGAAATAATAAAAAAAAAAAATGGGTAAATCGTAGTGGTTTACCTACTCTTCTTCGTTTTAAGCGAATGAATACATAAAACTTTGTAGTTAAAACTTGAGGGTATGGATTAATTTTACAAAGAAAACTTAAGTAATTAAAATTAATGGATACCCTCAAATTATAACATCTATCGATTAGACAGAGACCTAAAGATAAAGTGACTCGGACGATAGTAGATACCAATTTTATCGCAATTGATATGGGCTCGCTGGCTAGTAATAATGATAAATGATTTATTTTCTGTACAAACCTACTTACAGAAAATAAATCATTTATCATAATAACTCGAGGTATTAGCACATACTGACACTGTGTGCGTCAGAGAAAAGTAAGGCCCCCGAGATTTAAAGAATTATCTCTCGAGCGACGGCGGGCGCGTCACGTGACTGGCCTCGTGAGCTCCCTCCCCGCCGCCGCACCCATCTCTGCCCGAGTATCAACCGATTTCACTCAAATATTATTTGCATGTTTTCAATAATTATATGGTATTTTTTTTGGCTTCTGGACGAACATTGACTCACCTGGGTCACCCCACTGATATTTGCGTTTCGGATTGTCAAAATATATCCACTTCTCATCGCCAGTCACAATTTTCCATAGCTAAAAGACTTTCTATGTTGTTTGTTGTAAAGATTTAAACATATCTGAAGACGGGTATTTTTATTTTCTTGAGTCAAAAAGTGTGGCACCCACTTTGTTCCCTTTCGAATCTTGCCCATTGCTTTTAAACGATTGCAAACAGTTTGTTGAGTTATTCCAAGCTGCATTGCAAGTTGTTTTTCTGTCTGGCAAGAATTCTCGTCTAGCAACGCTTGCAGTTCCTCATCATGCACCTGTACAGGGGCTCCGCTTCGTTCGCGGTCGCTAACGTCAAAATCACCTTCTTTAAATCGCTTAAACCAATACTCACATGTACTTTTAGATACAGCGTTTTCACCAAGAACAGAACAGATCGAAGGAAAAAGTGTTAGGAAAGCAAGTAGCTTTCCTAACACTTTTTCCTTGATGAAATTCATAACGAATGCAATGTCTAACAAATAACTTATCAGTCTCCATGTTTAATTCATAAAATTTTAAGATTATGTTTATGGCTCCCTTGCGTTTCGATACTATATGATGAGTGCTACTATATTATATGTCAGCGGCAATTTTAAATTATTGTAAGTTATTTTCATGACACGAAATGCATGTGTCCTAAAACTTATTTGTACACCTAATATTTTGGTTTTTGTGTTTGTTTTTGTAATGATATGCATTTAAGTACCAGTTTTATTTATTTATAAGTATAAAAATTAGGTATGTATTAGGTATGTTGAAACTGTGTGTACTACCCGTCACTTGTTCCTAAGGGTTCATTAGAAAACCAGCGTCAGACAGCATCTGTCTGGCATGAATGCTGAAATACTGATAAGTGTTATATGTAATGTAATATCGTTTTTTTTCCCAAATAAAATAAAATAAAATAAAATAAATAAAATAAAATGAACCTTTTTGGCGCAGCCGTGAGGCACACCATCGTTTTTTGAAACATTATTTTTATTTTGTTAATTTTGTATTTCACGAACTGTGTCCAAATAAACTTTATTCTTTCTTTCTTTTCTTTTTGTGGGATTAGGTTAGGTTAGGTTACCTTTTATCTTAGGGTACCTTTTATCTTAATTTGACTGCGATCTATCTTTAATACAATAAAACCCATTTAAACCCATAAAATACATTTAATCAATTATATAGTCTCCCTCGTTATCAATAACAATCAGCCATCTACTGAGCAAAATTTGAATACCCTTCTCCCAAAATGAGGCAGGCTGGGACTCGAAAAAATTTTCAAGTTCAATTTTAATACTTCCAGAATTTTCGATTTTTTTTCCTAGTAAATGAAATTTAAGAGCTCGAAATAAATAAAAGTCTGAAGGCGCAAGATCCGGGCTATACGGTGGATGTGGAACAGTCAGCCATCCTAGCTCCTCCAGCTGTTTATGTGTTAACTTGGCGCAATGAACCACCTGCGTCAACCGAAGCACCTGCCATCTAATCTCTTCACCACCCTTGGTTGACTGGTAGAGAATGCCTAAGGCATTAAGTCCGCCTTTGTGCCTTTTGTGCGAGAAGTTTAAATAAATAAATAAATGAGGTTGTGCGTTGTCATGCAAAAGTTGGACTCCAAGTCGTTTTGGCCGCTTAATTTTTAACATCTCTGCTAGTTTGCGAAGCTGTTGCGTATACAGATTGGCGTTAATAGTCTGATGAGATTCGAGGAGTTCCCAAAAAATCATTCCTTGGCAATCCCAGAAAAACAACAACATAATCTTACGACCGTGTTCATTAAGTTTAGGCTGGGCTAGTGGGTTTTAGCCGCGAGGAATCCAATAGGCATGACGCGTGTTAGTTTCATAATGTATCCAGCTCTCGTCACATGTAATAATGTCCTTGAGAAAGTCTCGTCTGTGCGGACGAAGTAACAAACTTTGACAAATGGCCACACGAACGGCCCGGTCATGGTCCGTTAATGCATGAGGTGTCCAACGTGACATCACTTTGCGATATCCCATCGATTTGAGATAACGATCTATAGTCGCGTGGGATTGTCCAAGCGCCTTCTCTAAATCGCGCGTACTATAGTCTGGATGTAGCTCAAGTTCGTGACGCAAAGCATCTTCATCGAAGCTGGTTGGTCGGCCTGGGCGAGGTTGATCTTCGCAGCTTATATCACCGGTGTCAAAACGCTTGTACCAGAAACGAACAGTCCGATCGCTACTAGCCGTTTCTGTTGAAGAGAATTTAAGTCGATGCTCATATATAGCATAATAGCTCGCAGTTGACGCTGATCCTTTTTCACTAAAGACTAATAATTGCGTTGCGTCCGCGCCTATTTATACCCTTACCATAAAAGATACTCATCCTTACTAGAAAGATCTAGAACTTTCTTGAATTCGTTTTAGTTTAAATACGAGAAAATTCGAGTAAAATAAAATATGGCAAGAACTTAGGAGACAACCTTATAATAGGAAGTACACAAAAGTTGCACAAAAGTGCAACAGTACTAGTTTTTGTGTTGTGGGAAACATGCTAGGTATAATCTTTAATTATATAATGTCACAGTATAATCAAAGGCTATAATCAGCCTATAGAGCCGAGAGGGACCGGCTCGTAATCCACCAAGCGGGCCCAGTGCGGGTTAGTGGATCTTACATATCTTCACGTTTTTAGTTCTAGGATTTGCCGGTTTCCTCACGATATTTTTCTTCACCGTTTTGAGAGCCGTGATGATGAAATAAATTACACAAACGAAAGTGCCAGCCTGGTTTCGAACCCACGACCTGCGAAACGTAAGCCGTTACCACTGGAGCACCACTGCTCTAAGCTCGGGAACATCTTAGGCTACAATATTCTGATTAAAGCGTAATCTTCTTTCTGCCCATTAAAAAGTAACTAAAAGTAAATGCGCTACACCTACAGGCAGGTATACCTACTAGCTATAATACCTAACGTATTTACTTTATCCCCGACATTAGTTTGAAATGCTCTAGCTCGTGAGCATTAATTTTTAGTATGAGTACACGACAGAACAAACAATAACGGCGTTCTGCCCTCTTTGAAACTACTCTAGTATGAATTCACAAGCTCGGGGCGGATGGCGCGCGCGCCATGACCAATGCGGCCTTCGATGAAGACGTCATAAAATAATGATAATATAACTTTCCACGAGATAATTCTCTCGGCCGACAACCCTCCGCGAATGTGTCCTCACGCTGCCCATCAGGACAGCGTAGAAGCGACTTTAAAGCTATGTGGCTTGTGGTCTCGATTAGTTCGCGCGGCGAGGCACGGGGGAGTCGCTCCACTGCTGACGTCGCCGGACAGGGTTGTCAAAGCGTACAGTAATAAATATAGTCGCGCTTTCACTTAGGAGAGGAGAATGGAGTTTAATGATCTGTGCGTAATACCCTTGAAACATAACTTCCGCAATGTTTTGTTGTCGTAAAAAAGTCGCCGGATCATCCGTCGGTCGCGTGACTCGGATTGCTGTTTTCCGTTCGGGGACCTCTTAATGTTTGTATTATGTGAGCTTTTTTATTAAAATGTTATGGGAACGCTCCGGAATCGTGTTTGCTGTATGCAAGCTGTAACTTAAATAGCACACAATCTCATAAGGGGTCATTGTACTCATCTTTATGAACAACTTTTACTATGGAACCAAACCTGAAATCGCGAAAAAAAATCAGCTGTTCCCTGCATTTTGACAAGTTAAGCGAACATAAATGTAGGGAACAGCTGATTTTGTCGAGTTGAGCGAACCTGTCCAGTCAGTGCACGCATTTGTCAAAAATCGTGCAGCTCAACTCAGAACTTGAAGAGCCTCACGATTCGACGAACAATACCAATGAAAGGACATTTGGGTAGGCCGCATAAATTACTCAAACTGCCAGATCATGATTAAAACTAACTAAGAAGGAAAACAGAAAAAAGAAATGACCGACATAGTTTTCACATTCACAATAATAATAATAAAAAATAAGATACTTTACAAAGTAAATATCCTATATATTAGGCATATAATGGATTCTATAGATAATAATAATAATCTTATATATTAGGCAAAATATACACTTGTATACTAAAAAACAGTGCTATTCACAATGTTAACACCAGAAATAAGGACAAACTACGTGCTCCCTTTCACCGGCTTCATAAGGTTCATAACTCATTTGTTGGGCTTGGTATAGCCTTTTATAACAAGCTACCCTCTTCTTTGCTAGATTTGCCTTTTAATGCATTTAAAGCTCAAGTAAAATCCAACCTTTGTTCAAAGGCATACTATTCCATCAACGACTACTTAAACGATAAGAATAGTTGGTCGCCCTGATTAACTCAAGACAATTATGTTCTTTCTCCAGAATTAGATTACTGATAGGTTATATGAGCTCATTATACAATTGTCTTTATTGGGCTGTATAAGTCAAATCAGTTTAATTTTATTTTAATTTTATTATTGACATAATCAACCCATTGCAATGTTTTCTAATGAGTTGATTGCAATATGTGGTTAGATAGTGACCTCGACGATTGATCATATTATTCTTACCTGAGCAACCGGCAGCAAGTTCGTCATGCTCCCTTAGATGTCACTGCTTGCCGTAGCGTCGGGGGTCGGGTTGCCTCCTTCCCTCAAATATGGCGAGGGGGGTAATGGCTGATCTTTGCGTTATGCTCGTGAACGGGTGCTGCTTGTGGTGACTGGTCGTCTCGCTGACCATGGTTTTATTATTGTTATAATTACTAATAACTTGTTTATTTAGTTTCCTTCGATTGTCCTAGTTTATCTTTTGAGACTTCAAGCGAAAGCTATGTAAACGGAACCCAGCATTGCATAAATATGTTAGCGGTCACGCCCTTTATACCTGGAGGCTTTTATTTAATTTTCATTTATTAATTTTTGCTTGAGTACGTATAGTTTTTATTGTATTTCTTGGTATATTGGCGTTGCTAGCTGACATATGGCAAATAACTTAATTTAGTGTTCTGTGTCTTGTAATGTTAATTACTTTGCATACCTTGTATTGTATTCAGTCAAGTATTTTCTAACTGAACAGACAGCTGTGCTGCGGGAGTTTGATGCGCCACTTCTTCTTCCCAGCGAAAGCACTAGGAAGTGGTGAAGGGCGGGCGTTTTGGGGGACTGTCTTTTGTAATTTTGACGTTCGAAAAGTGCTGATTCTCAGCCTAGTTTGAATAAATGACTTTTGATTTTGATCCATGTCATTGTTTACCTATATAAAATTCATCAATGTCAATGTGTATACAAAAATCCGGACATAATCTTTGAGAACCATGTAGATTGGTGTCTGAAGTGGATGTGTATAGAAACAATATAGAGTGACTTTAATTTACTTCTCGTTGTATCTTTTAACTAGTATTAATAATTAATATAAATAGTATTCAGTTTGAGAGTTTAGAGAAACATAAATATTTAATGACTTTGGTGATACCCTATCTCTTAAGATACAGGCCAGACCTAGTTTAAGGGATAGAGTTGAATTTATTGTACTCCTGAGTTAAAGTTGTATTGAATAGCGTCAACTGAATGTATGCAGTGCAATGTGATTTTGTTTTATGCAATAAATTCTTTATTATTATTATTATTATTAGATCGGGCGGAAGTGGTCCAAATGGCGTCGGCTGATGAAACCTAGTCCATTTAGCAGTTCATGAATGTAGCTGTTCGGGGTTGGGGTAAGATCAAGATAAATTATAAAGATAACTATATTTCAGTACTTAATACAAATGGGATAACTATTAAAACTAATGAGGTGAATGAGATGAGATTGAGTCGCGCCCGGTATGCTATCCGAAAACGTACTGACTGTTTTACTTAGATAATACATCAAATTCAAGGCATAGAGCGCGGTGTCGCAATTACGCTGACATGTTTATTATTGTTCGGTGATTGACCCGAACATGCTCCCGAGGGAGAAAAAGATGAGGTTAGTAAATATGTGTAATTAAATGGGTAATGAAATTAATATTAACAAGGTGAAAACAATGTTCAAATAATACTAAAATAGTAATGTAGGGTTAGTTATGTTAAAAGATGGTATGAAAGTATCATTATAAATTAAACAGAATCGCTACAGTGTAAATCAGGAAGAGAAAACACGCGAAAGATCGGTAAAGAACCTCTATCTTCCTTTTTTTGTAAGCACTCACTAGATAGCGCTAGTCGCTTAGGATCACTTTTCACTGCTTCACTACTAGATTGTCCTTTTTCCCTAATTTCACTACACTCAATCACTACACTTTCTGCGACGGTGTTTGGAGATGGCAACGTAGTCGCCGCAGCGCCTGTCGACCGCTCTGCTGTAGAAGTAGAACGATTTCTTTTACGTTGCCTTTGCCGCCAACGTTTCAAACAGTAAGCTGCCACCAATAACACGATTCCCGATATGATGAGATATATAGCAGTATACTGATGGATGTCGTGGTAGGAGATATTTTGGTGCTCAAAGGTTCACTCTGCTTCATGATCTCAAAACTTCTCTTAATAGCTTCAAATTGCCTGAGGTTGTCTGAGTTATTGGGATTAAGCTCATATGGTATTTCTGGCATAGTGATATTTATTATGTGATTGATTGGTGATATTTCTGGCACTATAATCTTTGTCGTCGTGCTAATTTTACTAGACAATCTTTTATTTGGGTACACCATAAAATCTTCTGTTTTTACTAAACAGTCTTCCCCAACGCGCAACAGACCAGCATTTGATAACCTAACTGCCTTAACTTGATTTTCACATAGAATTTTGACGTTACATTCATTGCAGCATAAATAATAATATTTGTTTTCTGATGCTAAATCTCTCCAGTCATTCTTGCACGAGGTAGTTCTAGTTTTACAAGTTCTTGTGCCTGGGATAGTCACACAAAGGCTATGATCATCGTTCATGTGATGAATAGACTTTCTGATATGACACAGAATAGTCACAGGGTTTTTTAATACGCATGACTGCAGATCCGTGTTTGTGATTGTTAAATACGAATCCTTTCTCATATTGATGGCTGCTAATTCAGAGATAGTTTCGACCTTCATCATCAGGTTATCTTTCACGATGCGTGGAACCGGGATAAGATTGAATACCTCGTAAAGATCCCTTTCAATCAGGGGTATTTTTATTTCTATAATTAGGTATTTACCTGAGTATTTGGCTCTTACTTTGAGCAAGCTGTAAAGATCTTTAAGATTAAATTTGTCGACAGGGACTACCAAGTCTCCAGATATTTGTGCTGATATTATGCTTAGCTCTGATCTGAGTTGCTTCGGAGATATCAAATGAAAATCTAATTTTCCACTATAAATATCAGTTACTGTATCTAAAATTGAGTCCTGGATTCGTCGAAGGGTATACAGCAAGTTATTGGCTGTGAAAGCCGAGGTTATGAAGTCTGTGACGATGTTATGTTTTGCACTTGCTGAGCGAGATTTTTATAAGAATCTTGGAGATAATTAAGCTTTTGATTTATTATTTTGTGATGTTTGTTTATAGTACTCTCCATTCTTTTCATGATATTAAATTCAGCTTCTACGACCGACGTTTGGTTTTTCCAGAGGTTGTATAAATGGTTTTCATTATGCTTTAAAAGGTCAATATCTTTCTCATACTTTTCTGCAAATCGTTGGTCCAACACTCCGAATAAACTATTTGCAACGTAGCCTAGTCCGTCTATCAAGCCGCGTCGCTGACGTTTCTTATTAGTCATAACCGAGTCATTTATCATGATAATATTATCATAATGTTGAATTTCTTCGAACTCGTGCTCGAGTTGTAACATAACGCCGTCGCAAGGTGTTTGTGTTCTAATCGTAGAGCATAGGGTTTCAAGATACTTGATATACTTTAATAATTCCGCCGTTCCTTGTTGATAAGGATTTGTATCATAATAGACTATTAAATGCCAATCATCTCTAATTAAATGCATATTAGATATTTTGTCGAAGTAGACACTATTGTTTGTCAGCATGGTAAAGTTGTAGGATGCTTGAGCGGTGTTTATTAGTGACAGAAAAAATAATGTCAAAGAGAAAACCATAGCTGAGAATGAGATAGGACGTTTTTTCTTCGCCGCTGGCAAATTTTTATCAACTTTTGTGGCATTTGGATCGTGATCATTTTTATTTGTTGGCAGTAAGGACAGTTTTACAACTGGACGTTTTAAGAGCTCGTTTTTGGTTTTAAGTGTGACGACCCTTACGTGTCCGTCACTTCCAGGATGCAGCGCTACTACGCGACCTAGACACCATTTTCCCGGTGGAAGTTCTCGTCCTTTATAATAACGACGTCATTTAGGTTGAGATCTTTTTGATGCTGTCGCCATTTGGACCTCGTAGAAAGCTGCGAGAGGTACTCAGTCTTCCATTTATCCCATATATCTTGATAGATTTTTTGCGTCAAGTGCCACCGCGTTCGGAGATCATGCTCTGTTTCGTAAATCGTTAAGTTGGGGCCGCTTGCTAAAAAGTGTGCCGGGGTCAAAAAGTCCCGATCTTCAGGATCTTCTGTCAGAGGGCACAGTGGTCTCGAGTTCAAACAAGCCTCGAGTTGGGATAATAGGGTAATATATTCCTCGTAGGTTAATTTTTGTTCTCCCACGACACGCTTGAGGTGATGTTTTAGGCTCTTCACTGCAGCTTCCCAGAGGCCGCCAGCAGATGGCCATGATGGGGCGTTAAAATGCCACTCAATATTCATTTCAGAGATTGTTGAGTTACTTCTTGGTTAGACAAGATGTAGGAGATTTCAGCAAGCTCTTGTTTTAAAATTTTGTTGGCTCCTATGAAGTTAGTGCCCTGATCACTATAGATGTGCCCAGGAACTCCTCTTCTAGCCGACATTCGTCGAAGCGCGGCAATAAATACTGACGCTGTGAGATCTGAGACGATTTCTAAATGTATGGCTTTTGTTACCATACAAACAAAAACTGCGACATATCCTTTACAGGTTTTAATGCCACGACCTTTGTTTGCCTTGATAAGGATGTGTCCGGTGTAATCTATTCCAGTGTGGTAAAAAGGTCGGTTAGGAATCAATCGTGCTGGGGGTAGGTCACCCGTGATTTGATGTTGTGGTATGGGATTATTTCTTTTACATTTGACACACATTTTTCGTTTCTTTGTGACTCTGTTTCCTCCAAGAATCCAGTATTTTTGTCTTATAAATCCAGTAGTCATTTTTACTCCAGCGTGGTGTACGTTACCCCAGCAAAAAAGTGTCCCCTAGGGTTATATGAGTAGAACGTATAATTTGTGCCTTATCTGCTGTAAATGTGCCCCCACATAAAAAATGTGTGCCCCCTGTAGTTTTGGAAAAAAAACGGAAAAAACGATTCTTGCCGGGGTAACGTTTTTCTAGCAGGAAAATTCTAAACGAATGGTCGGAGAGAGAACAATTGTGCATGGCCAGAGAGCTTATATGTGTGCTAATATGTGCCCCCAAAAATAAAATCTGTGCCCCTTCAGGTTTTCGAGATATTGCATTTCCTGCTGGAGTAACGTTTTGATGAATCGCATATCTCTAAAACCATTGCATGTGCCCCTGTAGAATAAACATGCACGAGTAGCTCTTAATGTGTGCCCCTTAGTGCCCCAATTAGATTTAAGAAAATATTTACAGTTTTCAAGTTATCGCGGTTTTATGAAAATCCGAAAAAACATCGCAGCGCTTAAATGAGACAAGTTATAAGTTCGCTGAAAACTGTATTCGGTCCTTCTTGACGCTAATAATAACCATACAAAGTTTCAAAACTGTTCATGCATGCGTTTTTGAATAATCTTCCTAAAAGTCAAAACGATGGTGTCATAACTTTGACGGCAAAATACAAGGAACCGGCTCAATCCCAGATGTGTAGGTGTAAACCAAAATCGTGAGCCCTTAGTCAAAAATATATGGTGAAAATATTCAGCTTGGAATGTTTCGCATTAAGTAAATATTAACAAAAAACCAAAATATGTAAGCAACGGCTGGTTATCCGACCAAATTTGAATGACTACTAAAAAGCGACGGATTCATACATATCGATGACCTTCTTTACTTTACTCACTAACCGGTTCACACGTGTTGTGCCTGAGTACACTGAAGTAGAAAAGTAATAAGTAATAAAATAAAGTTGTTATTGGATTATATTCTACTACCTTACACATGATTAAGTACATTGTAAATAGTAGCCTAAGTGCTATTCCAAGGTAAGCTATCTTCTCCATTCTAAATTTCATTAAAATACATTCAGTAAATTATGTGTGAACGAAAGATATGGCAAATATCCAGATATTTGCCATTTGCCAGGTCTTTGACCCAAAATTTGATTGGTCCCGATGTTTAAAAAAATAAATATTTCATGAAATGTGTGATGAATACCTACTATGTACTAAAAAGAGGTAGCCCTTTTTTGTATATGAATAAAAAGCCAGTATTTGTCTTTTTATATATATATATATATTTATTGATAAGCCGTAGGTTAGATAAATTAACAGTAAGTTTTTCATCATTAAGTAAGGCTGGTTGGAGCATTCCGCTCCAACCAGCCCGCGAAATTCAAAATTTCTTGCGTTTTTTGTAATTTTCAGGCCAGTGCTAAGTTGTATGTTGATTAAAATATTATTCTCGGCTGTAAGACATATGTAGTTACAGAATTATAATCATCAAAAAAAAACAAAACAAAAAAGTACTTCCTACAGCTTTATGAACTTAGAGCGTTGTATTAATGATTTTGATGATTATAATTCTGTAACTACATATTATGTCTTACAGCTGCGAATAATATTTTAATCAACATACAACCTAGCACTGGCCTGCAAATTGCAAAAAACGTAAGAACATTTGAATTTCGCGGGCTGGTTGGAGCATTCACCTTAATAGAAGATCCCTTTTTTCGCCTCCCCACACCGCTGCATATATCTCTGGCCCCGCGGCATCCGCTGACGTCGTGTCGCAAGGAGTCCCTTTGTCTAGCTTGGAGAAAGTGAGACAGCTAGTACGCGTACGGTGTTAGTGTGAGAGAGACAGTTACGTGTAACGTCGCTCTATTATGAATAATAGGTACGAAGTGTTTATTGACTAGGAAGTGCGTTTGGATTATTACTATAGGTATTGGTAAACAGTTGCAATAATTATGTTATTAGGTTGTCTCATAAATTATCGCCAGTTAAATGACAAATTATTATTAATATTTTTTATGAATAAAAAATACATTTAATCAATTATATAGTCTCCCTCGTTATCAACAACAGTCAGCCATCTACTGGGCAAAATTTGAATACCCTTCTCCCAAAATGAGGCAGGCTGGGACTCGAAAAAAATTTCAAGTTCAATTTTGATACTTCCAGATTTTTCGGATTTTTTTCCTAGTACATGAAATTTAAGAGCTCGAAATAAATCAAAGTCTGAAGGCGCAAGATCCGGGCTATACGGTGGATGTGGAACAGTCAGCCATCCTAGCTCCTCCAGCTGTTTATGTGTTAACTTGGCGCAATGAGGTCGTGCGTTGTCATGCAAAAGTTGGACTCCAAGTCGTTTTGGCCGCTTCATTTTTAACATCTCTGCTAGTTTGCGAAGCTGCTGCGTCTACAGATTGGCGTTAATAGTCTGATGAGATTCGAGGAGTTCCCAGAAAATCATTCCTTGCCAATCCCAGAAAACAGACAACATAATCTTACGACCGTGTTCATTAAGTTTAGGCTGGGCTGGTGGGTTTCGCCCACGAGGAATCCAATACGCATGACGCGTGTTAGTTTCATAATGTACCCAGCTCTCGTCACATGTAATAATGTCCTTGAGAAAGTCTCGTCTGTGCGGACGAAGTAACAAACTTTGACAAATGGCCACGCGAATGGTCCGGTCATGGTCCGTTAACGCATGAGGTGTCCAACGTGACATCATTTTGCGATATCCCATCGATTTGAGATAACGATCTATAGTCGCGTGGAATTGTCCAAGCGCCTGCTCTAAATTGCGCGTACTATAGTTTGGATGTAGCTCAAGTTCGTGCCGCAAAGCATCTTCATCGAAGCTGGGCGAGGTTGATCTTCGCAGCTTATATCATCGATGTCAAAACGCTTGTACCAGAAACGAACAGTCCGATCGCTAGTAGTACCCGGTCCAAATGCAGTGTTAATCTTTTTAGCCGTGTCTGTTGAAGAGACTTTAAGTCGATGCTCATATAGCATAATAGCTCGCAGTTGACGCTGATCCATTTTCACTAAAGACTAATTATTGCGTTGCGTCCGCGCCTTTTTATACCCTCACCATAAAAGATACTCATCCTTACTAGAAAGATCTAGAACTTTCTTGAATTCGTTTTAGTTTAAATACGAGAAAATTCGAGTAAAATAAAATATGGCAAGAACTTATGAAACAACCTAATATATTTTTAATTAGCCCCCAAAAGTTTTGAACGCGACTGTACGACAACAGCTTAGGTATAATACGTCCAATAAAGAAGGTCATCGATATGCATGAATCCGTCGCTTTTTAGTAGTCATTCAAATTTGGTCGGATAACCAGCCGTTGCTTACATATTTTGGTTTTTTGCTAATATTTACTTAATGCGAAACATTCCAAGCTGAATATTTTCACCATATATTTTTGACTAAGGGCACACGATTTTGGTTTGCACCTACACATCTGGGATTGAGCCGGTTCCTTGTATTTTGCCGTCAAAGTTATGACACCATCGTTTTGACTTTTAGCAAGATTATTCAAAAACGCATGCATGAACAGTTTTGAAACTTTGTATGGTTATTATTAGCGTCAAGAAGAACTGAATACAGTTTTCAGCGAACTTATAACTTGTCTCATTTAAGCGCTGCGATGTTTTTTCGGATTTTCATAAAACCGCGATAACTTGAAAACTATAAATATTTTCTTAAATCTAATTGGGGCACTAAGGGGCACACATTAAGAGCTACTCGTGCATGTTTATTCTACAGGGGCACATGCAATGGTTTTAGAGATATGCGATTTATCAAAACGTTACTCCAGCAGGAAATGCAATATCTCGAAAACCTGAAGGGGCACAGATTTTATTTTTGGGGGCACATTATATATAGCACACATATAAGCTCTCTGGCCATGCACAATTTTTCTCTCTCCGATCATTCGTTTAGAATTTTCCTGCTAGAAAAACGTTACCCCAGCAAGAATCGTTTTTTCCGTTTTTTTCCAAAACGACAGGGGGGGGGGGCACACATTTTTTATGTCGGGGCACATTTACAGCAGATAAGGCACAAATTATACGTTCTACTCATATAACCCTAGGAGACACTTTCTTGCTGAGGTAACGTACACTCCACCGTGAAATACGAGTTCGTGGGATTCATCTATGATAAGATCTGCCAATTTCGATTGATTCGGGATTATGATGGGATGCTTCATTTCGGGATCAAGATTCGAATGTTTAAGTCTGCCACCGACACGGAGCATTTGATTAGTGTCTAGTATGGGATTGAGATTAAGAATCTGGCTTTTCTTATTTAGTGGTTCATTATTTTTCAGCCGCGATATTTCTTCGTCGAAATATTCGTGTTGGACTTGCTTAATTAACATTTCTCTTGCTGTCTTTATATTTTGCAGCGCAAGAAAACCTGTGCGTTTTTTCTTGTAAACAACAATGTCGATGAACTTGTTGATGTAAGCTAATACTCGAGTAATTTTCCTTAACGTGCTGTATTTTGGTAATAGTTGATGAATTATAAAATTTTCGGTGTTCTCAGTGACCGTATTTACTTCCACATTTTTTCTGAGTTCTTCGCTAGTACCTACTCTTATAAATCGGCATCTTATGAGATTCGTTAGGCGTATATTGTGGTAACCAGTCGGGCCCTTGCCACCACAGCGAGTGATTGGCTAATTGAGCAGCAGGTAAACTGCGGCTTGCGCAATCTGCGGGGTTTTCTTTGGATTTTATGTAACTCCATTTATCTTTAGGGATTATTTCAGTAATAAGCCTCACTCGATTCGCAACAAAGGGTTTCCATTTGTCCGGTTCGGCACATAACTAACCTAGAACAGCCGTTGAATCAATCCAACCATAAACATGCACCTTGTGGCTAGATAGGGATAAGATGATTTTTCGCATAAGTTTTGACAACAAGAGAGCGCCGCACAGTTCCAAACGTGGGATCGATTGTGGTTTTTTCAGCGGTATTACTTTTGATTTCCCTGCAATAAGGGTCACATGGGTTTCATTTGCTCTCTGTATTTTGCAATACACGACGCAAGCGTATGCTTTTGTGCTAGTGTCGCAAAAGCCATGGAGTTGGATGATATCTTTTTCCTGGGTTTGAATCCAACGTGGTATTTTAAATCGAGATATATGAGATAGATCGGCTTTGGTGGTATTCCACTCTAACGCGATTTCTTGAGGGACAGGGTGGTCTCAACCCAGGTCTGTTTTCCACAATTCTTGGAACAAGATCTTAAGTTTTATTGTGACTGGTGCTAGCCAGCCCAAGGGGTCAAAAATTTTAGATACTCGTGATAAGAATTGTCTTTTTGTAAGGATATCTTGAGAGATAAATTCTATAGGATGAAAGATAAATTGATCATTTTTTGGTTCCCATCGAAGACCTAAAGTTTTGGTTGACTCCGGTAGCTTAAAGTCAAAGTCTTCCTTTTGAAGTGCATCGGAACTATCTATTATTTCCGGCAAGTTTTATCGCCATTTTCTGAGATTGAACCCGCCAGCTTTAAGGAGGTTGATCATCTCTGCTTTGAGCTGTTTAGCTGATCTCGCTGAATGTTCACCATGCATGAGATCATCCATATAAAACGACTGTTCTAAGATGTCAGGAGCGCAACTTTGTGGATAGTTTGGCCTTTCATCGATGGCCAGTTGCTTCAGTGTCATCATGGCCAAAAAAGGTGCGGCTTTTGTGCCATAGGTAACTGTCGCTAGCTGGTATACCTTTAAAGGTTGAGATTGATGGTTCCACCAGATAATTTTCTGATATTTCTGATCATCGGGATGTAGCCAGATGTTGCGAAACATTTTTTCTATGTCTGCTGTAAAAGCGTATCTGAATTGTCTCCATTTTAAGATAAGGCTCTGAAGGTCTTGTTGTAAATTGGGTCCTCGGCACATAAGATCATTGAGGCTGTATCCACTCGAGGTTTTTGCCGAGGCATTAAAGACAACTCGCAATTTGGTAGTTGATGACTCAGATCGTTGGACGCAATGGTGCGATAAGTAGCAGTCCGGATGTACGTGTGGTGCAACGGGTGTCATATGTCTGAGCTCTAGGTATTCTGAAATAAACATTTTATAGTCACGTGCCAATGCTGGTTGCTTACTTAATTTCCGCTCAATTTGGAAAAATTGAGCAATCGATTTTGTTTTCGACTCGCCTATATTTTTTTTTCAAAATTTTCTTTGAATGGTATTTTAACGATGTAGCTTCCGTCTTGCCGTCTAGAGGTCGAAGATTGGTAAAACTTGATGCATTTTTGATCTTCTTCTGATATAGCTTGAGATTCATGTATGTCCTCCATTTCCCAAAATTGCTGAATCTCTTCGATATTATTTAGGATCACATTGCAATGGTACGTTTTGTAGTTGCCGCTTTAGATCCATCCCAACTGGGTTTGTTGGGCAATGGGCAACATACCTTCTGATCGACAGATACCGTCCATAAGGATGGTGAAATAGATATCTGCTCCAAATAAGATATCAATAGGCCTACTTTTGTAAAATTCGGGATCTGCTAGAGTTATTTGGTTAAGGGTAGGCCAGTCTGGCTTAGGTAAGGTACAGCTTGGTAAGTTATTTATGAGTCTATTCATTATATATACGTCCGTTTTGAAGGTGAAATTGCTAATCAACGACGAACATTTGATAGTAATCATGCCCTTACAGTTGTTTTCCTTATTTCCTATTCCAGAGATATAGCCGTTACATTTCCATGGCGGTAGTCTTAACAACTGAGCTGCGCTTTCCCTAATAATGGATGTTTGTGATCCTTGATCTAAAAGGACTCTCATTTTTTGGCAAGATCCGTCCGCTGCTTGTACGTTGATTATTGCTGTGGCCAGCAATATTTCTGAGGGTTCTCTACGCAGCGATGCAACTGTGTTACTTTCTTGCTGCTGATGAGATGGTGATTTCGTAATCGTGGCTGCATTTGACCCAGATCGATGTGACGTAAAAGATTCATGCAAAATGGTATTGTGTTCTTTATTGCATTCTTTGCATCTTATTTCGGAGAGGCATTTTTTGCCTTCGTGATAATGTAAACAATTAATACAGAGGTTCAAGTTACCAATAGCAGTTTTGCGTTCATTAGTTTGCAATTCCAATAATTTTTGACATGCGTGAATTCAATGATCATTGGAGTCGCAAATAGGGCATTGCTTGCGATTGTTAATTTTGTGTTTGGACTTTAACGATTGCGAAACTTGGTTTGTTGAGTGATTCGTTTTATGATTGTTATAATTTCGTTTAAAATTGGAACCCTTTGAAAATAATGGTTTGTTGTTGTTGTTGGTTTGAGATGGGGATGATTTCTGCGTGGAATTTTCAAGCTTCTTACGTGATGTTTCCAGCGTCATAAACTTAGTTTCCAAAAAGTTGAGGAAATCTTCCAAGACGGGCAACTCTCGCGGGGATTTCAAGGTTTGTAGATAATCCTCGTATGTATCTGTGTCCAATTTTTGAGACAGTATACATACTAGGAAAGGGTCCCAGGAAGACACATCGACTCCCAGATTTTTGATAGCATTAACGCTCTCGTACGTAGTGTAGTGAATGCGTTTTATATGATTTGATGATTGTTGCTGGTTTGCAGGGATATTCATGAGATTGTTAAGATAAGAAGTGAAGATCAGACGTTTATTATTATAACGATGATTGAGGATATTCCAGCATACAGGATAATTGTCGGAGCTTATTTGGAGGTGTTGGATCAATTTTTCGGGCTCACCTTTGATCTTACTCTTTAGAACTTGCATCTTTTGTGCATTCAACAAAGAGGGGTTATTATGCACTGCTTCGGTAAAAAGATCTTTGAACGAAATCCACTTATTGTAGTTTCCCTCAAAGGTGACTATCTCCATTTTAGGAGTTGATCTTTCAATATGAGCAACGGACCACATTTTCTTATTGATATCTTTCTTGATTTTGTTATAATATGTCTCATAATGAGTAAATTGCTCTTCGTACTCGGGGTTTGATCCACCATACTCGTTGTCTAGCTCCCAATGAAGCGAGTCAATAGCCGTCCAACGAGATTGTATCGTCTTCAAGATGTCTTCAAACTCCCATTTTTCCGTGACGAGATTAAGGTCGATATTGGAAGCTGTTCTCAAGAAAGCCTTAAAATTGGTAGCTTGCTTTTTAAAGAGACCTTTGGCTTTACTGTCTTCTAGCGTAGAGGTTCTAGAAGCAGCGTGAGATGCGAGGTTCGAGGTTTGAGATTCTGCCGTAGGTTGGAACGTAGGAGGTTTCAATTCAGGGGTTTGCGGTCTGTTTGCGAGAGGGTTATAGTTCTGAATAGCCGCCTTAATGTTTTTATATTTTTCCTTCATTTGATCGTATTGATTAGTACTGAAATATGTATGAGATTGATCACCAAAGGACAGCAATGTCATATGATTATTATGGAACGCTGTAAAGTATTGTTCCAAGGTAGCTAATCGACGACGCAAGTAGTGTGAGGTCTTGCGCTCTGCACCATCCTTCTTGAAATTGGTGAAGAGCTTATCTACGGCTTCGATTAGTTGTTTTTGGGTTGCTAAAATGTCATCCATTTCCGACATTATAAGATAAAAAGAGACCTTACTTGTACTGAAGGCTTCTTTAGAGATCAAATGTCCTTGCGAAGGCTGCAAGAACAAACCTGGAGTAACAGCGCGATGAGATGACGCGATGCTTTCTTAATCCAGGCTCAATCAAGATCAGATCCACACAGTTGGTTTGCCAGGGTCTGGTAATAAGTTCCAAGCGAGACACTCACACAATACCGTTAGTAGATACACGCGTAATGATCCCGCTCCGATGGCTCGAAGGACCAATGTTCGGGGTTGGGGTAAGATCAAGATAAACTAAGATTAAAGATTATAAAGATAACTATATTTCAGTACCTAATACAAATGGGATAACTATTAAAACTAATGAGGTGAATGAGATGAGATTGAGTCGCGCCCGGTATGCTATCCGAAAACGTACTGACTGTTTTACTTAGGTAATACATCAAATTCAAGGCATAGAGCGCGGTGTCGCAATTACGCTGACATGTTTATTATTGTTCGGTGATTGACCCGAACAGTAGCATATTTTTTTGTTATACAATTCAGAAAAATGGGTACTCATATCCTAAAGTTCTAATTATGAATTCAAAAATAGTTGGTACAGTTAGCGTCAGAGAAAACGAACCCCCCAAGACTTAAAGAATTATCGCTCGAGCGACGGCGGGCGCGTCACGTGACTGGCCCCGAGCAGCTCCCTCGCCGCCGTCCGCGCCGCACCCATCTCTGCCCGAGCCTCCACCGATCCGACTCAAATATTATTTGCATGTTTTTAATAATAAGGTATTGTGGTATTTTTTTCGGCTTTTGGCCGACTCGTACACCAAGAATAACTTACAAAAAGACACTACGTGCCGTAGAGGATACGAACCCGCATCACCAGACACCAGCCGCATCAAGACCGTGCCTTATACCAATAGGCTATTGGCTCAGTTAGCAACCTCAACGAAAATTCGAATACCATTACTCCTTTTATCGAACAAGCTTGATAACGGTCTAATCTTCTAGACATTGAGGTTTAAATTTCAACTCCACCACGTGAGATACACCTACCGTCCACAACCTTGTTTTACAAAATGCAATACGTAACTCCTCAATTAACTAAAAGATAAGGTTGAAATTAGCATAGATTTCTTGTTTGGTTGAATAGAATGTGCTTGATTCCGATTGTTGCACTACCGTCATTTTACTTCAGAAACTTAACTGCTGTATGAACTGCGAGTTAAGGTTGAATTTAGAATACTTCTCCGCCCTATTTACTAAACTGTGATTGAGGGTATAATTACTTTTCAAATCGTTTCGTTTTCGTGCCGATCCGCTTGTGTGTAATGTCTTCGTCGTAAAATTATTCAATTTACGAAGTTTTTGAACAGTTGATTCTATTAACCGATAGTATGGTTCGATTAACAACTTTTTTGAAGGCTAAAATAATTGTTGTTCTCTGGGAACAGGAACAAAGCATAAAGAAAATAGCACGAGAAATGTGGGCTTAACGGTAAGATTTACGTTATACACATATATTTATTGCTACAACCATGTGGCATTATTACTTACAAGGTGGATTTTTTATTTATTTCTAATATTATCGTTTTCATTACAGAGAAAAATAGTTCGTAGATGGATACAAAGGTATCAAGCGACGGGTGATATGAAATGTGATCGCCAAGGCCCTCGCCCAACTGTTTACACTAATGAATCGGAGTGACACCTTGGAACACATAAAAGCTGGGAACTAATTCGAAATAGTGCTGCAAGCTTCAATATGGTTTCGGGCATGAAAAGTCTTCAAGAAGTGATAGATAGTGACGGCCATCGTCTCTAGACAATTTACTCGGCAGATTGATTGTGTAAATCATAAATAAACAACCTTTATTATTATCAATCCAGTTACTCTTGTTTACAAGTAGTCTTGTAATGTGTTAACGATGCACCATCTGACCTCACATATTTTTCTAATGTTGTGTTAAAAGGGTTATCAGAAATTGTGATAAAAGAGAAAGATGTATATTGCTATACTGTTATAGTTTAGCATGTTGGTTCTTCCTCTGTAATTCACAGGCACAAATGACAACATTTCATTTTTTAACCAGGCTTTTATTCCGATAAGATCATACAGAGTATAAAAAAATAGAATAGAAGAATAGAATAGAATACTCTTTATTATGTACACCATATACATAATAATAATGTTTTTACAACTTTGAATATATAAATATTATAGTTATGTTACTAGAAATATCTATAAACGAACCGTTATCTAATGTTAAACGTTCTACACCTCACCCAGGGTGTATATTTTGTATTCAGTTAATATTAGGTCTTTACCATGAAATTGCCGTTCTGCAGTACTGGCCATTTCAAATCAAAATAATTTTTGTTTGGCTAAGAATTCTAATTTCAAATTAATTTTATTTTAAAAACATGGAATTTTGTTTCCAAAAGTAGTCATTTGTTTATTGATTAGTGTTACATTTTCATCGCATTTCAATCTTTTTCGTCATCATGGATACGTTAAAAATTCGAGTAATTATGGAATATGAGTACCGTCGTGACAGCAACGCGGCACAAGCGGCACTCAACATCAACGACGTTTACGGAGCTAACACTACAAACCAACGCACCACCTGTTATTGGTTTGCTCGCTTCCGTTCTGAAAATTTCGACCTGAAAAATGAACCTCGCGGTCGTCCGAAGTCTTTGGTCGACAGTGACGAATTAAAGGCGATTGTGGAAGCTGATGATACATAATCTACGGCTGAATTAGCAGCAGCGTTCGACGTTAGCGTCAAAACAATATTGGTCCATTTGTGTCAAATTGGCAAGGTCAAAAAGCTTGACAAATGGGTGCCCCACGAACTCAATGATCGCCAGCGCGAAGTACGCATCGAGACGTGCCTTGCACTGCTCAACAGACACACAAATGAAGGAATTTTGAACCGCATTGTTACCTGCGATGAAAAATGGATTCTGTTTAATAACCGCAAGCGCTCAGCAAGTTGGTTGGATCCTGGTTTAGCACCTAAACAATGCCCTAAACGAAAATTTACCCCTAGAAAAGTGATGGTCACTGTTTGGTGGTCTAGTGCCGGTGTGATTCATCACAGCTTCTTACCAAACGGGGTGAGCATTACTGCAGATGTGTACTGTGAAGAACTGAACACAACGATGGAGAAGCTGGCACATCTCCAACCAGCATTCGTCAATCGCTCGTCTCCGCTGCTCCTGCACGGCAACGCGCGACCTCATACTGCACAGCAGACGGTCTCCAAGTTGCAAGAACTAGGGTTGGAAGCTCTCCGTCATCCGCCCTACTCACCAGACCTTGCGCCTACAGACTACTACTTTTTCCAGAATTTGGATAACTTCTTGGTGGGAAAAAAGTTCAATACCCGAGAGGCAGTACAGAATGCCTTTGAAGAATTTGTTGCTTCCCGTCCAGCTGATTTCTTTAAGAAGGGCATCAATAAACTGCCACTGCGTTGGCAAAGATGCATTGATTGCATGGGTGATTACTTCGATTAATACAAATAAAAAATACATGAAAAAAATTCGTTTAAATTTTTTCATACAAAATGGCAATTTCGTAGGTAAAGGCCTATTATTCTAAGTAAATAACCCTAATTTAACACAGATAGAAAACTATACTCAACTAGGAAGTGGGTTCCTAGAAATGTAATTAATTAAATAAATGAATATTGTTTATGCAACATGACTGGCTGTTCTTACAACCCCCATACCTAACATTTGTTTTCTTAAATATGGATGTTTTCTGAAATAAAGTTACGAAAATCACCTAATCACCTGTTAAAGAAACTAGAAAAAAAAAAGTCTTCTCATCCGCGGATTTGAACTCGTGACCGTCACATTGCTGTTGGTCTAGTGGTCAGTGGCCCTGACTGCTATGCGCAAAGGTCGTGGGTTCGATTCCCACCTAGGACAAATGTTTGTGTGATGAGCACGATCATTTGTTCTTTGTCTGGGTGTAATTTATCTATAATATGTATGTATTTAGAAATATATATGTATGTTTATCAGTTGTCTAGTACTCATAGCACAAGCTCTGCTTAGTTTGGGACTAGATGGCGTTGTGTGAAAGTTGCTGAATATTATAATATTATTATTATATTGCTAAGCCGCAGTCCAAACCACTAGACCAACACGCCGTTTACGTTACGCTACGAAAACTTAAGCGTATGATATCATTATCAAAGGGGGTTCGTTTTCTCTAAAGCTTACTGTACCATAATGACAAACTTTATACATGTACAGTCCCCTCCAAAAGTCCATAGGCATTCTCACAAAGTAATAGTTTGACGTTTAGTTTGACTTACGACAAGAATAGTCACATGTGTCATCATTGTTGTCAACAAGTGATTGTACTTCATAATTTCAGCTTCACAACACAAGTCAAGATGGCCTAGCGGCTAAGTGCCTGCAGATACTTGTGCGGAATCAGTGAGCCGTAAGTTCGAATCCAACGCCAATTATAGACTTTTTGTAAGTTTTTACTCGATTGGAAGAAAATATGACAGAAATATATTATTCTTTATCTTGTTCGCTTTTTTCACACATTTCGTAAAATGAAAAAGGTAGATAGTAAAAAACTAAATAAAGAATTTAGATTTCTGTGAGGTAGACGTGAGTTTAATGAATGAACTTGATTGTAATTAACGTTTTCGTTTGGTTGTAGTTGTTGGTTGGTGACGTGCGGTTTAATAGATAGCGGTATTGATTATTCTCAAAATGCAGGCAAATATTAATATTGAGGCGAGGGCGACGATTATTGGGCTGCATAAAAGTGGTCTTAATAGAACACAAATATCTAATGAAACCGGACTGAATGTGAGTTTTATATTAATGAATTGTAACTTAAACTTTTAAATTGAAATTTATACCTAAGAATATTTGGTGACAATGGATAATTCTTTTTATTCATTTTTAAGCCCAGCGTGAGGCGTAAAAGATAAATCATTGGTGTTTATTATTGGATTTATAAATGCAAAGTTTTAATATTTTAATATTATATTAAATAAATATTATTATATTCATATTCATATTCATATTCATTTATTTGCATACCATAATGTTTATAAAGATGTTACATAAAGCTTCAAGCTACAGTACAGTTATGGACCCTGTTAGGGCACAGCAACATGGTATTAACTTAATATTAAAATTTAAAAAATAAAATAATAACAATTCTTATAAAATTATGTGAACTTATAAATTACCTACGTATCAAAAGTTATAGATAGAAATTATTTACTTACAATGATATTATTATTGAGATAATTTTAAAAATTATGGTTTTTATTTATTATTTAAGTATTCATTTATATTATAGTACTCATATTCATATTCATCATCATCATTATCATCTATGAACAAAAAATTGGTCATCGTTTCCATTCACAAATTAAAATAAGACAAATAATTAAATTAAGACAAATAGCGATATCAAAAATAATCGTAAAATAACATACCATAGTTAGTTAGTGAGTTAAAATTGTAGGTGATGTGTGTGTTGTGTACAGGTAGGAATTTTAATGTCAACATTTACTTATCGTCCAAGAATTCCTTTAGAGTGTAATAATTTACGATTTTAATATAAGGTATTTTTGGAGACTGTTTTTAAATTTATTTTCGTACTCTATGTCTTTAATTGAGTCTGGAAGCTTATTATATATTTTCACGCACATGGCGAAGGGTCCTGAATGGAACATAGATAATTTTGAGCTTGGTAAGGCTAATTCTTTTTTGTTTTGCCGTCTATTACTGCGATGTTGTGGGCGAAGGTCCTTAGTGAGTGGAAATAGTGACTGGCGTTTTCTTACAAATTTGCTAACTTCTAAAATGTAGATACCAGTTAGTGTAAGGACTTTGTATTTTCCGAAGAATGGCTTGCAGCTTTCTATGCTATCTATATTGGCAAGAATTCGTATACATTTCTTTTGTAGAACAAAAAGTCTATCTCTGTCTACACCGTTACCCCATACCACGATTCCATAATTTAGCCAGGAGTATGCGTAGGCATAGTATGCTTTTAGAGCAGTTTTAAAATCGGTAGCTCTTTTAAGCTCCTCCAAGGCATATATAAAGCTGGCTAGTTTGTTTGCCAATGTATCTATATGGACTTTCCAGTTTATATTGGTATCTATAGTCAAACCTAACAGTTTAAACTCGTTTATGCATTGCAGCTTTATATCGTTGTATGAGTAATTTATATCCAATTTGCGTTTTTGGTATGGTCTATATTGCATTATCTTTATTTTGTCAAAATTTAATTCTAAGTTGTGATCTTTTAACCATGCTATTATTTTGGAGAGCTTATTGTCTAGACTTAAGTTTAGGTTTTCTTTATTGGTGTAAGGAAAAATGATAGAAATATCGTCAGCAAATAGAATACTTTGAGCGTCAATTTCTTTAGGGAGGTCATTAATATAGACTAGAAATAGTAAGCATCCTAAAACGCTGCCTTGCGGTATCGACATTGTTATTTTTGCTTTATTAGATCTTACGCGTTACTGCTATATTATATTAAAATGAAGTCACTTTAGTATTTTGTTATAGCTGCCTAATATCACTTTTTTTTTTTGTTTTAGGGGAATACTGTAAGTCTCTGGATACGAGGAAGAGGGTAGCCTTGCTAGTCGGCAGCGAAGAGGAAGGCCGGCCGGCGCTTATTAGCGAACACAGCGACGACATATGGTGGGCGAGTATGAATTTAATGGATCCACATCAACGAGACACTTTGCCGAACTATTCGACACCTCATCGCAAACTGTTCGCCGTGTCCTCCACGCTGAAGGCTTGCATCACAGAAGACCAGCTATGAAGCCCTTGTTGACAGAAATGCATAAACAAGAACGATTACGTTTCGCATGGGATTATTTAGATTTCGACTGGAATACTACCATATTTTCAGATGAAAAGTCATTTAAATCCGGTCAAAATGGTAGGCTTCATTTATGGCGGAAGGATAACACTCGCTGGTGTGATAAAAACGTAATCCCTACATAATACAGAGTCAGGTCGAATTACGATTAACATGTGGAGATAGACGACTGCAGCAGGGCCAGGAGAACTGGCTTTTATGTAGGGTCTATGCGCAAACGTCTACTTGACTGTATAGACAATAATGGAGGTTATACAAAATATTAATACCTAGGTAAATGTTTTGGTTTTTATAATTAGACGGTGTAACTAAATATTTAGTAATATTAACATAGGTATCCGTAATTATTTAATAACCTTAAATAATTGAGGTTTAGTTTCAATCTTCTTTTCGTCAAGAAAATGAACACTTAAGCTGTTACCTTTTAGGGATTATACAACACGGTGTAGGGTTATAAAAATAAAAAAAATACTTTTACCACTACACGAAATTTATTTTAAAAATATTTACACAAGAAGAGTTCAAAAAAAAAAGAAAAAAATAATAATATTAGAATAAAATAATTGAATTTAAAGATAAGATTTAAGGAACATTCACAGTGAATGGATAAATAAGGACCCTAGGCTGAAGCTTCAGTCGAGGAATCCGAAATTGATAATATTTAATTTTATAAAATACATTCTCGGTTTTATAGTACAATTTAAAACTGGGTCAAATTTAAAATTAGTTTTAACAATAGGTATTGGTATCCCATACTGGTCTCTTCTTCTTCTCTGAGGGTTTCTGATCTTCTTAATGGTAATAATTTATGGTGATGACGGAATCACACACAAGTGTGGGTAAAAAAATCTGGATCAAAGGACGGGCGAAATCCAAGGTAGACAGACTCCTTTAACGTAAGTGGAACCCGTTGACGTCCAATATTAGAAAGAAAAAAAAATCAAGTTTGTATACCAAGCAAACTGGGTTGTGGTAAGCTGAAGTTCAAGAGCATGAACAAAAGATTGGCGAATGTTTCGTTGCTGCAGTTTTGAATGTAACTAATAGTGGTTCGTATCACCAGAAAGCTCCCAGGTATCGGGAGAGGGCGAAATAGCCCTCTGTTAGCTGGATATCACCTAAAGCAAAAACGAAAAGATATGTTAAGACTAAAGAACACCACCAGAAACAGAGGATGGATATGGAAAAAACCATCAAAAAACAAAAGAAGAATTAATATTTCCACAAGCAAGGTTAGATCATAATTATACGGATGAAAATTTAAAATTAAACATCTAATTAATATAACAAAGCTCTTGGAACGAATACGGTACCTCTCAGGTGAATGACAAAAGAAATGGCAAGGGGTGTCACAATTTTTCTTCAAAATCTAATTTTGAAAAATCCATACGCCAAGTAGAAAAAGAAAAATAAGCAAGGTTGAATAGTTTTTTTTAAAAAAAAAAAACAAAAGGAGGTTTTATGTAGCGTAATGCTACAACGGGTAATGTTCTCGGTAATCCCCACTTGAGCACTACTCCTTCTGGTTCAGGGTTCTGGGGTCAATGAAAATCGGGTTATGTCAACCGAATATATTTCGCGTGATCCCAGAGAGAGAGGACCGTTCGCTCTGACCAGTGCGCAGTAACTGGTCGTCCAAAGCATACCTCACGCGCGCATACAATTTGCTTACCTTGCACTCTGCCTCGCATACATACATGTGTCCCTACAACCTCAATACATTTATTGTGACGTTACATATAAAAAAAAAACATGTTCATAAAGTCTAAATCCACACACAATCTCAATAAACTTTACTGAATACCGATACCTATAATAAGTGGGTATTAACGATTATATTTGTGTTATTAGAACATCCTTTCCTTGTTATGTTATTTTGAATTGACTAAGTGGGTATACAAAAAAAAATCGTATGAACGGTTACAAGAGAACTTCTTTTACCTAAGTAGGAATGTGACGTCACAATTCGTATCATCAAAATTGATAATTTTATAAATAAATAAAACGAATAAACATTTTTGTTATCACTAAGCACGACTGTTTTATTTTCACCTTCCAAAACCGAAAAAATAAATTTAAAATCACATAAATACTTAAATAATAATACAATGACTAATATTTGCTTCGTATAAAAATGATGTTAAGCATGAATACATTATGAATAAACATAAACCTAATAAGTTTTTACTTAACATTATTATGGTTTCAAAGAAACAAAAAGACAGCTATCAATTAATCAAGATTTGAACTCAGACCTCATTGATCGTGAACCTGTTGCTTAGCGCAATTAGCTAGCAGCACATATTAGATTCTCGCAAATTTTAGCACTGCTACAGTAAGAACAGACGCGTATTGTAAATGCAACAGAAATATCATGCTATTTCGCGTATTGCGACGACAGTTCATTAGTGTGTGTTATCTGTGGAATGTTGAGACATCACTCGCACACGCGCTGACTGTATCGCGCTCGTACTGTTCAGGTGATATGTAAAAAATAAATCTTCGCTCGAGGGGTGTGGCTTAACCGAAGACGCGGGGAGCGCCCCCGCTTGAATACATTGAATACATTGAAGCCGGATCCACACCTATCCACACGTTTGTATAAGGTTGATAAAAAAGTTTTGTTGCAAAAATTTCAACGATGTTTTTTTAAGTATTGACACAATGTGACATCGAGCTATGTAAAGGATATTCTAGAATGTTTTCTACTCTTCCGCGTGACAGGGTATAAAAGAGCGAGCTTGCGTTCTAATGGACAGAATTGGCTTCGATCTCGCAGGTGCAACTTCGGGCGATCATGTTTTATGTGTGGTGGCGCGGCTCGAACGCAAGCACAACTGCCAAAAATATACAGGATGCATTCGGGGAGGACGTAGTTTCTCATCGAATAGTCCAGCGTTGGTTCAATCGTTTTAAATCTGGAGACACAAGTTTTGAAGATAAGGATATTCCGGACGACCCTTGAGCATCGACGACGACGCATTACTCTGCTGCATCAAAGCAAATCCGGAAGCAAGTACGCACGAGCTAGCCAGAGAACTTGGCTGCACCCAAGGATCAATAGTAAATCACTTACTCAACTTGGGATACAGGACAGTTCTAGCTCAATGGATACCACACCGTCTCACCGACGATAATAAGAACTGCCGCGTGACCATCTGTCAGTCTCTGCTACTTCGTCATCATCGCAATCAGTTTTTAGAGGATCTTGTGACGGGGGATGAAAGCTGGATCTTGTATGATAACAGAAAGCGTCTAGGCTATTGGCTTCCGGTCGGAAAAAACCGCCACAGCATCCGATTGATCCTCACCCACAAAACATTTTGTTGTGCTGTTTCTGGGACGCAAAGGGAATGCTGTTTCACAATTTTCTCCCTGCAGGCACACTATCTCCTCTACACAATACATTGAGAATCTCCAGGAATTAGCAAAAGCTATAAGAGAAAAACTGCCAAGACGCGCAACTGTCCACCTTCTCCACGACAACGCGAGACCCCATGTCGCAAAGGCAACCCACAAAACAATCACCGAACTTCACTGGAATACCGTTTCTCATCCACCATACTCTCCCGACATGGCGCCATCAGACTACCATTTGTTGAAACATTTAAAGGCATATTTGAGAAACAAAACTTTCAAAAACGTCGACGGTCTCAAGAAGGATGTGTTCATATTCTTCGAGTCACAGCCGCCGTAGTTTTGGGCAAAAGGAATAAACGCCTTGCCTGCTAGATGGTCCAGTGTCATAGAATCAGATGGCGAATATATTGTTGATTAGAAATTTTGTGTATAAGATATATGAATAAATTAATTCTACTGAAATTATTGCGACAAAACTTTTTTTATCAACCTTATTTGTGACGGCTTGTTGAGGTTTGGCAAGCGTGTGGATCCGGCTTAACATAACATTCTACGAGTACAATACTATTGCGTAATTTAGAACTTTATGGAAAAACATTATGAAATAAAAGATGTTGAATTTTTTTTGTCATAACTTTTGCACCAACCCGATATTTTCTTTGTTTGGGTCAAACACAAAATATGTAATTCATCATTTCCAAAAAATAAAACCTCACATATGAGTTTGAAAATCAACCTTTATTCGTGTAACAGTCTCTTATAATTCTTAATAATATCGATATAGATCATTCTTACATATTCTTTCGAAAAATAACAATTTTCATTTTTATAAGGCCACAGAAAAGACCTAATTGTCTACAGATAAGAACATAAACCTTAGTATGTCATCACGTTTTATGATTTGTTTACAGAACTTAATTTATAATGATCAAAATAAAAACACGTTCGTTACATGACAGAATAAAGTTTGAAATTTCAACTATTTTAGAAAATAAGAAATGATAAAAAATTGCCCACAGAACGGACATCTTTCCTGTAGAAATTCCAATAAATTATACTTTCTTGCGCCTTCTTAAACTTCCTTTGAGAAACTTTATTTTCTTTGTTTTCTCTATTACAAGATCGAATAGCTCTCATACGGTACTTTGCCAATTTAGTTTCAATCACAAGTATTTTTTTTTTAGGTACTTATTTTCGATTCTTAATTTTCACGCGTTGCGTTTCACAATAGCATTCCCAACATTAATACGCAAAGATGAAGGACTCGACGGTGGAGTATTCTGCTCAGCGAAATGCAAAGCATTTTTACTATTTTTTTCCTTCTGACGTCTTAATTTGGTCTTTTCCTTCCATATTTTTCTGATTTGTCGTTGTTCTCTAGGGGTGCAGTCTTTAAAAGTTTTAATTTTGCCTTGTTCTTTTTTCGTCGAAATCTTTCCCTATCCTGTCTTCTTCTTTCTTCTAATGCTGCTTCATCCATTTTGGCATGTACAAGACGTATACCGAGCTTCTTTTGATGACGCCTGCGCCTTTTTTTGTCTTCCTCAGAAAGCTGAGTCCTATTTGTACTTGCCCGTGGCATCGTAACTGTAACAATATTTACATCATTTCCATACATTTTAAGGATCCATGCTTCCAGTCACACGAATGTCTTTTACAGAAAAAAAGATGTTTCAGCCAGAGTGAAACTTATTTTACACACATGCATCTACAGGAAAGATGTCTACAGGAAAGACATAATGTAAAATAAAAAAGATATCTTAAAATATTTTGAGGTTAGAATGAAAGCATGTTGGATTTTGCAAACCTATCCCTAATGCACATAAACGCTTACGATTTATATATTTTTTAATTATCTACTTACCAATATATACGTAACACAGAAAAGATCTTCAAAACACGACCAAAATCTTGTGTATCCTTTATTAGCAGTATTTTTTCACCGACGCAGACGCCATTTAAGAAAATTACGAACGAATGAGCGACATTTGAAGCAGTGATGCCAACATAACCCAAAAAATATATTAGGTGTGTTCGAAATATTTAAAATTGTGTGAGTTTTACGTGTCTACAGTAGAAGACTACAAATATTAGAACAATATGTTTATATGTTTTTATTCGTAAATATGGATTGCTGATTTTTTTATCTACGCTAATATGAAAAGTTGTTTATTTTTTACGTACATTCACATTAAAAGAATGTATTTATTGTTCCTGAAATATTTTTAAACATGTATCAAATTGAGGTGCTAAGCATCCGAACAGTCTACAGTAGGAGACATTTTGCTATAAACGAAAGCAGAAAATTAATAAATTTATTCTTATAAATAAAATAAGATCAAATATAGTATGCCGACAACTTAATCTTAAGTAATAAAAACACAAACATGCTCTAATAATGTACACCTGGAATTTATGTAACCTGAACACTTTTTCACGCGTTTTTGTGTTTGACCCGTTTGTATCCTTGCCCCTATTTTTATTAATTACATATTCGAGATAAAAAAATATAATCACGATTGCGGGAGGAACGACACAGGTCCGTTACTGACAAAGCCCGCAGGCGATCTGGGCGGGCATAAGAAAGTGACAGAGTCAATTACTTCCACATGCGAAAATGCCTGCTGTCACCATAATTGATGATACTTTTTTTCAGATTCATACACACAGATACATTTTTTCAGAGGGATACATAAATTCAGTCAAAAAAGTATCGGGAATTGATGATTTATTTATGGTTCCAAATTTTTTTTTTGTCGTTTTTAGATTGGCACAACTGTTTTCCATTTTGGCGCGGAGTTTGTGTTACATCTATTATTTAGATTAAATACAGTGCTGCTTTTAGTTATATCATACTGACCTCATTTTCCTCTCATATGTCCTAAAACCACCTAAACCTATCCCAAAAGTTCTGCACATGCGGTGTTTTGCGCGCATGGACGTGGAGAAGATTCGTCAGGATGCTTCAGACCTCAATTGGGAACACCTGGCTGCGGCGACAGCTGTAGACGAAAAACTGCGCATTTTCGATCAGACGATCCTCGCTCTCTACGACAAACACGCTCCTGTTAAGCAGATTAAACTTCGACGTCCTCCTGCTCCTTGGATGACAACAGGAGTGCGAATGGCGATGAGACGCAGGGATCGGGCCTTTCGTAAATTTAAAAAGGATCGTAGTGAAGAAAATCGAAACTTTTTCAAAGCTGCTAGAAATCGGTGTAATCAGATGATACGCAACGCCAAACGCCGCCATATTCTCGAGAATATATCTTCTTCTTCACCTGCCGATATCTGGAAGTTCCTTGGTACTCTCGGTATCGGCAGACCACGGCATGTGGATTTCCCTAATACGATTGGCCTTGATGATATCAACCGTCACTTCACAACCACTCGTCATTTGGATTCCCAAATGTTGTCCCAGACGGTCGATTTCATTTCTGGCCTAGCGAGTCCCATCATAGAACCATTTCACTTTTCTCCGGTGACCTCGGACGAAATTAAAAAGATTATCCTGTCCATAAAATCCAAGGCTGTGGGCTATGACGGCATCAGTCGTAGTATGGTCGTTTGGATCCTTGATAGCCTTCTCCCTCCGATTACCCACATTATTAACTTTTCCCTTGATTCCGGACAATTTCCATCCCTGTGGCGTATGGCCTATGCCCGCCCACTTCCTAAAATTTCAAATCCCTCCCTACCAAGTCACTTCCGACCCATTTCCATTCTCCCGTTCCTGTCTAAAGTGCTTGAGGCCTGCGTACACAAGCAGTTTACGGGGTTTGTTCATCGGAACAACCTCGTTAGCTCCTTTCAGTCCGGGTTCAGGCCTGGGCACAGTACTGCCACCGCTCTCCTTAAAGTGACTGGTGACATTAGAGAAGCGATGGAGGATACCAAAGTTACCGTTTTGGTATTAATCGATTTCTCTAATGCCTTTAACGCCGTCAGCCACGATATTCTCCTTTCTATCCTTTCTCACCTTATGGTTTCGTCCGAGGCTCTGGAATGGTTCACTTCTTATCTTCGGGGACGTCAGCAGTCCGTCCGCCTTGATGATAGCTCGTCGAGTTGGCGTGACCTGGATGCTGGTGTGCCGCAAGGCGGTATTCTTTCTCCATTGTTATTCTCCATCTTCATCAATTTTATAACTCAATGTCTTCGGTGTTCGTATCATCTGTATGCTGATGATCTTCAGTTGTATTCAGCTGAGCGGGTAGAAGGTTTATCGGACGCTATAGCAGATGTAAACCGAGACTTAGATGCTATCAAGAAGTGGTCTGATAGTTTCGGGGTGTCAGTAAACCCCTCAAAGTGTCAGGCCATTGTAATTGGAAGCTCACGCATGATGGGTAGAGTGACGCTTAGCTCTCTTCCTCCCCTTATTTTCAATGGTACCGTCATACCCATCACCCCTACTGTGAAAGATCTCGGTTTGCATCTTGACTCGACACTTAGCTGGCAACGCCAGGTCGCTAGTGTTTGTCAAAGGGTCAATGGTACTCTGCGATCCCTGTATCGTCTGAGAAACTTTTTGCCCGCTAAAACGAAAACGATGCTTGTGCAGACTTTGATTTTCCCTATAATCGACTATGGTGACGTGTGCTACTTTGACTTGAATGCGGTTTTATTGGATAAGCTTGACAGATTGCTCAACAATGGTATCCGGTTCATATTCAATCTTAGGAAATATGACCATGTGTCGAGTTATAGGTCTGAGCTCAAATGGATGTCCATTCGCCAAAGAAGAAATTTGCGCGCTTTGACCACGCTTTTCTCCCTTCTCAACTCTCCTACTCCTCCTTCTTATCTCGTGTCTCACTTCCAATATCTATGTTCTTCTCATGCTAAGAATCTGCGTTCTTCTAACAACCTTCTCCTACTTTGTCCTTCTCATACTTCTGACTTTCTTCATTCTTCCTTTCATATTCAGTCCATTCTTCTTTGGAATGCGCTTCCTCTTGATATCAGGACGGCCACTAGTCGGTATGCATTTAAGCGGAAATTGCAGAGTTATTTTCAAAATAAATAGTGTAGAGTCATCTCATCACCTCTTTTCTTTGAATTTGTATATATTTATATATTATAGATATATATATACACATAAATATTTATATATTTTAAATATATATTATAGTAAATCGTATGTATGTGTTTATAACCTATTTATGTATTTGTCTAGTGTTTTTTTTTTTTTTATTTTTATCTTCGTCGTGTCAACCAAAGCACCTGCCATCTTATCTCTTCACCACCCTTGGTTGACTGGTAGAGAATGCCTAAGGCATTAAGTCCGCCTTTGTACCTTTTGTGCGAGAAGTTTAAATAAATAAATAAATAAATCATATCTAGCGTGTATTGCGAATTTTAACAAAAACATCGAACAAAGAGTTTGTCTTAAATTTTGCATCGCCAATAGAATTTCGTATTCGAAGATAAAAAATGTTACAGAAGGCTTACGGTGAATCGACTTTATAAAAAACACGTGCTTATGAGTGGTACAAAGCGTTTAAAAGCGGTCGAGATGTGATGGAAGATTTGCCTCGCTCTGGTAGGCCATCAACGTCTGCAACTGAAGTTAACATCGCAAAAGTGAAGGAAATAGTGACTGAAAATCCTCATTCAAGTTTGAGAGAGATAGCCGCCGAAGTTCCTGTGTCTCACGAGTCGGTCCGTACTATTTTAAATAATCACTTGGGTATGAAACATGTTGCCGCTCGGCTAGTCCCAAAAGACATTTTTCTCAAAAAAACTCAATCGCATAAGAGTCGCTGAGGACATGGTAGAACGAGTCAATTCCGACCCAATATTCATGAAACGCATTGTTACTGGTGACGAGAGGTGGGTTTACGAGTTTGACATGCAAACTAGTCAACAAGCTTCGGAGTGGCGCCATCCAACTGAACCGAAACCGAAAAAACCAAGCCAAAGTCAACCAAAAGTCAAAGTCATGTTGACTGTTTTCTTTGACTATCGCGGTGTTGTGCACTCGGAATTCTTGCCAGAAGGTCAAACGGTAAATGAAGAATATTATTTGAGCGTTGAGCGGCGCTTAAGAGAGAAAGTTAGACGGAAAAGGCCAGATTTCAATCAATTAATCAACTCAGCCTATCGCAGTCCACTGCTGGACATAGGCCTCTCCCAGACTGCGCCACAACACCCTGTCCTCCGCCTCCGCGGCCAGATTTATGGAAAGACAATTCTTGGATTTTGCACCACGATAATGCGCCTTCGCACAAGGCCATCATTGCGAACGAATTTTTGACCAAAACTCAAAAAATACCATCGAGCAACCACCTGATTCAACAGATATGGCTCCAGCTGACTTCTTCCTTTTTCCTAAACTCAAATTACCACTTTGTGGCACCCTTTTCCATTCGGGAAGTAGCAAACGTAATAAAGAAGCGGTATGTACAGACGCCAGCACATCAAGCTACTACAATCAGTAATATTTCTTTAATAGATTTTCAACTTTATCGCTGAAACATAAGGTTCAAAGTTGATTAGGATTTGACAGTTTCGGGTAGCTTGATGTGCTGGCGTCTTACCAGAGTCGTCAGATATGCACTATTACTCATCACAAGGGCCCAGAAGTCGCCAATTTTTGATGCTAATATGAATTCTCAGTTGCTTAGCATAAAGTACAAGATTAAACAAAATGTGATTGTCTCTGATGAGTGAAAAGTCTAGAAATAAAAAGGTAGGTAGAACTCCAAATCCCAAGAAATTTATAAAGCTGTTAGCAGAGCGGGTAGGTAATAAAAATAACTAGATACATTAAATCCTAATACATTTTTGCTTAAAAAATGTTGACGAGAAAACATCTTTTACAATATCTGCAACAGGGGCTCTGTTGCAGATATTGTAAAAGATGTTTTCTTTACTTAATCACATGATGAGCAAGCTCTTAAGACCAGGAAGCGAAGCAAGCCCATCTTCGACACGAGTGAGGCGAGCGCGTTTAAACATGACAAGAGCGAGCGAAGCGAGCCTAATGATGCTACGGCTGAGCACAGAATGCTTACTCAAGTAATGAACGCACCGAGAGAACAGAGTGTTATCGTCAAAAGTAGTCCAAACCGAAAAAGTAGTCTTTATTTTATTTTTTTATTTTCTAACCAAAATGTTTGTATGTACAGACGCCAGCACATCAAGCTACTACAATCTGTCAGATTTCTTTAATAAATTTTCAACTTTATCGCTAAAGGATATGGTTTAAAGTTATTGGGAAAATCTGACAGTTTCGGGTAGCTTGATGTGCTGGCGTCTGTACAAGAGGATTACTAAATACGTTACGGCCCCGATAATAGCTAATATTCGCTTTTTGTGGCTTAAAACACAAAAATATCTGCAATATGACGAGTTTAGAGGCAACTGTCAGGTTGGCACAAAAGTAATGAGACACTTGGTTTACGTTTTATACATATATTTTATTATCATTACAATACAAAAGCTTAGTCAATGATGTAATCACAATTAGCATCTAAAGCTTCTTGCCAAAGATCCAGCAAAGTTTGGATGCCTTTCACCTAGAACTCTGTTGGCTGTGCCTCGAAAAAGTTGTTCAAATCCGCCTCTACATCAGAGAAATCATTAAATTGTTTACCCCGTAAATGTTGTTTCAGGGCCCAAAAGAAATGATGGTCTGATGGGGCGAGGTCTGGGGAATAAGGTGGGTGGGGTATCGTCTCCCAGCCCAAGTTCTCGAACTATTGGCGAACGGCAGATTCTACGTGAGGTCGAGCGTTATCGTGTAGTAAAACTACATTGACTCGTCTTCGTCGTTTTTTCTTGATAGCAGCAGATAGTTTGGTGAGCTGGGTTGAATATTTATCAGCGTTTATAGCTTCACTGTGTAATAGTTCATAAAACAGCATGCCTTGCGCGTACCAGAAACAGCAAAACGTTGAGTTGGTGGCGTTTCTTCTCGAAGCAGCCAAACAGCACGACGTGTATCGTTCTCGTAATGAATCCATGATTCATCTCCAGTAACCAGACCAGACAAAAACTCTTTACGTCGAGGTCGCAGCAAAAGTGATTGACAAATAGCGACACGGACTCCAGGACTTAGCGTCTGTAAGGATGGGCGGTACCGACCGAACCAAAACTTTTCGATACCCAAGCTCATGCAGATGTTATTCCACGGCGTGGTGACTGCAGTTAAGTGCTTCCGCTAAATCGCGAGTGGTAGCATCCGGATTCGACTGCAGTTCGCGGCGTAAATCGTCATCATCAGTGATCAGATAGTCGGGCGCTTATACAACGTGTAACGTTAAATGCACAAAACCTGAAAATAGTTTGATCGGAATAACGAGCAGAATAAATTAATTGAGCCACTTTTTAATATAGGTCACATTAAAAAAAAAATCTTCATTAAAAACATTGCCGTGTCTATTTCTTAATAGGTCAAGCCATTACAGGCGCCAACCCGCCAAAATAGATACGCAGGATAGTAATAGCTTTTATTCCAATGCAAATACGAATTTTCCACGCAGTACCACGAATAAGAAAACAATAATGCTACCTATCTTTTTTTAACTTAAACGTAACCTAAGGGTTAGAAAGAGAAATGACGATTTGCGCGAAGGCGGGAGTATGAAATACGTGACAGTAGCCATGTTTACTTCAGTCTGAGCGGCGCCGGCACATGCGTCACAGGTGTACTTGCTGTATCCCGTTACTCCGGCGGCGCGTGCTCGCGAATTTCGCGACTTTGGTGTTTTTGTACACAAACATTCAATATTATTATTATTATGAAATGGTAGGGCGAAAGTTTTTTCCCAAAGCCTGGAAAAGTGTGATGGAAACATTTAAATCACTGTTCAAAGATAACCTAAGTTATTTATGAGCGTAGATAGTAAATGATAATGTCAGCGCGGCGCAGCGGCCCGGTGACGACCCCTCTCTCGATAGAGCCTCGTCACAGACGCAAGAAACGATCAGTGTTGCCAGTAAAACTAAAACAGCATATAAAACCTTTACAATTTTTTTAATTACTTATTTTCTCTGTGAAATAGGTGGAAATAGGTCAATGGAATTAAAAATCAGTTGGGGTGTTTGAGGTTTTGCGCATTTGACGTTACACGTTGTATACCTAAACTTCTTTCCACGAAAGAATAATATGGAGATTCCTTTCTGAATAAATAAGTGATCCCGGGTTCCCGGGATTCAAACATTTTTTAATAACAATTATAACAAACTTAATGAAATTATAGCGGTGTTTATTTTGATTTGGTACCTTTATTTTATTCTAAAGAAATGGAATATCAATAAAAAATGATAATATGCACAATGTGGTCCATCTACATATGTAACAGATTATTTATTTATTTATTTATTCCTTTATTTCAGGCAACTAAGGCCCATAGAAAAAACAATAGGTACATACTGTTACAAACTACAACACACAGACAATTGGTGACAATTAGTGATCGAATCGGCTCCACTGTACTACTTAACCCAATCGTACGAAACTGCACAGTTTGTATAGCGTATAATTTATTGTTGTTATGTAAAACATTATCCCAAAATCTCTAACTAAGCAAACGCATAGTTTTTGAGAAAAACTATCATGAAGTTACAGAAAATTCAACATTTACATTTACATTATAAAGCTGACATTTTACCACAGATAATGTACGAATTTCACTCCTAGGCCGTTTTACGTTCAGACAAAGTGACAGCGGATTTTAATGGTTTTTACTCTAAATACTGTAATATGCAGGCAACATTTTTAGCAATCTCAGGAATTTCAAACGATTCCGGAATCGGGGATTCTGAAAGGCGTGTCTGTATTATTATTTCGTGGGAAAAAAAAGTGAAGTTTAGGTATATTAGTGCCCGATTATCCGATCACTGGTCATCATTCGCTGTGGGTGCCCATCCTGAGGGTGGCTGACTTTCAAGGCTCCTGTCTCCTGGTTTAAAATGGTCAAACCATCGGGATACCGTCGCATGGCTTGTACTTCCAGCGCCCAACGCAGTGTTGATATTGTCAGCCGCAGCCCGCGCACTGTGGCCTAACAAGTACTCGTATAAGTATAGTGTTCGAACTTGTCGCTCGTCCATTTTTCTTCAAAGTGACTAAACCGATCGCGAGTGCGGCTTTATATACCCCCACATCACATGTACCTAGAATGTTCTAGAACATTCTAGAATATTATCGAAAAAAATTAACTTGAAAAAGGAAATGTATAGAATTTTGTAGTGTCTAATTACTTTTGTGCCAACCCAATGAAGCGTGCCCCAGTAATCGTCACAATAGTATTTAAAATGACGAGTTCTGGGTCAAATAGGAATTTTTAGATGTGACTCAGGTTGGCTGGACAAATCTTCAAAATAGCTCGTATTTAACTAGGTCAATAGGGCACTTTATGTGACGGCTAAACACCCTTATTTCAGAATTTGTGACGCTACAGAATCTTAGATAATCGATCGAAAACGTGTCCCGCCAGCTTGAATTTACACTTTTCGCTGGTCTCTCAATCTCGGTAACGGAAGTGATTTTGACGACTTTTTGCATATCAACGGGCGTCACATAAATTTGTGACAGGCATCGAGCTAAAAGTTTTGTGATACGTACAGCGGTTTAGTAGAAAAATGCAAAAAACGGTGTCCAGCCATCTTGATTTTACGTATTAAACTTTTGGCTGGCACTTCCGAATCTCAATAACGGGATCGTTTTCGAATATGGTTCCTTTACTAACATTTAGTGACGCAATTTGTGACAGTAATAACGTTTGATTTATGGCGTCACATGTAAGGGTTTACGAGAAATCAATAAAAACTTAGTGTCCAGTCAACCTGAGCTCAAGATGGCTGGACACATGTATCTCCGCTGCTTGATGATCTACGGCCTTCGAAATATGCTCAAATTTTTGTGACGGGGACGATAATGGTAACCTGAATTTGTGACGGAGAAACTTTGAGTAGTTTCAAAGATATTGATCATTTAAATTTTCCCATACAAACACTGCAGTAGGGTTACCAATATTGTAAGTTTTATGTAGGACTAAGTATATTTTAAGGTGTTTTCTTTAATGGACGAAAATCCGTGTATTGGTGATACTAATGCGAACAACTATAGGTATTTAAATCGATAGAAGACGAAAGTGTGAAGTGAGGAAGGGGTCATTTTTTAATGTTATTGATTATTTACGTGCCTACTCTTATACCTACTCTTTTTAGTAGGTAGGTATTGGTGTTTTTCATGGTAAGTACATAGGTAGATATTGTGTCAGGATAACTAATGCTCGAAGGTATTTAAATGAGAAAATAATGTTTGCTGTAAATAAAATCACATTTATTTATTTATAATTATACAGTGTTGCAAATGACGAAAATGACGACGATCAACTCCATTTGCGCTTCAGTAACCCCCGCCTTGTACCACAACGTTGTTTTTACCGCCGCCCTAAGTGTTTGAAGTGCAAATGAAGTCGGTGGTCGTCATTTTAATCATATATATATGTCGGCGCGAGTGTGGGCGTAGCGATAACAGGGCCATCATCATAGTTTCATGGTACGGGTTCCATGAGGAAGGTGGGTACTCGGGCAAACCAGTAAAACGTAGTTTGAAGCACAAATCACAGTCACGTTTATTCGGTAATTTACAATCACTTACTACGAGTAACTTACACCACTAACACTATGAGTAGTAAGAACCAAAGGTTTGTACGGTGAACATGACAGTTCCGATGGTATGCTCTCAACCGTCCGGCGTGCGCTCCGCAAATCGACTGCCGGCCGCTCTCCAATCGGCTCTGTCCACGTGCAGAAAATGGCGCGAAGTTATAGCGCCACCTCACGGCGTTCACTGTACTAACCGATCAACCAATGAGAATTAAGTTTCGGTTTGACCAATATTATGAAATCAACCGGAAGTAGTATTTTGATTATTTTGTCGTCTTGATATCGCTTGCGACGACATATAGATGAACATAAGTAGGTACTAAAATATTCTTCAATACCTATTTATAAAAAAATAATTATTACACAAAATCAATCACAGCATCATTCTTCATTTTTTAACCGACTTCAAAAAGGAGGTTATCAATTCGGATGTTTATATATATATATATATATATTTTATGTATGTTCGGGCATAACTCCGTCATATGTGCAAAATTCCGGACGGACGGATTTGCAAAATTCTTTTTTTCGTAACGATCTGTTGATGCGTTTCGGAGACACGACAACGGAATTCTTCAAAAAGTACCAATAAAACAACCGCGATTGCTGCTATCGCATATGTATGCATTGTTTATGCACTCGCACAACTTAACAGCACGTCTGTACCCTATAAACGCGGATGCAGCTTCCTGTCACTCATATTTACACAGCAAGTAGTGTTATATGAATTTGTTTGGGGTAGGTATAACTAAAAAGTGAAAAATAAAAATAATAAAAAACTACCGACTTCCAAAATAACCCTGCAAAGTGATAAATAACTTTAATTTCGGAAGTCGGCGTCAAAAAACGAAAATGCGGAACCAACGACACCGACTTCCAAAAAATATTATTCAATCTAATCATCAATTGAGTTTTCATACAAACTAATCCGCTGGCCGAGTCAATTTGTATGAATTTTTTTTTTATTTTTTTTTTATTCCAGGCATTATACGTTTTTTATTTAACTACCACGTTGTTATATGTTTATGTTACTCTGTTGTATTATACAGGACTATTTGTAAAACACCAACAACCTCTTAATAGGTAATTGTACTCGTCGTTATGAACAACTTTTACTATGGGACCAAACCTGAAATCGCGAAAAAAGAAATCAGCTGTTCCCTACATTTATGTTCGTACGAGTCGTCAAACGGTAGGGAACAGCTGATTTTTTTTTGCGATTTCAGGTTTGGTGCCATAGTAAAAGTAGTTCATAATGATGAGTACAATGACCAGGTTGTTGGTGTTTTACAAATAACCCTGTATGTAACACAAAATCTTAATATTTAAGTTAGTAAAATATTATCTTCGTGTTTTAGGTAAGTCAAACAATGAACAAAAATTGATTGATTTAAACTTTTTCTAATTATCTTATCGTTGTCATCATAACAAAACCACCTATTGCAATAGAAATGGCATCTATAATGTCCTAATGTTGCTCCTTCTATGAACTCAATGGCGCCTAGAACTTTAAAAACAGAAGTCTTAATCATCAAAGGAAGTTTGTGGAATCGAGGTGAGAAAGACTTTATTGAGACCATTGAGATCAAATGTTAATGCTGTCCCGAGTTCATAGCTCATTGTAATTTTTACATTACAGCCATTTTCATTATGACAACCCGATGTAGATTTATCTATAAGGAGTGATTTTTGTAAACTATCTATTCTAAACAGGTTTAACATTTCTAAATGAACTGGTATAAATATCACTTCTCTGGAAATACGTAAAGATCTATCTGAACATATTTTTTCGAAAATAGCACTATGTAAAAGTATATTAAAAACAATGTTCAAATATAAAAGTTGTATTGCACGCACAGTTTCGATTATTCTTATCGTCAAGAGTAAAGTATTTATTACATAAAAGGGTTCTTAACTGCTCAGCTTCCTTTTTATTGCCACATGTTAAGGTTTTGATGTAAGTTATCACAGTCGCGTCCCTAGCTTCGGCATCTATTATTTGTTTAACATTGGTATCAGTATTGTAACCGTGAGCTATTAAAAAACAACATGAGTCTAAAGCACAAGTATTCGATAGGTTATTATCTGAGTTAAAATTACCATTTTGTAAATATATTATGTTGCTACGTATTGTTGAATGTTATGAAGTTGCAGCTAGGTATGCAAACGATACATTGATTTTTAATAACATCGATGTATCGTCCATAAAGATCGATGTTTCACCATCGATGTTGAAACTGTTAACATTGATGAAAACGATGTTTTCTCAGCGCCGTCTACGTATTGGTTCGTATACTTTCTAAAATAGGTTTTGCTATTTCATTATTATTCCACGTCAATATTTACGGCGACATAAAGAAATATTGTCAGTACCTACTCTTAACAAATTTCTGATCGTGCGCATGCGCTGCCGCAGACCGAACGCGACGGTTCAATAGCTGACATGGTAGTATTAAGTACTACCGTAGTACTTACAGTCCGTTCACAGTAACTTGTCCTCTGACGTTTGTCTTAAAATACATTTTCATGCAATTTATTGATTTCAAATTTTGAAACAAACATGTATTGTTTATTTAATTATCAGAATATTGATTAAATAAACAATGTCGGTTTAAAAATTTAAAATCAATAAATTGCGTAAAAAATCTATTTAAAGTTAAACGTCGGATGACAAAATAACTGTGAACGGAATGTAATACTTCCATGATAGCTGATGTTGGTGTCGCCATCTATTGCTTAAAGTTGGTACTACTAGGACAACTGGTCAAATATAACTCTTATTTAAGTTCTCTTAGTCTTACTACAGATTAATTAATAGTTGTCTTACTCTGATTCGTGATTACACTTCGAAAAGTACGTACAATGCCGACTGTCGAGTTTAGTTCTCATTTTCAGTTACCTAAGATAATGAACTAAACGCGAAATACAAGTGGGCTCTCTTTTGCAGCGCTGTTAGTCAATTATTCTTTTGAATTAACACATATTTACGCTTTTTACTGCGGGAAAACCTTTTGTTCCCACGGGAAAATCAAATACAAAGCAGGCGTGGCCGCTACAGGCCGATTAGTCGATTAAAAAGAAATCCTTTTTTTATGTAAATATTATGGTCACCTCGCAATATTAATGGATGTTTGTATGGGAAAATTTAAATGATCAATATCTTTGAAACTACTCAAAGTTTCTCCGTCACAAATTCAGGTTATCACTATCGTCCCCATCACAAAAATTTGAGCATATTCCGAAGGCCGTAGATCATCAGGCAGCGGAGATACATGTGTCCAGCCATCTTGAGCTCAGGTTGGCTGGACACTAAGTTTTTATTGATTTCTCGTAAACCCTTACATGTGACGCCATAAATCAAACGTTATTACTGTCACAAATTGCGTCACTAAATGTTAGTAAAGGAACCATATTCTAAAACGATCCCGTTATTGAGATTCGGAAGTGCCAGCCAAAAGTTTAATACGTAAAATCAAGATGGCTGGACACCGTTTTTTGCATTTTTCTACTAAACCGCTGTACGTATCACAAAACTTTTAGCTCGATGCCTGTCACAAATTTATGTGACGCCCGTTGATATGCAAAAAGTCGTCAAAATTACTTCCGTTACCGAGATTGAGAGACCAGCGAAAAGTGTAAATTCAAGCTGGCGGGACACGTTTTCGATCGATTCATTATCTAAGATTCTGTAGCGTCACAAATTCTGAAATAAGGGTGTTTAGCCGTCACATAAAGTGCCCTATTGACCTAGTTAAATGCGAGCTATTTTGAAGATTTGTCCAGCCAACCTGAGTCACATATTTTTAGGTACGTGATGTGATGTGAGATTCGAAATAAAATACTTTTATGATAAAAGTGTTCCAAAGAACATGGCTAAACTATTGCCCTACATTTATACAAATTTATCACTAGCTCGTAACGTTCAAATATTCTTCATGATTAATTATTACTTCTTTATTATTCTCCTAGAAACGTGAACTAATCAAATAATTAAAATTTTAATTTACTTATTCTCCCATTTTCTTTGTTTGACAAGGAGAACATAAGATTTGACGTTTCGTTTTACCAAAAATGTGGACAGTATACCTACTTTTAAAGACATTTGCGTAAGCTGAAATAAACAGAATTAATTAATTATATTAGGTCATCCCACTTCCAGTGTCATATTTTTTATTTCCAATATTTATGTATTGCGCAATGGTATGCAATAGTTAATATATGTGTTGTCTTGTATAATCATGTTAGTTTAATTTGGTGTGTTGTATTGTCAAGACGTGCATTGATTTAAAATGGAAGATTTAAAAAAATCTATTAATGTAGTGGAGCAACGTATATTTCTAAAGTTTTGTGCTTTACTCAACTACTCTGGAGGAGTTGCGCACGACTTACTGGTAAAGTGTGTTGGTCGTAACGCCTTAAATAAAAGAAGCGTACAGCGATGGCTTGAAATGTACAAACAAGGAAGAACCACAGCTGAAGATGAGTCATTATCATTGACTAGATTAGAAGCAAGGGACAAAATCAAGGAAGCACTTCGTCAGTCACGTAGGGTCAGTGTCAGTGATCTCTCCACTCAACTTAACATTCCTCATTCCACTATACATAGAGTACTTACGGAGGATTTATGTCTGGTCAATAAAAGTGCAGTGTGGGTGCCCCACACTCTGAACACGGATCAGAAGGAGTTTCGTTATGAAACTGCGCGTAGCCATTTATCGTGGTATCGCCGTAAGAAAAATATACTTAATAGATTCATATGCCTTGATGAAACTTGGGTCGAATTTTATGGCAGTATAACCGGTAAACCTCTGAGAATAAAATAAAAAAAAAAAAACATAAACTACTTTGTTTTCTTCAGCCTTGACATTGGTAGAATCATCGATAAAACCACGCAATGGAGCCATTACTATAAAATTGGAATTAGAATGATTTCACAATAGAAAAAAGTAAAAAACTTTTAAATAATGAATTAGTTCACGAAAGTTCTAGGATAATAATCATGTAATAATGAATGAAGACATACATATTTGCAAGTTACGAGAAGAAATTTCTATAGATGCTAAGGGCAGTCGCCCAAACTTCATTTAGCCATGTCCTTTCGAGTGTAATCACTAGACTATTAATTAGCTTTAGGTTATGTAAGGTAGTATGAAATGAAAGTTTGAATAATCTCACAAGCATTTAATGGAACCATTATTCTACAGGATATTTAACACCAGAAATGACAATAGGTACACCTTAGGCTTAAAGTACATACACGGCAGGTTATTTAAGTTATTTAGCAATATTAACAACCAGAAACACTCAGATATTTAAATATTAAAAACCAAATTAACTGACCTGGCCTTGATTTAACGGATAGCAGTATCTTTTTACAAAGTGACACGCTATGACTTTTTATGGTCTGTACGCTTCGGCGTCGCAGGAACAACTGCCTGCAAATAATCCAAAAGGCGCGCGCACAGTCGCGCGTCGCCCGCCGATCGTTACATGATTCGAACAAGAAGGCGGTAGTTGATACAATAAATGTGTAGGTATAATTGTGTAATAAGTTTACTAAAATCCTAACACAAGTTATATCCTTAGCAAATTAACGTAAGCTGAGATCCAAATTTAGCATAACAATTTGCAAAAAATTTATAATTGTGGGACGCACTTTTCATGTAATTTTTTTCAGTTGCCATTATAGTTAAGTCAATGTTAATGTTATTATATTAATTGTGAAACATGTTACTAAGAACAAACTAACATTCAACTGATTAAATCTTTATGGCCACATAGGGCACAACAATCAGCCGGGTTAATGTTTGTTTAGTAGAAAAATATATTGATGTTTTTAAATATTGTAATTTGACAATTTCTGGGTCACTGTCGACTTCACTCGCATTTACCTCAGCAGCGGTCTGCTACATTATTTTGCTTACATACATCTATTTTTACCCAACTACAGAAAAGTTATCTTTTGGAGCTTCTGTGTTTATTATTAGATACACGAGATTCTTACAATTAGTAGGTAAGTAATGTCCAATAGTAGGTATAGGTATCTATACCTACTTGAAAAAGGAAGGGTGTTGTATTCCTGCAGGCATACAACACCCCCCACACACACACACATGAGCCGTTGAAATGAGTACAAACTAGAAGAAAAGCTAAGCAATTGATTCATTCCCTCATCTCGTTCACATATTCGTGAGGGTTTCCACTAGTAGCACGGCGACGATGGTGCGCGGTGTGATCAGCAGCTCTGAATGAACCGTCTACGTATTACTATTGCTTCGGCATACAATGAGCAAATTATACTTAACCATAATAAGGACTCCTTTAATCTGAGGCTGATCATACGTTTTTATGATGTTCGTAAAGTTTATTATTAGCCTCGATAAATATTAATGTAAGTGGTTGGTGCGTGAGGCACATGCTGACAGGCGGCATGTGTGGTGTAAGGAGTGAGTGTTTGCTAATTAATTACAGCCGCCATGATAATTGTCGGGAGCTCATACACGGCGAGCAGTGCGGCGTAACTCGGCGCGGCTCGGTCAACCCGGCCGGCGCAACTCGGCGCGAGAAGGGTGCGCCGCGGACGAGACGAACGCTAAAAACTTGGCTCCGACCAATTTATTAGAGCGGCCCATACATATGTATGTATTGTTACGGTGACCCGGCGTCGCTGAAAAAGTCCAACTAATGAAATCGATTGAATTATACATTAGAGTAGGGGCCATTTTGGGAATTACTCGAGGCCCCGGCTTGGCAAAAACCTTCCTTGCGACGGTCTTCAAGACTCACCAAATTTGTGAATGCCGCCGATATCAGCCGAATTAGTTCTTCTTACCGATACAACGTTACCACTAGATCCAAGTTTTTTGTTAGACCTTATTTCTCAATGAACATTAAAAACGACGTGTTAGGTAGGTTGTTTGGTACTATGTTTGGTGTTCCTGACGTAATTCTAATCAGTCGTTTAGTTTAGTTATCGGTCAGTGTTTAGTTGTCGTAATGTTAATTTTCAAGCTGGATTATATTCGAACGCAATGTGAATTGAATTGAATTGTTTGTAATCCTATGCGACAGGCGCGCGTCGCATTCCATTATTTTGTGCTTCAAGTAAGTAAATGTCGCGTTTGTTTTGTCTGTAGGTATGTACAATTTTTTGTGCCGTTTAATTATTGCATAGAAACCTGTAAATAATTATATTGGGACAGTTTTTCTTCCACGGTTTTTGTACTCGTGACTGTTTCATTGTATACGACATCTAAAACGGCTGCCCGCCGACTACCCAAGATACGAGCATGTCTCAGTTTGGGAGTCGTAGTCTTAATTTAAATTGCCTCTGTACTTTCACCTCACTAAAATAGCTGCAAACTTTGTTTATTTGTAACGCTTTTGGAATTTTTGAAGAATAAATTATTATTATTATATTATTATTATTATTGGATTTGGAACATCGACAAACATTTAATGCGCCAGTAGGTCTATGTATTTTGTTTCGAGAGTACCTCTCGGTACGAAGACGTCACTGGCTGTTTATCACGTGTCCGAGGTAGGTACCCTACAAATAGGGCACGTAGCGGGTGTTTGAAGGACTCGGCTCATGCGTATGGAACACTATGGATTATTCTGGAAAATCTCCGGGCGCTGTCACTCAATTCAAATGCATGATAATGTGTCACGTTGGCACACGTGACACAAACATGCGTTATTTTTTATTGACACCAGGCCTAGCGGTGACATGTACCCACGTGCCTAGCTGCGCTAAGATTTCAGTAAAGTAGGCACGATCGTTTGTGCACACTACCTATACATATATAACTCATTACAGAATATCACCTTTTCGGACCATAAATTGTATTCTAAATTCTATCAGGTTGGCACAAAAGTAATGAGATACTCGGTTTTTGTTTTTTATTTTTTATTATTATTACAATACTAAAACCTTTGTCAATGATGTAATTAACAATAGCGTCTAAGACTTCTTGCCAACGATCAGGCAAAGTTTGGATGCCTTTCGCCCAGAACTCTGACGGCTGTGCCTGGAAAAAGTTGTTCAACTCCGCCTCGACATCAGAGAAATCATTAAATTGTTTACACCGCAAATGTTGTCTCAGATAAATGATAGTCTGATGGGGCGAGGTCTCGGGAATAAGGTGGATGGGGTATCGTCTCCCAGCTCAAGTTCTCCAACTGTTGGCGAACGGCAGATGTGACGTGAACTCGAGCGTTATCGTATAGTAAAACCAAATTGACTCGTCTGCGTCGTTTTTTCTTGATAGCAGCATATAGTTTGGTGAGCTGGGTTGAATGTTTGTTAGCGTTTATAGTTTTATTGTGTAATAGTTCATAAAACAGCATGCCTTGCGCGTCCCAGAAACAGCAAAGCAGAACTTTGAAGCGGTTCTTTTGAGTCACCTTCGGCTGAGTTGGTGGCGTTTCTTCTCGAGGCAGCCAGAAAGCACGACGTGGATCGTTCGCGTAATGACTCCATGAGTCATCTCCAGTAATCCGATCATACAAAAACTTATTACGTCGTGGTCGCAAACACGGACTGCACGACTGGCGTCTGTAAGGATGTGCGGTACCACCGAGCCAAAACTTTTCGATAACCAAGCTCATGCAGATAGTATTCCACGGCGTGATGACTGCAGTTAAGTGCTTCCGTTAATTCACAAGTGGTAGCATCCGGATCCGACTGCAGTTCGCGGCGTAAATCGTCATCATTCACTGCGGGTGGTTGTCCTGAGCGTGGCTGACTTTCAAGGCTCCTGTCTCCTGATTTAAAACGGTCAAACCATCGGGACACCGTCGCATGGCTTGTACTTCCAGCGCCCAATGCAGTATTGGTACTGTCAGCTGCAGCCCGTGCACTGTGGCCTAACAAGTACTCGTATAAGTATAGTGTTCGAACTTGTCGCTCGTCCATTTTTCTTCAAACTGACTAAACCGATCGCGAGGGCGGCTTTATATACCCCCACATCACAAGTACATAGAATGTTCTACAAAATTCTAGAACATTATTGAAAACCTATACTTATTATCGTTTCATCGATTAGGAACTTAGTTGACTTAGGTAGGTTCTTATACTCACACATACAATGGTGCCGATTCTGTTGTACGCAAACTAAACTAAAAAGCTCAGTGCATCTTTTTCTTTCTATTCCATTAAGAAAAGGACAGACGATAAGTATTATTGTATTCCTGTCAAAATAAGATACCTTATCCATAAACAGGTTTAGACGTGATTAAATAATGGGCTACTAAAAATACGTCAGGCGCTGACTAATTTGACAGGACTAAACTAATATTTAACTTCTGGCCTTTTCTTAATGCAATAGAAAGAAAAAGATGCACTGAACTTAAATTTAGTTTAGTTAGTGAACAACAGAATCGGCGCCATTGTATGTGTCAGTATGTGTCAGTATAAGAACCTACCTACTAAACGATAATAGGTACCGATATTTTATTTACTTTCAGATTGCTGAGCTTAATAAAAAGCACTACAAATAAGTTTGCGAACAAAAGCTAGTGAGAATATCGTGTGTGCTACGATAAACAACAATTGTATTTGTGCGCGCCGCCAGGGCTGGCTCGTCCGCGTCCGACGTGTCTGCTGTAGCTGCGCCGAGTAGGTATTACTCATGTGCCAGCCCACAAATAGTTTAAAGACTTCGGCATAATCAGCCTATAACTTTCCCATTGTTGGGACACAGGCCCCTCTGTGAGAGGGAGTAGGCCGCAATCCAGCACGCGGGTCTAGTGCGGGTTGGTAGATGTCACATGTCTTCAATTTTTGGGTCTAGGACATGCCGGTTTCCTCACGACAAAAAGACAAAGACAAGACCAACTTAAACACATACTGAGAATAAATCGCAGGCGCATCTAAATTTCATTTTTTTAATCCCAGTGACTAATCTGATAGGTGTAATGTCAAACTTCTATACTAAAAAATGCAAACACAAAAGACTTAAATGTCAAATTAGTCTCTGGGATTAAAAAAACGAACTATATACATAATTATTATAAATTAAAGTTGCTTCTCGGGTCTGTGCGTGTGACCACGTTGTCCGTCTCGAGTCTGTCCGTGTGACAGCGTTGTCCTTCTCGGGTCTGTCTCTGTGACCCGGTATGTCCGTCTGACCGCGTTGTCCTTCTCGGGTTTGTCTGTGTGACCACGTTGTCGTTCTCTGGTATGTCCGTGTGACCGCGTTGTCCTTCTCGGATCTGTCTGTGTGACCACGTTGTCGTTCTTGGGTCTATCTGTGTGACCAAGTTGTCATTCTCTGGTATTTCCGTCTGACCACATTGTCCTTCTCGGATCTGTCCGTGTGACAGCGTTGACTTTCTCGGGTCTGTCTCTGTGACCCGGTATTTCCGTGTGACCGCGTTGTCCTTCTCGGGTCTGTCAGTATGACCACGTTGTCGTTCTCTGGTATGTCCGTGTGACCGCGTTGTCCTTCTCGGATCTGTCTGTGTGACCACATTGTCGTTCTTGGGTCTGTCTGTCTGACCACGTTGTCGTTCTCTGGTATGTCCGTGTGACCGCGTTGTCTTTCTCGGGTCTATCTGTGTGACCACGATGTTGTTCTCTGGTATGTCCGTCTGACCGCGTTGTCCTTCTCGGATCTTTCCGTGTGACCGCGTTATCCTTCTCGGGGCTGTCTGTCTGACCACGTTGTCGTTCTCTGGTATGTCCGTCTGACCGCGTTGTCCTTCTCGGATCTGTCCGTGTGACGGCGTTGTCCTTCTCGGGTCTGTCTGTGTGACCACGTTGTCGTTCTCTGGTATGTCCGTCTGACCGCGTTATCCTTCTCGGATCTGTCCGTGTGACCGCGTTGTCCTTATCGGGTCTGTCTGTGTGACCACGTTGTCGTTCTCCGGTATGTCCGTCTGACCGCGTTGTCATTCTCGGGTCTGTCTGTGTAACCACGTTGTCGTTCTCTGGTCTGTCCGTGTGACCGCGTTGTCCTTCTCGGGTCTGTCTCTGTGACCAAGTTGTCCTTCTCCGGTATGTCCGTGTGACCGCGTTGTCCTTCTCGGGTCTGTCTGTGTGACCACGTTGTCCTTCTCCGGTATGTCCGTGTGACCGCGATGTCCTTCTCGGATTTGTCCGTGTGACCGCGTTGTCCTTCTCGGATTTGTCCGTGTGACCGCGTTGTCCTTCTCGGATTTGTCCGTGTGACCGCGTTGTCCTTCGCGGGTCTATCCGTGTGACCACGTTGTCCTTCTAAAGTACGCAACGGATTTTGATGAGGTTTAGAGAATTTATTGCAGAAGGTTTATGTGTATAATACATGTACTTCCATGGAGTACCTACAGAAGTCTTGATTTTGACATGTCGCATGTCGCCCGTGCGGAGCAAAGGCGGGCTACTAGTTTACAATAGATGATGTAGTTCTTTCGGTTTTTACTTTTTTTCTATAGATAAAGGTACACCAACAGCTTCTATGTATAATCTTGTTTTAAGTATGTAGGTACCTACCTAAAGGGTTTTCAGGTATATTTTGGAGATTTTTCCAAAACTAGCCGTCCACTTTTTTCTACGTGGAAGAGGCATTATCTGACGTGTAAAACCTAGAAGATCTATTTTCGAGGAATCTTTGAAGACCTGAAGAGAATCATGGGTCCATGGTCCGTCGCTTTATCTTCTCTGCACTCACATGAATATAAGACAAGTAAGGAATGAATCGACCTCACGTGGGCGCGAAGGTAGAACTGACTGACAAACTGAAAGAATTTCCCGCGAAACCACGCCGTTTTAAATTCGATTTGAAATGATTAGCGACCTGCGTAAAGAAAACCCAAACGCAACGCGAATTGTTGCACATACAAAGTTAGTTGAATTCACATAGTACGTTTATGAATAATCTTAAAATTGGAACACTAGACATTCCCTGCATGATTGACCCCGCAGCTACTGGCAGGCGAAGTGCGCAGTGGCCCTGGGCGCGACCGGCGCGGGAGCCGATGCGCGATATGCAAATCGCCGCTACCGTATTGACCGCGCTATTGTTCCGCCGCTTCTCTTTTATTTCCTGTAACGATGCGCGCCGTGGCGGCCGCTCATACGCATGTAACTTATGGCTCCCAAACCACCCGCACAATGAACGCCGACCGTTTTGTTCATATAACTCATGTTTTTGTTTTAAATCCAAGGTATTGTCGATTGTTCACTCATACCTTATGAGGTATTTTAACTTCCACGCTGCTATCGAAGTCCTTTTTTCGGTGTAGAGGTACCTACACTACAATATTGTTATCTTTCAGGTTTCTGTATAAGGCAGGTGAGAGTATAGACCTTCCTGGTCGCAATGTATGGCGCTGCAGTGTCTGCAGTGCGTGTGAAGCGTTATCTTAATTGGTGACCTTGTAATTTATAGTTAGTTAGGCAGTATCAGCCCCCCTCCCACCCCGCTCGGCGCACCGCTCCTCCGCCGGATGACAGATATGGCGCGGCTAACTACTGTGCCAACGAGGAGCTAGCCAGAGATGATGACACAGGTAATCGTGAGTTGGAAAACTGAGACAACACTTGGAAATTGGTAGACTAGAACAAACCAAGAATAATATAATTATTGTGTTGTGGTTCTTAGTTTGCTCCTGCCTGCCAGACCCATAGAGTGTTTATATTTCTATGCATAGTCCCCTAAATTGCGGAACAGGTAGAACACTTTTCCAAGTTATGAACATCCGCAAGCTGCCGTATCACCGGCCGTGGAACGACATCAGCCGCTCTATGAATGTGCTCAGCTAATGTAATCACAGATCGAGATGAGCAATACGTAAGACAACATTGATTTACTGCATCTCACTTAATCATAACACGCTATATATTGCGTAAGTCGTACATCCCCACATGACGGATGTGTGTATGGGCGCCGGTGATTACGTCTGAACATTGTGTACTACAAGTTCTTGCCGACTGATTACGCTGTAAACCTGCCACGCATTCAAACTCAAACTCAAACTCAAAGCATTTATTTCAAGTAAACCAATTACAGGCACTTTTGAATTGTCAAGGGGTCAGTCAGTCAAAGATGAAGCGTTGCCCATTCCAAAGCGTAGTAGGTACCTGTGGAGAAGAACGGGCAAGAAACTCCACGGACACTCTTTTAAATCATAAAAATCGTTACAAAATTTTGGTTACATCATTTAAGTTGAAATAATACATGTGAGAACGATGTAGAAAGACGTGCACGTTAAAAGCGTCCGTACTAAAAAAGATAAAAACAAAAACAAAAAAATAACAATTCAGAAATGAAAATACTTAGATTAAAATTAAAATAAGCCTTGGCAGCTAAGAGATGACCAGTCCCTACTGGCGGCGCCCGTTCACGAACATGACGTATGGATCAGCACCATTTAGCTCAACCATTTTGAAGGGAACTCAATGATCCAACACACACGCCACCACCAGCGAGACATTTGAGTGAGCATGACATACCCTCAGCCGCCAGGGCACATTCAAGTCAATGAAAGACGTACCCAGTAAATGGTAGCTTGATAGTTTAGTTGCATAGTGCTCACACGTGTGTTATGCAATTATACAATATTAAGAGATTGAATTTATACAATACAAAGATAGTTTTTTCAATCTTCAGCAGCTCACAACTATATTTTCGAATGCTAATTAATTAGTTTATGCGCCCTTGTGGAGCAGGACCAGCGGTGAACCAGGCATTTTTGTCAGCGATGTAATCCCCCAACTTATAATATGCTTGACTGCATAGTGTGCGTTTTATATAAGATTTGAATTTAGTTTCGTTGAGTTGGAGTATGTGGGGAGGTATTTTATTTTAGCATTTTAAACAGTACCCCATGAAGGATGAGTCTACTTTAGCCAGTCTGAAGCCTGGTTGAACTAATTGGTCCCTATTTCTGGTCCTATAGGTGTGTCTGTCACCTCTTTTAGTGAAATGATTTAGATTTTTCCTTAGGTACATGATGTTTTCATAGATGTATTGACAAGGTACCGTCATGATATTAATATCCTTAAACAGTTCCCTTAGAGAATCGCGCCTGCGGAGGCCATATATTGCTCTGATGGCTCTTTTCTGCAGAATAAAAATAGACTCGATATCTGCAGCCCGTCCCCATAGTAAAATACCGTAAGACATGATACTATGAAAGTAACTGAAATAGACTAGTCTCGCGGTATCTACATTAGTAAATTGACGGATTTTTCTTACAGCATATGCTGCTGAACTTAGCCGTCCTGCAAGAGATGTTATATGAGGACCCCATTGCAGCTTTGAGTCGAGCGTGATCCCCAGGAAAACAGTTTTATCGACGAATTCTAGTTTCTCTTTATTCAATACTATGTCACAATCACTACTTTTAACATTTGGTAAAGCAAATCTTATGCATTTAGTTTTTTTTCCATTTAACACTAAATTATTAGCAGTGAACCAATTTTGCACCTGCAGTAAGGCGTTATTTACGTCGTCAAGATTAGACGATTTTCATTAGTAATCGTATCTGCGCCACACACAACATTTCTGACAGAATAACTAACAAGTAAAGCAGAAATATCCGATACGCTCTGGATCGTTCTGGAGCGCAGGTATACAAGTGGACAGAGAGCTAAAGCTATGCTCATAACGAATCTTTATTCGTTCCAAAGAGGAAGCTTTCCTTTCTGTGAATCACAGTTTTAAAAACCTTAAGGCTTCTCATCCTCGGACATGTTCTATGTTACAGGGCCAGGTGTCGAGTACCAGGCACAGCGATCTGAGACGTTAAAAGGCAGTGTCCGCTATTGAGCTACCATTTCAGTTCCACGTTATGAAGTGCGCGGTGGTGTGCACTGTATAAATCATGGCGGAGACGCTGCCCGCCATAAATCACGCTGCGATCCTTTTATATAGACAACTTAAAGAAATTGCTCCTGTCACATATTTCCAACTGATTTTTTTCCTAAAACTTAATTCGTTGATTTTTTGAGGTAGCGTGAGACGAGGTCGGGTCAGCTATTGTGCGGAACGCTTTGTGTTGTACGTGCGTGCGGCTGTGGACTGCTCCACACAGAGTATTCACACTTTTGTTTAGTAAAAAAAAAAAAAAAAAAACTCATTGATATACTGGCGATTTCAAATAAACTGACGACAAACCACCACTTCAGTTTACCATAATTTAAACGTACGCGGAGTCACACTACAGTCGCACAGATCAGTCACGATACAAAAGTGCATAAAAAGTGTCCAAATGTACATGATACCTACCTATTCGTTGTAAAAAAACATCAGATAACACGTGTTGTGGCGGCGATGAATTTGGCAGCAGCGGCAGGTACCACGGTGCCCTGTGGCAGGTATCGAGCTCGTGACTCGTGACAGGTAGCAACGGGACTCTGGTTCGCGTTTTTTACTCGATCACCTGAAGGTCGCCGCTTCCCCGAATCTGCTCACCCTCCATGTGTCGATGACATAACCATTAGTTTCTGTAATAACAGTAATCTCTCAACGTTGTAAACAATGTCATTCTTGGAACCAATCTTTATAGTTTATGGCGTGTGATTCCGCAAAATATTCACATATAAATAATTGTGAGCAAGTGAGCATTGTGAATTGATAGAAGTGAATCTTTTTGAATTAGTTTGTCGTGAAACGTGATAGACAAATAGGTCCTAAGATCATCATTAGCAAGTCTTTCAATGCAATACTTACAGCACGTTACGGGCAGTAGAGCCGCCTTGCCGTTCACAGTATGGTAGGTACGACAGTCCCTCAGTCCCACGTGGATGGGATGTCTGATCGTAGTAGTGTAGGTAGGACTGTCTCTCAGTCTCACGTGCGTGGGACGTCTCAGCGTAGTATGGTAGGTACGACAGTCCCTCAGTCCCACGTGGATGGGCCGTCTCATCGCAGTATGATAGGTAGGTACGACAGTCCCTGAGTCCCACGTAGATGGGACGTCTCATCGCAGTATGGTAGGTACAACAGTCCCTCAGTCCCACGTGGATGGGACGTCTCATCGCAGTATGGTAGGTACGACAGTCCCTCAGTCCCACGTGGATGGGACGTCTCATCGCAGTATGGTAGGTACGACAGTCCCTCAGTCCCGCGTGGATGGGACGTCTCATCGCAGTATGGTAGGTACGACAGTCCCTCAGTCCCGCGTGGATGGGACGTCTCATCGCAGTATGGTAGGTACGACAGTCCCTCAGTCCCGCATGGATGGGACGTCTCATCGCAGTATGGTAGGTACGACAGTCCCTCAGTCCCACGTGGATGGGACGTCTCATCGCAGTATGGTAGGTACGACAGTCCCTCAGTCCCGCGTGGATGGGACGTCTCATCGCAGTATGGTAGGTACGACAGTCCCTCAGTCCCGCATGGATGGGACGTCTCATCGCAGTATGGTAGGTACGACAGTCCCTCAGTCCCACGTGGATAGGACGTCTCATCGCAGTATGGTAGGTACGACAGTCCCTCAGTCCCGCGTGGTTGGGACGTCTCATCGCAGTATGGTAGGTACGACAGTCCCTCAGTCCCACGTAGATGGGACGTCTCATCGCAGTATGGTAGGTACGACAGTCCCTCAGTCCCACGTGGATGGGACGTCCCATCGCAGTATGATAGGTAGGTACGACAGTCCCTGAGTCCCACGTAGATGGGACGTCTCATCGAAGTATGGTAGGTACGACAGTCCCTCAGTCCCACGTGGATGGGACGTCTCATCGCAGTATGGTAGGTACGACAGTCCCTCAGTCCCACGTGGATGGGACGTCTCATCGCAGTATGGTAGGTACGACAGTCCCTCAGTCCCGCGTGGATGGGACGTCTCATCGCAGTATGGTAGGTACGACAGTCCCGCAGTCCCGCGTGGATGGGACGTCTCATCGCAGTATGGTAGGTACGACAGTCCCTCAGTCCCGCATGGATGGGACGTCTCATCGCAGTATGGTAGGTACGACAGTCCCTCAGTCCCACGTGGATGGGACGTCTCATCGCAGTATGGTAGGTACGACAGTCCCTCAGTCCCGCGTGGTTGGGACGTCTCATCGCAGTATGGTAGGTACGACAGTCCCTCAGTCCCACGTAGATGGGACGTCTCATCGCAGTATGGTAGGTACGACAGTCCCTCAGTCCCACGTGGATGGGACGTCCCATCGCAGTATGATAGGTAGGTACGACAGTCCCTGAGTCCCACGTAGATGGGACGTCTCATCGAAGTATGGTAGGTACGACAGTCCCTCAGTCCCACGTGGATGGGACGTCTCATTGCAGTATGGTAGGTACGACAGTCCCTCAGTCCCACGTGGATGGGACGTCTCATCGCAGTATGGTTGTATTGATTTGCCATTATTCCCTCTGTTAATAGTTCCTTTACACCGTGTAATCAAATTGTAAACAATGATATTGTATTATTTTGTGATGAGATTAGAAAGGACTTAGGTCACTTGTTGACAGAAGAATATCCGGGACACTCAATAATAAATTACTGTATGTCTGGTTGTTATTTATTTCATATTATAAAAGAAATTATTAAATGTAACTTTAAGCATGAAACAACTTTGTTAATTTTTATGGGAAATAGGGTAAATTTAAATAAAGGAGAATTGCTCCAATATCATAGAACATTGTTCAACCTTAGTTTAAGAAAAATTGTGTTGTTTACATTCCCTTATAGTAACAGTTTGCCATAGGAGAAAACAAATTAAGATATGATATAAGCATGACATTGCACAATTTAACTTATAATGGTAAGCTAATCCAGTTCATTGACACTAACTATTATAATAATTTATATTTGACAAAAGATACGTACTATCTATTCTATCTTTCTAACGTTCTGAAAAGACAGATTTTGTACGTGTTATGTACTATCTTTCTAACTATCTGAAAAGACAGATAGAGTCACATGGGGCAAGTGTGCGCAGCGAGTAAGTATGCGCACTCGAAGTATCTCGAAAATGGTTTGTATGTACAAACTTATTATTATTATTATGTCATTTATTTATTTAGTTATCTTATTTTGTTATATTTTTAAACATTCCTTAAAATATAAAAAATAAGTATAAAAACATTTAAAAATATAAAAAAATAGTGATCCACCGGTGTCGGGAACAGGGTCCAAGCTACCGGTGGTTAGGGCTCCAGAGACAGGAACCTCCTCACAATGCGAGCCGTATCGAGGAGTACTGCCTTCTGAATCAGGCCCTTGATCCAACCGCCTAACGAGAGCCTCGATAGATGATGATCGAGGCTTTTGGCCATCAGGCCATTGGCCGATACAACAATCGGCACAATGATAGTCGAGCTCACATTCCACATGTCAACAACCTCGTGTGCTAAGTCAAGATATTTGATTTCTTTTTCTTTCTCAGCTTTCACGAGGTTCTCGTCATGTGGAATGGTAACATCGACAATCATTGCGTGGCGCGCTAATCGATCTATCACCACTATATCAGGTTTGTTGGCGACAATGGTCCTGTCAGTGATGATAGACCGATCCCAGTACAACGTGACATGGTCATTTTCGAGAACTGGGTCGGGCACATACTTGTAATACGGTACCTCAGAATCCACAAGCTTATATTTCAAAGCAAGTTGCTGGTGAATAATCCTGGCTACTTGGTTATGCCTGTGCAAGTACTCGCCGTTAGCCAGACGAGAACAACCAGAGATAATATGTCTGATGGACTCACCCGGGCGGTGGCATGCCCGACACACGTCAACCGTCCCGTCCTTCATAATATGTCTCCGGTAGTTATTCGTCAAGATAACTTCGTCCATAATTGCACAGAGGAAACCTTCAGTTTCCCCGAAAAGGTCACCAAAACGTAGCCAGGACACGGACGCTAAGAAGTCTACACCGGGCTCATGAAGAGCCCGATAGAAGCGCCCGTGAAGCTCCTTGCTTTGCCATACTTTCTTGCGGTCATCTGTAGTAAGTACCACAGGTTTGCGCCAGTTCTCTTTAGCCATGGAGAGCGGGGTCAGTTCTTTGTCTACTGCGACCACATCACGGTGCATACTCACTTCGGTTTTTAACAAATATTCTCTGAGACTGCATACCTCGCGGTTGTGAAGGGTCTTCGCATTTAAAAAGCCTCGACCCCCGCACTTCCGCGGGATATACAGTCTCATCACCGATGATCGTGGGTGATGCAACCGGTTTGCGGTCAGCAGTGTACGGACCCTTCTATCCAGGGCGTCGAGTTCGGTCTGAGTCCATTTGAGTATGCCGAAAGAGTACATCAAAACCGGCATGACCCAACCGTTGAAGGCACGCACCTTATTTCCGCCTGAAAGAAGACTAATTAATACCTTCTTCAGGCGACAAAAGAAACGTTCCTTCAACGATTGCTTCATGTCAGCATCGTTGATGCCTAACGCTTCCGACATACCCAAATACTTATAGCTTTCGGATGAGGAGAGGGATCTAAGGTTTATAGAATCCGAGAGTTGAATTCCCTCGGATTCCATAATCTCCCCTCGCTTTACATGCATGACTGCACATTTGTCTACACCAAATTCCATCCTGATGGCACTACTGAAAGTTTCAGTGACCTTCAGTAGCTCCATCAGACGCAATTTGTTGGGGGCAAAGAGTTTCAAATCATTCATGTAGAGGAGGTGAGATATGACCTGACCATTTCTCCTCAACCGATAGCCTAGACCTGAATCCTCCAGTAGTATGCTTAGAGGATTCAGGGCCAAGCAGCTCGTACGCAAAATACGCGCATTGACGTGGAGTTGCGGACACCAGCCCGTATTACCTCAGGGCCAAGCAGAACCAAAGTGGACTCAAACTGTCGCCCTGAAATATTCCCCGCTTAATCCATACAGGCTCATCATTCCCCTGGATCCGTCGGCACCCTGGATAGTGAAGGACCGTCTGCCATTGCCCCATACACGACTCAAGGAAGGTGCGTAGAGTTGCATCTATCTTATACAACTCCAGCACCCTCATGAGCCATGTATGTGGCACCGAGTCGTAGGCCTTCTTATAATCTATCCAACATGTCGACAGATCCTTGCGGGATCGACGAACCTGTTGGCTAATGGCCATGTCTATGAGGAGTAGCTCCTTAGTACCGCGGGACCCATTCCTACATCCATTTTGAGAGGCAGACATAATCGAGTTACTGTCAATGTGTGTATTAATTTTCGCTCTCAAAATGGATGTAAGAAGCTTATAAACCGTCGACAAACATGTGATCGGTCTATAATTCTTGGGTTCCGCGGGACTACCTGACTTATGGAGCAGGTGGGTAACGCCTGTTGTTAGAAACTGCGGTAGCGACCCAGACTCTAAGGATGACTGGAATTGAGATGCCAAACGACTGTGTGAACTAATTAGCCATTTTAACCAGAAGTTATGCAGTCCGTCTGGCCCCGGTGATTTCCAGTTCGGTAACGGACGGACTGCTCTGGCTACGTCTAATGGCGTAATTATAACTGGTTCCATTTCTGGTATAGTTCCACAGACTCGCTCGACATCCTGCATCCAGCCACCCTCGGCGTGACAGACGGGCACCGACCAGATGCTGCGCCAAAATGCATTCGTGGTGGCATCATCTGGGCGGTACAAGTCTGTCACGTTTTGCTCAGGTCGCTCCCAAGCTCTATATACCCACCTTTCATCGCTCTGGAACATGCGATTCTGCGTGTACCGATCAACCCGCCTCTTATATCGCCGAATACGGCTCGCCCATGCACAAACTTTCTGCTTCAGGAAGTCGATGCGCTCTGTGACACTGGTCATGTATTCTCGAGGGCTGATTCCAGTCCCCGAGAATGCCCGCCTCACAAAGCGCATCACTCGTGGTCGTGTATTGCCCTCCCTGAAGCAGTATAGTTTGCCGATGAGTGCCCTGGCCTCATCGATACGACGCTCGATCCTGCACTGCCAGGCTGGTACGGTTGGTTTTGGTCGAGTAGCTCCGTCACAGTTTGGAAACTTGACGTTAGCTAAACGACATGCCGTAACAGCCGCGCAATACAGGATCGAGTGTGTATCAACGAGATCTTCGCTGCTCTCGAACACGTTCTTAAGCTGCGAGTCCAAGGCACACACCAGTGCCCTATTTTTTTTGTGCATAGGTAAGCGTGGTAATCGGGGTCTAAGTTCGGTCGGAGTGGATCTATATTCGCGAAACGCATCCTCCAGTGCGCTCCTCAATCGGGCGTTGTACTGGCTACTTACTGTATCAACCCTATCATCTTCGTCTTCAGCACTATGATTGGATGGCGGCGGAATTGTATTAGTGGCTGGTACCGCGGTCTGTGCCGGAGTCGAGATGGTATGGTTGCTCAGCTGTGAGCGCAGCCTATCAAGTGCGGTATCGTCCAACTTATGATTGCGTTGGATGACTCGCACCTGATCCGACAGTCGTTGAGCCGTGACGTTGACGGTTGGCTCTAGTTCCTGAAACAGAGTCAGCATCTTACCACGGTACGCAGTGAGGTTAGTTCCCCCCTCTGTAGCCCTGTAATATGCGCGCATGACGTTCTCATTCATAGACTGAGTCCATCTCATGCGCTGCACACAACCACCGGCAGCGGGGACCCGGCTCGGGGTCGGATGGCCCCTAAGTCCCAAGCTCCTCGGTGGCCGGCCTCTTCCCTGCCGACGTACAGGTGTTGGCGACGTCAGCGGGGAAAAATACTCGTCGCTCGAGCTCGACGCAACTACCGCAGCCGGTGTCGTTACAGCGTTCATGGTGGGGCTGGGTACCGGTGGCGGCGAGGCGGAGCTGAGCGAAGAGTCCGGAGGTGGTGGGCGTGCACGTCGTGAAGCTGACCTTGTCAACATTTTCACATTTTTATGATTCTTATTTGCTTTGTATTATTGGAGGTGACATGACAGATGTCACCTCCGGTTCGGTAATTTTTGATCAAAATTCTGGTCCATTGTAGGTACTTTTTTTTAATTAGAATTTTCTTTATCAGATATTATTTGGGCTTCGGTTGTAGGGTTTCACTGTAAGAATAAAAAGTATTTCTAAAAATTAATTTATCTGAAAATTATTCAATTGATTGACGTGTTGACGTTGGTGTTGCCAGCTTATTATTATTATTATTATTAAACTGACAAACCCCCTCCTTAGTGCCGTACGCAACGCTGTACTTAGTGCATGCATGTTGTTGTCCGCCGGCGCGCTATTTTTTTTATTTATTTATTTATTTTACCATTTATGTACACACATAAATGGTCTTCAAATTAGGGATTCATTATTTTTTAACATATCCATGTTTTGAAATTATTCTATATACCATCGGACAATAGATAATATCTAATATAAGTCTTGGTTAATCTTTTGGTGGTGACGATTACGCAATATTGCTCAGTTTTGATTGAATTTTATTTTAGTGGTTTGGGGCAAGTGTGCGCAAACGCATGTTGAGTAAGTGTGCGCATGCGCACGTTTAAAGTCCTTATAAATTAGAATTGGAACAAAGAAGAGGAAGAAAAAATTGCCAAGAAGAAGATACAATTAGATCTGATAGAAAGAGTGAAATACTTGTAGAAATTCAACGAAGTCTATTAAGAAAAAGGCTGTTAAAGATAATAAAGAAAATGATGAGCAGGAATATTTTTGCCCTCTGTGTGGAGAAAAATACATATCGCTCATCTGTACTGACAAACGTACATTTATTTTATATACGTAATTAATTTTAGATGACATAGCATAGCATACATCATGCGCGACCTACATTTAATAATTCATCATTTCATGTAAATCGTGTATGATCAGTGAATTAAAGACACTCGCTAGTAAAGGTTTCTCTTGACATCATCCACCTCTGAGTAGCTGACATCATCTTCTCTCAACGTTGACATTACTTGTATCGTGGTCTCACAACCCATACACATCCAATAGAACAACGACGTAATCCGCGAGTTGACTAATTTTTTTTTATTATTTAAATTGAAGCTTACCTCACTAATAGCTTGGTATAAACAGTTTTTTAATATTTTTAAAAATTGAAAAGATATGAGCGTTCAAAACTCTCAATTAGACAGAGAGGGAACTACTGAATTGTGACGTCATAGTTCAGTATCGCCATATAAATTACATGCAAAACTTCGTTTTGGGAGAAAGAGATAGACAAAACGTTTCTATAAGTTATAAGTTTTTTATTTTTCGACCGATTTCAAATTTGATTTCGAATTCTATTATTGTATTACATGTGTGGATATATTATCTACTAGAATATATAGTATTCAATTTCATGCAACTACCCAATTAGAGGGCTTCTAAACGGGCCATGTTTTACTGCAATTTGTGGCTGCAATATAGTGGCCGGCAACATTGCAAGCAATAACAGCCAGACTATGCAATATTGCAGTCACGGCCATAATTGCCAAACATTTTAGGTATGGCCATATATGGCCTATTATTGTTCGATAGATTGCCAGACGATCGCCGAGCGATCGATTTAACTGCAATATTGCCCAGCTAGTTCTATTGTTGTTTCAATCGCTCTTTATTGCTATGGCATAGTGCATCTTTTTTCCGATTTTGTTTAAAAGAAACTCGAAGTCACCCTTCGACATTCTAGTAAAATTTTTAAATAATTTTTATCAAGGCTTATTTCTTGATTTAAATTATCTAAAGTTTCACGCCTATTTAGGTAAGGTCAAATCCACAATATTTTTTTTATATTTTAAAACAATATAAGCCGCTGCGACAATTGTGATTTCGTCAGCCATTGCTGCCGATGTGAGTAGCCCGTTTAGGAGTCTGTATCATGAGCCATACTATTGCAGTCATATTGCAACACATGGCCCAGCCATAGAATTGCTCGACCATCAAGAACAATAAAATATTTTTGTAATGGCCAAGCAATTAGTTGCCAATAGTGCAGCCACAAATTGCAGAAAAACGTTGCCCGTTTAGACGCTCCCTTACGAAAATGTCGAAAATGAGTTTTGAATGTCATAAGTTCACGTTTCGAAAGTTCTATCTATGACAAAAACGACTGAATTGTAGTTACGGTGGTTTTCGATAGAGTGAGTGACTGTCGTTAGGGAATTGGCGTATTTTTCAAAAGGTCACACGGAAACATCGACTTAATTGACAGTAGTGCGGGGCTTAATTGACAGTAGTGCGGGGAGTTGGTAGATTAGGCAATCACTGTGATAAAATAATATCACAATGATTGATTAATCTACCAACTATAAATAAATAATAAATAATAATAATAAATTCCTACCGGTTTTTATGCTTTTTAAAGATTATGCTACTTTTAGATAGGCACTTGCGCCTTTGATCCTACTATGTATCCCGATCTCGTATTTCGTAAAATAAACACATTTTTTTTTAGTTTTTTATGATCATGTTTGTATCTTACATTATCTAGGTATCTTTGTTTTAACATGAAAACTACATTTTTGTAACTCATAAAAAAAAAACATTTGATACTTCTTATTATAAGTTTATAAATGTAAACTGATTTATACAAATAAAACTAAATTGAATAATTTGTTGTTTGAATTCATGATTTATTCCCATTTCAAAACCTTATTTATGTCATAATTGTTATTTTTTATTTATAAGGTGGCATAAGTGTACGTCAGGTTAAAAAACTAATTCAAAGTATAAAAACACCATGTGTCCATATGGACACACTAGGCATTCGTACATACAAAAATAACTTCGTACATAAATTCGTACATTAAAAGTATTATTTTATGCGGAGATTTCAATATTCATATTTTAGATGTTACTCCATTAAGTATTAGACTTCTCAATTTGTTTAGGTCTTACAATTTAATTAACTTGTTTTTTGAACCTACTAGGATCACGGCATCTTCGTCAACCTGTCTTGATAATATATTTAGTGTTTTTGATGCCAAAAACAAATTAGTCTTAACTGACTTAACGTCCGACCACTGTGGTTTATTAGCTAGCTTCCCCATGCCATTACATAAACAGCCGCGTAAAATTGAATGCAGGCCTTATACAGCTACCCGTTGCAAAATGTTTAAAAATAATATAGCTCATAGAATTACACCATCTATAGTAGAACACGAGAATCCTAATGAAATTTATGGTGCCCTTTTTGATGTTGTGCAAAAAGAGTACCAATCTACTTTCAAGACCAAAACTGTTAATATTAATGGATCCTCCGTTGGCTTTAACCAATGGGCTACTCCGGGTATTTATAAAAGCAGAGCGAGACTATACTACTACGAGTTATATGGTTTGAAAAAATACAGGTTTGACACTCCTTTCCTAGAGTATGTCAAAAATTATTCAAAATTATTTAAAAAGATTAGTGCTTTTGCTAAATCGAAATTTTTAAGCGATGCTATTAAACATCACTACATAGTATAAAACAAAGTCGCTTCCCTGTCTGTCTGTCCCTATATATGCTTAGATCTTTAAAACTACGCAACGGATTTTGATGCGTTTTTTTTAATAGTTAGAGTGATTCAAGAGGAAGGTTTATATGTATAATACATGCATAATATAGTAGAGAAACACTGATAATTTTAGAGGTTTCTAATGTGATGTCGTAAATAAACACATTTTTTTGCGTTTACATTGTAAACGCTGGCTGAACCCATCGAGATAGATCAAAATAATGTACTACAGTATTGTACACCTTAAAAAGGTCTACAAAAAAGTCCGCGATGGTATATGTCTATCTCTTAGGGACCCACAATAACCATTTTTTATGCTATACTTTTTACGAGAAATAATGGCTCTAAAATTATCAGTGTTTCTCCATTGCACCCATGCGAAGCCGGGGCGGGTCGCTAGTTGTAATAATAAAGTAAAAACAACTTGGAAAATTATTAACAATGAAACGGGTAAATCGGTTAAACAAGAAAAACTACTTGAGATTATGGTCGATAATAAATTAGTTAATAAAGCCGCTGACGTAGCTGAAGCTTTTAATGAGTTTTTTGCCAACATACCCATAACTACGACTCGCTCCTTAAATTCGTCCCCCTCTAAAGCTGAAAACCTTTTGCATATCCAGATGCTTTAAAAACATCTATAATAAAACCCCTATTTAAGAAAGAAGATAAGGAGTTGATGGAATATTATAGACCTATTTCGCTCTTCAGAAATACATTTGCAGGGAATTATATAATTATATGGAAAAATGTAATATACTTTGCGAAGAACAAAAAGGATTCAGACAGCACAGAACCATCAATATGGCAATTTATGACTTTTTGAATCCTATTATGAGTAGCATGGATAATCGATCGCCCATATGCGCTATATTTTGCGATATGACCCAGGCGTTCGATTATGTCCATTATCATATATTATATTACTTAATAAATTAGAAGTCTATGGCATTAGAGGTAACGTGCTCGAACTTATAAAATCTTATCTGGTAAACAGAACACAAATAACCGAAGTTAGCAACATTAACATAGTTACCAAACACGAAGACATTATAAGGTCTCGAGAACGTATAATCTCATACGGTGTACCACAAGGAACCGTGATGGGCCCGTTTTTATTTATAACTTATGTTAATGATATGCCCAAGTCCCTTGAATATCCTATAACTATGTTTGCAGACGATAGCACTGTAACAATCCCATGTAAAAGTACAAATACATATGAAAATGACATAAATAATTCTCTTAACACACTAATCAAATGGCTAGACGAAAATAATTTAAATATTAATTTAGGTAAGACAAAAATAATGCACTTCAGACAACGTACTCCCGGCACTAATCTCAACATCCATTACAAAAATGACAAAATTGAGGAAGCAGAGGATACCAAATTTTTAGGGTTGCAAATAGATTGCAACTTAAATTGGAAAGCACATATAGACAGTTTGTATAAAAAAATTGAGTTCATCAGCATATGTGTTATATAGATTATCCTCCATAGTAGATGTCAAAACACTTCTTAAGGCTTACTACGGAATAGTTGAATCGCACTTGCGATACGATAACATTTTCTGGGGGAACTCAACTGATCGAGATATAGCTTTTAAGGCCCAGAAAAGATGTCTCCGATCATTGTTAAAACTTAAATCGACAGACAGTTGCGCGCCTTATTTTAAGTTACATAAAATCTTGACACTTCCCTGTATCTACATTTTCGAAGTAGCTATGTTTGTCAAGCAAAATCCCTCTCGTTTTGAGCGCCTGGCTGTTGTATTCCCAAGGAATAGGCGTGACAACAGCAAATTATGTCAAGTATCATGTCGAACCACTTTAATGCGTAAGAGCGTTTCTTGCATGGCCCCAATTATTTACAATAAATTACCGAGTAGTTGGAAAGCTTTAAATACAGCACAATTTAAGAGTAGATTACGGAATTTTTTGGTAGATAAAACGTACTACAGTGTAACTGATTTCCTATCGGAGAAAAACATTTGTTAGTTAGTGACATCTTGATTTTTGAAATTTTGATGTATGACATTTTTGATTTTTGATTTTTGACATTTTGATCTTTGACATTTTGATTTCTGACATTTTTATAATGATATGTGTAATAGTAATGACTTGTTAAATGATGTAATGATAATGGTATGATATTTGTAATAGTAATGACATGATATATAATCTAATGATACTAATTTATATTTTCCTTTTAATACAAACATATATTTTGAAATAAGTTGGTAATTTAAAATTTTATAATAGTACTTAATTTATAATTTGATCTAAATAAGTGTAATAATAGTGATATAAATAATTTCAAATGTTTGCATGCCGATTGGTAAAATGTGGCTGAGCTAAATATAATCTTAAGAACTATTATGTATTACCCATATTTGCAAAATAAAATTCTATTCTATTCTATTCATAGTAGTGTACCTCAATGTAGTCGTTTATTTAGTTTCGAACATGTAACCCCACATGATGTAGTTAATGTTTTTAACCTACTTAAGACTAAAAACACCGGTGACTACTGGGGCATCTCCATTAAACTTTTAAGTAATATAATAGACATCGTAGCCCCCTATCTAGCTGTTACTTTTAACAAATGTGTTGATTTAGGAATTCTTCCTGACCTCATGAAGAATAGTAAAGTCATACCTTTATTTAAATCAGGTAATAAAAACGACGTTGGCAATTTTAGGCCTATTTCCATCTTACCTGCATTCCGCAAAATATTTGAAAAATTAATACTCAAGCAGTTGCTAAGACATTTTAATTTAAATAGCCTCCTTCATAATGAACAATATGGCTTTACAAAAGGTCGTTCGACTACAGATGCGGGTGTTGCTTTGCTGAAACACATATTTAACGCATGGGAGAGCTCGCAAAATGCTATCAGAGTTTTCTGTGATCTTTTCAAAGCCCTTGATTGCGTGCACCATGACACGCTTTTGCGTAAACTACGTCATTACGGTGTCCAAAACGAAGCTCTCAACGTAATAAATTGTTATTTACATAATAAGTTCCAATGTGTAGATGTTAATGGTGTAAAATCCTCCGGGCTACCAGTTCAGTTAGGTGTACCGCAAGGCTCAATACTGGGCCCATTCTTGTTCTTAGTTTATATCAATGATTTACCATTCCATTTAAAGGGAATCTGTGACGTTGTACTGTTTGCTGATGATACATCTCTTATTTTTAAAGTAGACAGGAATAGACTAGATTTTGACGAGGTAAACAGTGCACTCTCAATAGTTACGGATTGGTTTACGTCAAATAACCTAGTTCTCAATGCGAAGAAAACGAAATGTGTAAAGTTCGCCTTACCCAATGTTAGAAATCTAGGACCCAACATCGTCTTAGATAAAAAGGCGCTTGAGACTGTGAGCTCAGCAGTTTTTCTGGGAATAACAGTAGATGCCAAACTTCAGTGGGGACCACATATATCGAGCCTAGCAGGAAGGCTCAGTTCGGCTGCCTACGCCGTCAGGAAAGTAAGACAATACACTGACGTTGATACAGCTCGTTTAGTATATTTTAGTTATTTTCACAGCGTTATGTCCTACGGTATTCTGCTGTGGGGCAAAGCAGCTGATATACGAAATATATTTGTCCTTCAAAAACGAGCTGTTTGAGCTATTTACCAGCTAGGTGCTAGAGTTTCTCTGAGAGATTTATTTAAAGATATTGGTATTCTCACGGTTGCATCACAATTCATCTTTGCCAACATCATATATATTAGACAAAATATACACTTGTATACTAAAAACAGTGATGTTCACAATGTTAACACCAGAAATAAGGACAAACTACGTGCTCCCTTTCACCGGCTTCATAAGGTTCATAACTCATTTGTTGGGCTTGGTATAGCCTTTTATAACAAGCTACCCTCTTCTTTGCTAGATTTGCCTTTTAATGCATTTAAAGCTCAAGTAAAATCCAACCTTTGTTCAAAGGCATACTATTCCATCAACGACTACTTAAACGATAAGAATAGTTGGTCACCCTGATTAACTCAAGACAATGTTTATGTTCTTTCTCCAGAATTAGATTACTGATAGGTTATATGAGCTCATTATACAATTGTTATTATTGGGCTGTATAAGTCAAATCAGTTTAGTTTTATTTTTATTATATTATTGACATAATCAACCCATTTAAATGTTTTCTAATGAGTTGATTGCAATATGTGGTTAGCTAGTGACCTCGACGATTGATTATATTATTCTTACCTGAGCAACCGTCAGCAAGTTCGTCATGCTCCCTCAGATGTCACTGTATGCGGTAGCGTCGGGGGCGGGTTGCCTCCTTCCCTCAAATATGGCGAGGGGGGTAATGGCTGATCTTTGCGTTATACTCGTGAACGGGTGCTGCTTGTGGTGACTGGTCGTCTTGCTGACCATGGTTTTATTATTGTTATAATTAGTAATAACTTGTTTATTTAGTTTCCTTCGATGGTCCTAGTTTATCATTTGTGATTTCAAGCGATAGCTATGTAAACAGAACGCAGCATTGCATAAATATGTTGGCGGTCACGCCCTTCATACCTGGAGGCTTTTATTTAATTATCATTTATTAATTTTTGCTTGAGTACGTATAGTTTTTTATTGTATTTCTTGGTATATTGGCGTTGCTAGCTGACATATGGCAAATAATTGAATTTAGTGTCCTGTGTCTTGTAATGTTAATTACTTTGCGTACCTTGTATTGTATTCAGTCAAGCATTTTCTAACTGAACAGACAGCTGTGCTGCTGGGGAGTTTGTTGCGCCACTTCTTCTTCCCAGCGAAAGCACTAGGAAGTGGTGAAGGGCGGGCGTTTTGGGGGACTGTCTTTTGTAATTTTGACGTTCGAAAAGTGCTGATTCTCAGCCTAGTTTGAATAAATGACTTTTGATTTTGATTGATTGATTTTGATTTTGATTTAACCAATTCATACTTAACAAAACTTTATACATTTGAAAGCACAAAATCACAAGAAATAATGTTTCAAAGATTACCACTAAAATCATAAGCTAATTTTCATGGTAATCTTTGAAACATTTAATGCATAATCCATGATTGCATTTGACGCACGTGGTTCTGACTGCTGATGATTTATTCTTGCAGTAGGGACCAACACAACGTTTTTTTTCTCTATTTTTATGACATAGTGTTCTAACTGGTCGAAACGTGAGGTTTGTGGAAAAGAACTGGAAGAACTAGGCTTTCCACCTCCCTTGGGAGCTTGGCAATATTTGTTGAGATAGTGGAGCACTATCTCCCTCCTGAAGTCAAGCTGTGGAATTTTGGTGCCTGCTTTTCTTTGCGAATGCCACGCATTGTTAATACAAGCATCTAACATCTAGGTTATCAGGGACACATTATTTATTTTTTATTTATTTATTTATTTAAATGCCTTAAAACTATCATTACAGGTCTAAACCTAATGCGATAGCCAAGTCTCGCACACATAATTAAAAATAAATATCATTGTTTATAACATATTGTGAACAATAGTACTTTTGCAAATTCACCCCAGTGACATGTAAATATATCAATTTCGACCTGAATATAATTGATGATACGAATTGCTCGAGTCAGAGGGGTTTTGGCCAGCAAGATTGTCTTGGCTGATGGTACGACCAGCAGTGGCGGGGGCCGTCGTCTCCACACATAACGGTCGGGTACGCTCAAGTGCAACCGCTGCAGCACTCTCGGGTTGTGCTCTATGCCTCGGAGCAGTTTCACCACGTACGAGACTAGTGCAAATTCCCGTCTCACCCCGAGTTGATTGTACCCCACCATACCCAGTACGAATAGAGTGGGGCACATCAAAGGGTAAAATGGGTATACCCCATAAAGTTTCCTATACAAGTGGCGCGTAAATTTGTTCTGGACTCGTTCCAACATCATTGAGTACTTAGCCTCATGTGGAGCCCATATGACAGTACTATGTTCCAGATGACTCCTGACTAATGCGTCATACAGGACTCTGATGGCTGTGATGCTGGTAAAGTCTCGTGTCTGCCTCAGAACAAACCCCAAGTTTCTAAATGCCTTTTTGCAGATCTTAGTAATATGACCGCGAAACGATAGTTCAGGAGTGAGAACAACCCCTAAATCACTTACCTGCGTAACTCGTTGCATCGGTACTGCATCCACTACGTACTCATAGAGTAGAGGTGCACGTGCGCGGATAAAAATTATCACCGAGCACTTGGATACGTTGAACTAGAGCTTGTTCTCATGACTCCATTCCACTATCCTATATATCATCCTGCAAACGTCTGCAATCAGACTCCGTCCTGACCTCAAGCAGCAACTTGAGGTCATCTGCGAATAACAAACAAGATCCATTTTTGACGACTTCTGGTAAATTGTTTATCATTATTATAAATTAGAGAGGCCCCATGTTGCTGCCTTGATTCACACCGGACCAGGTGTAATATGGATCAGATTCGCAGCCGTTGTAGTCAACATACTGCTGTCTGTCTTGCATATAGCTGGCTAAGAACTGCAATAGATGTGGCGTGCAACCTATTTCTGCTAACTTACGTAACAATATGTCATTATCGACGGTGTCGAATGCTTTTTTGAAGTCAAAATAAGCAGCGTCAACCTGCACACCAGCATCCACCGCTGGCACCACCTGTGACATGAAGTTAAGGAGATTGGTGGCAGTGCTGCGTCCCGGCCGGAACCCGTGCTGCGCATCCGATAGCTGCGCGCGGACCTGCTCCTGCATGCTGCGCTGGATGGCGGACTCGAAAACCTTCGTCCCCAAGTCCGTCGCCCCTGGACCCATTTAGGGGGGCTGGAAGAGGGCGTTATCCGCCCTCCGCCGACGCCCGGTGCGCCTGCTGCGGGCCGGGTGAGAGGACGAGATCTCCCTCTCCCTTTCCGCAGCCTCCTTCTGCGAGACGACTGTTTCGCAGAAGGAAACCACCGCGTCCCAGGACTTCTCGCTGCCGACCATAGACTCCACCACGGCCGGCAGCGACAGGTCACTGCCTACTCCTGAGATGAGGGCACGGCGCGGCTCCTCCCAAGCGGCACACTCTGCCAGCGTATGCCGCGCCGTGTCCTCCCGGCAGTCGACGCAGTGGTGACACCGAGCGTCCGGCTCCCTGTTTATGCGACACAGGTACTTCCCGAAGCAACCATGCCCCGAGAGCACCTGCGTCACCCGAAACGACAGGGAGCCGTGCCTCCTCCCGAGCCAGCGCTCGAGCACCGGCCGGACCGCCTCGATGGTGACGAGGCCGGCGGTAGGGCGCAAAAGCCTGTCCCGCCATTCCGCCACCAGGACCTCGCGGAGCTGAGACCGACGCAGCTCCAAGTGTCGCTGCATCGGTTGCTCGCCCCGCGCCCTCGCTTCCTCGCGCCACCGATACAGTGACGCGAGTACTTTCGCCTCGAGGTCCCAGGGCGGGGATCCGGCCAGTACGCAAGCCGCCTCGTAGGAGATCGTGCGATACCCCCTGATGGCTCTGACGGCCATCGCTCTTTGCGGTTTTCGTAAAACCGCAATGCTGCCGGCCGTCAGGTCAGAAGCCCACACCGGGGCCCCGTACAGGGCCATGGATCGCACGATCCCCACGTAGAGCCGCCTACAGGCGGCGCTCGGGCCCCCCAGATTGGGAAGCAGCGTTGACAGCGCCCCAGCAGCGCCCAACAACTTGGGCGCCAGCCGCCGGAAGTGAGGCTCGAAATTCCACCGGCTGTCGAGCACCAATCCCAGGTACTTCATGGTGGACTCGACAGCAATCCGAGCCCCCCCGACCACGATGTGTGAGCCGGGCGGCGGTGCCCGCCGGGGGCCATGAAACACCATGGCCTCCGACTTGTTGAGGGCCACCTCCAGGCCTAGGCGACGTATGCGGCCCACCACCTGTGAGACCGCAGCCGTCGCCAGCAACGCTGCCTCCCTGTGCGAGCTCCCCCGGGCAGTGACCAGCGTGTCATCGGCATAACACGTCAGGTCCACGCCCGGTTGGAGCTCGCCCCTCAGCACCCAGTCGTACCCGATATTCCACAGGAGCGGGCCCAGGACCAAGCCCTGTGGAACACCGCACGACATGCGGTGCTGATTTCCGCCATCACGTCCCACGTAGGTGACACACCTCTCGGACAGATAAGCCCCAACTATGCGGCGGAGGTAGGGAGGCACCCGATGGTACCGCAGTGCCTCCCGAATACAACTCCAGGGCAGGGTGTTGAAGGCGTTGGAAATGTCCAAGGACACCGCCAACATCACCCCACCCCGGGACACCGCTTCCTCCGCCAGAACTCTCACCCGCGACACAGCGTGTATGGTAGAGCGCCCATGCCGAAAGCCGAACTGGCTCTCGTCCAGGTCCGGCCCGTCTCTGCACAAGTGGCCGACGAGGCGGGCTGCGATAATCCGCTCAAACAGCTTACCCACCTCGTCTAGCAGCACTATGGGCCGGTACGCGGACGCCGAGTCCGCAGGGCGCCCCGCCTTCCTGAGCAGGACCAGACGACCAGATTTCCACAAAGTGGGAAACTGGCCCTGCTCCAGGCACGCTGTGTAGAGTCCTCTCAGTTGGGGCTCAAGCTCCTTCAGAGCGAGGGCCAACACGCAGCCGTGGATCCCGTCGGGCCCCGGAGCCACGTTCTTGGCCCGGAGCCGCATCACGGCTGCCCCCATCTCTGCCTGTGTCACCTCTGGGACGCTGATGGCATTCTCCTCCGTAGACTCTGCGGCTGTGGGCAAAGCCATCGGCGGCGGAGTATGCTCCGCTCTAGCCGGGAAGAGGGCTGCGACTACCTCCTCCAGCAGCTCGGGTTGGAGACTCTCCGTGAGTGGAGGCGCCGCGGCTCGAAGCTTGCCTCGAACCGCTCGATACGGGCGCCCCCACGGATCTCCGTCCAGAGTCTCCAACATCTCTTCCCTGCCTCGCGTCTTCGCCTCGCCGATGGCCAGCCACAGAGTCTCCTTCGCCGCGCGGTACACCTCATACAGCGCGGCTTCTTCGTCAGGGACCCGACGACGTCTCCTCCGGTATCGGGTGTACTGGCGCCTGACCGCCACGCACGCGACGCGCAGCTGCGCGATCTCGGCGGTCCACCAGTACACCTGGCGCCTTCCTGACTGTGTGTGGACCCGGGGCATGGACGCGTCGCTGATTTGCGTCATCGCCCCGCGGAACCACAGCGCCTCCTGCTCGACGTCGACGGGTCCGTTCGTTGCCGACTCCCGGACCCAGGCCTGGACAATAGCAGCTTCCTCGAGAAGCTCCCTGTCGATGCGCTTACGCGCCCAGCGCGGACCGTCCGTTCGCGGGGCCGGTGAACCGCGGCCGCCAGTGGTCTGGGCGGAGACGTCGAAACGGATGTAACGGTGATCCGACAACGTCTTCACCTCCACGGCGACACACCAGTCGCGGACACGGCTCGCGACAGCGGGGCTAGCGAACGAGACGTCCACTATAGACCCGCCCCGCTGCCGAACGCACGTGTGTACCGAGCCCCGATTTAGGACGGTCAAGCCCGTCGCAACCGCCCATTCCTCCAGCACCTCGCCCCTAGCATCAGTCACAGGGGATCCCCACGCCGCAGACTTGGCGTTGAGATCCCCCAGCAACAGCACAGGGCGAGGGTGGAGTCGGCCCACGACGGCACCCAACTCGACGAGGAACCTCTCGAAGTCGGCGAGACTCTTGTTGGGCGAAAAATACGCCCCAACCGTGCCAATGCCGTCCGCGAGGGCGGCTACCCAGCCGTGTCCTCGGGACGGGTTGACAAGAGCCCCGCCAATGATGGCCACCAAACCGTCCAAGTCACCCACCCAGTTATCCCTGGGGGGGACAAAATACGGTTCGGCGACCACAGCCACGTGAATCGACCACTCTGCCATGCTCTGGAGCAAGAGATCCTGAGCTCTAGCAGAGTGGTTGATATTGCCCTGGAGGAAATGGTAGAGCGCCATTATGCGCAATCCATTCCCTCCGCACCATTCCTAGGCCGGGAGTCGGCCGAAGAGGAGCCAGGCTGAGGGGGGGGTAAAGGCCCCCCGGCAGCCTTGGCACCTCTTCTCTTCCCTTTCTGGGCGGGTGCACCACACGCCTTTCCGCTCGCTCTGTGCCCAGCGGGCCTCCCTGCAGCTGTACAGAGGCTGCAGTTCGGCGCCGCGGAGCACTGGGCCGCCTTGTGGCCGGCCACACCGCAGCGATAGCATTGCTCGCTGCGGTGGGGCACGCACTTTAGGCGGCTTCTGGGTCTTCTTTGGTGCGGGTGCGGGCGGAGCGGTCGCCGGCGCCACCGCCTTCTTCTTTCGGCCCAGGTCGTCCAGGCTCCCTCGGCAGGAACGGTCGAAGTCGCCGGGGGCACGGACGTACCGTCAGCAGGCTTCCCGGGCGCCTCCGAGGGCTTTTTGGCGCCTGCTTGGCCCCCTTGGGTTTCCCGGCTGCGGCCGCCGGGCCCGGCTTAGCGGGCTCCTCCTTACTCCGCCTATCCGCAGCAAGCGGCGGCCGGAGAGTCTCTGCCGGGAGGAGCCTCGACTCCAGGCTCTGCAGACGGGCATTCATCATGCCCCCACACTGAAGCATGCAGATGCGAACGATCTTCTCGATCTCCGCATCTGCATGTGTGGGGGTATGGATTGACGACGGGGCCGATCGTGGCGGGGCCAACGGTGGCGGGGCCGACGGTGGCGGGGCCGACGGGGCCGACGGGGCCGACGGTGGCGGGGCCGCGACAGGAGCGGAAACGGTGGCCGCAGGACGCCTCTGCTGCCATTCCGCCCTCTGCGCGGCAAGTTCCCGCTCGAGGTCCTCCAGCTTGGCTTGGAGACGGGCGTTCTCCTCCCATAGCCTCGCTGTCTCCTCCGAGCTTGTGCGGCTAAGGAGGACCCCAACTGCCTCCTTTATGTCACCAGCCGCCTCCTTAAGGGCGCGCGTGAACGTGCCCTTCAGGCTGCCAGATTTAGTGGCAACCTTCAGGACGACGTCCACGCCGTCCAAAACTTGGCGACTGAGCGCCACCGCCGACAAGCTCTCCCCGGCAGCCGCCTGAGCAGAGCGTCGCTCTCGGGCTAGCCGGGCCATCTCGCTGACCTCGTCAGCCGCCACCGCCTTCCGCTGCGCCCGCTTCGCTGCGTTCGCCTCCGCCTTGTTGCTTTGTAACATCAGCGGGGACGCAGCGGAGTCCTCGCTTGGGTCCCCCTGGGTCCCATCACTTTCCGCGCTCTCCAGGCGCACTGGTGCCGGCGTAGCGGGCCGCAAAAAGCGACCACGTGAGTCGCGGGAAGGTAGCCGAGCGGAAGCTCCGCCCCCCACCACACGACCTCGCCTCCTCTGCGCGGTAGCTATTTTGGCGGCCGACAGGTCTTCCTCGCTAGAGGAGAGCCCCATCGACCCCAAATCCTCGCTGCGCGGGCGCTTCCTCCAAAATTTGGAGTTGCGCCCGCGCGTGTCCTGGTCGGACATGTGGTCCTCACCAGGACCTGAGCCTCCTCGGCTCTTGTTGCCGTCCACGACGGCAAGCGGCTTTCCTCCTGCGTCACCCAGGCGCTCCAGGCTAACCCGGAGCTCCTGTTCTTGCGACGGCAGAGGTTCGTCGGATGGGTTTAGGTTTTGGGTTTTTTGGTTATAAGAATCCATGTAATTCCCACGAGTGTAAAGCAAATACACGTCGACCCGGGCAGAGGCTTAAGTACCCGGGCAAGCCTACATACTGCTGGGGGCGGCAGGTACCAGCAGGTGGGAGCGCTAACGACCGTACCCCCTACGGCCATTCATCCCCTCGCCGCGCTCCCGAAACTTGGGATTGGGTGGTTTTTTATCTTAGAGGTGTCCTTCCTCTGGGGCCGGGCGGTTAAGCCAAGCCCCCCGACGGCGGCATTGAGGCATGCCTCCGTCCGCTGTCCGGCCATCCCGACTCAGCGGACCCGTCGAAATGTTTGCTCCTCAATGAATGAGGAGACAAACGTACGAACCCCGCTTAGATGCGCCTGCACCCAAGCGGGTGTGGTCGCGTCCTCGCCCGATCGACTACGTCGACGGATCAGGAGCGACCCCTCCTGCAGAAGTTAGCTCCGGACAATAATACTCCTCTACCCTACCCCCCGCGAAGAGATTATTGTCCGTGACCCAGGGTGCACCAGGCCCAGCGACTGCTCTTCCCCCCGGACGTATCCGCAGGGGACCAGCAGCCGCCGAGCGCACGTGGAGGTCTTCTGCACGCACCCCACTGATATCCGATCCTGCCTTACCTTTGGGAACTGGAATGACACGCGTTGCCTTCCATCGAGTTGGAAAGGTCGCTGATTGGAGACATGTATTAAATATGTAGTGCAGAGGTTCCGCTAAAACCCCACTATAATCCCTGAATAGGAAGGCTGGTATGCCATCCAGGCCTGCTGAACGATTTGGTTTTAGGCCCTCGAGTGCCTCTCTAACGTGTTTCAGTCTTAGCGAGTTTAGTTGCACATGCGACCCACTCATGGCCCCCGCCGCCGTCGCCGCGGCTGCTTGTGGGTCAAGTTGTGGTGGCTCACTACCGTATACCGACTCGAAAAACATCGCAAATTGCTTGGCACATTCAAGATCTGTTAGGTGTTGACCATCCTTAATAATAGTTTGTCTGTTTGCTGTGCTGGTCTTAGATCGTATATATTGCCAGAATGACTTTGGATCTTTCGCAAACTGACATTGTATTTTAGTTTGATGTTGTTTGTGTGCAGTATGAATATTGTTTTTAATAAGCGCTCGGTATTTCGAATACTCACTGTAAACAACTAAATCCTTTGTTTCCTTGAACTTCTTGTGAAGTCTAGCTTTGATTTTTAGATCTTGTATTATTTCGCTCGTGTACCAATTAGGATACGTGTACCGTGACTTCACACTACGATTTTTCTTGGGGACACATTCATCTAAAATGCTGTTAAGTTTACTGTAGAAGAAGTTTAATATATCTTCCAGGTTGTGCATCTCGTACATATTATCCCATTCCGTTGAAATTAACAGAGAATAAAACAAATGATAATTTGCCTTATAATAGTTCCATTGCGGTCTATTACTGAGTGCGCATGCATCAGCGCGCGAGTCTGTATCAGTGGCGGATACGGCCGCGGCCGACGAGGTAGCGGGGGCAATGTCGGCGGGGTGGAGGGCGCGCGTGGACCGAGGCTCACGTTCACTTCAAGCGGCGGGTGATGCACGTCGACGGGCACGAGTTGCTCGTCTGCCGCAACTACTGACACTTTCCCTCGAAACCCTGAACTCAGCACCAGATCTAATTGACGACCTAAACAATTGGGTACCTTATTACTTTGAGTGAATTCGTAAAAGGACAAGAAACATTCATAATAATTAGTCACATTTTTGTAGGACACGAATGTAAATTAAAATCACCTAACACAATTATTTCTTTATATCTAGTACATAGCTTTTCTATTACTGCAAACAGAATCATGTAATCATTTTCAGAACTACCCGGGGGGATATAAATAACAGAACATAGAATTAAAAATCTACTTTTTAAATGTACCGTCGCACAAACCATTTCAAAAACGCAGGTGTCTATCGAAACGTCGGGCACAAGTACTCGCCGCAGCTCGAACCGGTGTGTGGCCACAAGAAACGCACCTCCCTGCTTTCGTCCATCCGTTCGGTCGCTACGAAGTATAATATATTGTATCCCGGTGGGACAATTTCAGAATCTTGAATTGAACCATTGCAACCCGATTCAGTAATTGCAAACAAGTCCGAATTCAATGAATTCATGTTATGTCTAAAATTGTCCAACTTAGTTCGTTTATCTATTAATAAAATTAATAGGTAATGTGTCCATATGGACACGGTAGGCATTAACAGGTACTGTGTCCATATGGACACGCTAGGCATTAATGGGTTAACTGTATGGAGTGGCCAGCACGAGCCCGGACCTCAACTCAATCAAGCATGCTCAGCACGAGCTCGGACGATGTGTGAGACATCGCCACCCTTCCCCGATCACTCTTCAAGAGCTCAATGTTGGGCTCGTAGAGGAATGGGAGAAAGTTCCCCAACTTCGTATAAGAAATTTGGTGTACAGAATGCCAAACCGCATAACCGCAGTGATGACAGCACGTGGGGGTAATACAAAATACTAAAACTCAAGAAAATTTTAAAGTGGTAGAAAAAAAATTGCTTTCTAGTTTTGTTATAAGATGAGATTGGTTATTTTTTATGAATATAATAATACAAAGTGACAAATACATTTTATTGCTTTCATTTAAGGAACATTTGATAGTCTATTAAACACAATAAAAAAAAACAAATATTTCATTAAGCTAGCATTCTTAGTTTCCGAGACTTTCAGGTATCTTTATGTGACCCTAATTCATTGCTCTCGAGTGTATAATTGGGGCAATGTTTGCATGATGCGGGCGCGCAGGACACTGGCCGGGTATTATGTAACCAGGGCTGCTGAATGTTCAGCAGACGCAGGTCAATGCCAGACCCTAGCCTCTGAAGGTGCTCACAGACTCATCTCATTGGCAAATCAAACACAATATTAAATTCAACTGTAACTATTTAAAATCCAGGAGTAGATAAGGATCGTAGCAGGTAGCGTTCTGTAGTTTCTGCCTACCCCCATGGGAAGATGGCGTGAGTTTATCTACGCATTGTGTTTCAAATACAGTAATTTCGTTATGAGGAGCGTCGTAAAACTTCGGACTATCAAGACTAGTCTGTTGAATATGAATTAATATATACTAAAGCTTCATTTAAGTTTGAATGGTTGGTTCACTCAATATACAAAATGACGTCAATTAGTATCGCTCCGGAATACTGGAGCGTTAGCAACAGAGTGTCAGAGTAGTGGGTACGATAGGTAGGTACCTGGACGATTGATTTGACAAACAAGAATAACAATGAGAGGAGGGAGGCTGTTTTGACCGGCTTCAGCGCATCTACAACGCAAATCGGATCAAATATTGATGAGTTGTGAAACACTGCCCTCCCCCCGCGGCCCGCGATCCGTATTATTATTATTCTCTATTGTACTCATAACTATGCGCTCTGACTTCGCACCGATACTTACTGACACCTAATGCAGCAGGACTGCAGGAAATGCTCAACAGAACCAACGTTCGTGTTAAAATTATTTGTAGTTGTCAAAGACAATTATAGCTGCCTTTTTCAAATTCCAAAACACTATGGTGAGACTTTTAATTAACTGCAATAAAATTACATTTCTTACTGTCATTTTGTTAACATTTTTTGACACACTATCTCTGCTAGTGATGTGATTAAAACGCAATGAAACATCGTTTTAGGCCAGGATATTCGAAATTTACCAATTTTGATTGAACTATATACAATCTAATATTCTTTGTATTGATCCGATGAAAATATGTGTTGTTGTTTCATTCACAGTCTGGATTATTTATAGTTCAAACAAAACATGATATTTACGACTATAGTCGACCATAAAAATAACGAAGACAAGCCCATTTTGATCCTTTTCATGTCTGTCTTACTAAATATTTATCAAACTTTTTAACTGCAATTGTAAATCGATTTCAAAAAATATTTTTTTAATGAATAGGGTAGGTATGCCTCAGGGGTGGTCCCATATAGTTTTTTTTTATTAAATTGCTTGGGTTGTTTTTGAGTTAACTTCAATAATACGTATTTTCGCCCCTTAGTTTATATTGAAGATGTTATAATAACTTCCTGTCACTGATATTTACATAGCAAGTAGTGTTATACGCACTTGTGTGTGGTAAGTACTCGTACAACTTAAAAATGAAAAATAACTTTAATTTCAGAAGTCGGTAGCAAACAATGAAAATGCAAACCCAACGACACCGACTTTCGAAATTAAAGTTATTTTTTCCTTTTTTGTGTCTTTTTTGGCAGTAGGTTGTTTGAGTTTTGAGAGGTTCGCTCGAATCCTACGTAAACCCAAGCCTAACCCAGTAGTAGATATGGGCAATGCACCTTATCACTCCAGCATACCTAACCTATTCACAACCATCCGACAGGCTATCGTATCGAAAATAACACATTTCGATAACAGATTTGCCTTGCCCCCGACAGTAAACGACTGTCTAGAGGTCCGTCTATTTGATATAAACTGAAAAAAAAAAATCGGATTTTGGAGTTGTGAACAGCGCTTAGAGGACTCCTACGATAACATTGATGTTCGATGCTACGGGAGCGTATCGTATAGTATAGTAACCACTATACGATACGCTGCAGAAAGATTGAATTAAGAAAATATATTTTTGTTTCATCTTTTACTCTAATCCTGTGAACGGAATTGGAATTTCTCCGACACCCACCATACTCCCAGGACCTTGCTCCTACAGATTACCACTTTTTCCGGAATTTGTACAATTTCTGGCCGGGAAACAATTCAATTCCGATGAAGCAGTCAATCCGCCTTCAAAGATTTTATTGATTCTCGCTTACACAATTTTTCCAGCAAAGGATTCAGTGAACTATCAATAAAATGGCGAAAGTGCATCAATAACAATAGTAATAATAATATAAGTTTATTCAAAAACTGTTTACAATGATACACATATCTTATAGGCTATAATTTCTTGTTACAAATGATTTAGACATCTGTGGTCGAACTAGGCGAAAGCCTGTATTTCGGCTATCAGCATACAAACCCTCAAATAATAAACACTTAAAAATAGTCTTAAAATAAAATACAATTAAAATAGTAACATTTTTTTTTTCTTTTTTCTTTTTTTCCTCTCCTACGTTATTCAACGTGTACATGAATGACCTGATCGTCGCGCTCAGCAACTGCCATGTCGGTTGCCATATTGATGGAGTGTCTGTGAATAATCTCAGTTATGCTGACGACATGGTGTTGCTGAGTGCGTCGATGTGTGGCCTGAGGAGGTTGTTAAAAATATGTGAAGACTATGCTCGTGATCATGATTTGCGATATAACGTGGCAAAAAGCCAGTTCATGGTTTTTGGACTTGGTGCAGTAAGTCCCCAGAATGTTCCGTCTGTTAGACTGAATGGGACACCTCTAGAGATGGTGAATAAATTTAAATACTTGGGGCATATTCTCACGCCTGACCTGAGTGATAATGAGGATATTGAGAGAGAGCGGAGGTCGCTCTCAATACGAGCCAACATGATAGCCCGCAGGTTTGCTGGGTGTTCAAGGGGCGTAAAAGTCACACTATTTAGAGCATATTGTACATCCCTTTACACCTGCAGCCTGTGGGCTCGTTATACAAAGAAGTGCTATAGCGACCTCCGCGTTCTCTACAATAATGCGTTTAGGATTGTGGTGGGGCTGCCTCGGTTCTGCAGCGCCTCGGGTATGTTCGCGGAGGAGCGCACCGCCTGTTTTCACGCAACTATGCGCAGGCGGAGCATCTCTCTGGTGCGCAGAGTACGGGCCAGCTCCAGCGCAGTCCTGGCGATGATTGCTGATAGGCTGGATTGCCCCTACATGCTGCATTGTTGCAGCAGGCATGTTCAGGCAAAGCCGTTTATCAGGCGTTATTAATTTCAGTGTGTGTGTCCTTGTATGTATTTATAGTATCGCAATGTTATAATTTTAATTTTTATGCTAGAATTTTTGACATTTTATTATGAATTTATTTTTATGAATTTATTTATATTATTATTATTTCATTATTTTATGTTATTTTATTCTATTATATGAATGTTTTGAAAATTGTAAATTCTATGGGCCTTGTTACCCGAAATAAATGAATTTTAATTTTAATTTTTTTTATTTTTTTTTAAAAAGCGTGCGTGCTTGCGTGCACGCTTTTTATCTACAAAATGTTAACATCACTACTATTTTAAAGGGGTAAATATTTATTGCTCTGTTTATATTATTATATTAGGTTGTCTCATAAAGTTCTTGCCATATTTTATTTTTGTCGAATTTTCTCGTATTTAAACTAAAGTGAATTCAAGAAAGTTCTAGATCTTTCTAGTAAGGATGAGTACCTTTTATGGTGAGGGTATAAATAGGCGCGGACGCAACGTAATAATTAGTCTTTAGTGAAAATGGATGAGCGTCAACTGCGAGATATTATGCTATATGAGCATCGACTTAAAGCCTCTTCAACAGAAACGGCTAAAAAGATTAACACTGCATTTGGACCGGGTACTACTAGCGATCGGACTGTTCGTTTCTGGTACAAGCGTTTTGACACCGGTGATATAAGCTGCGAAGATCAACCTCGCCTAGGCCGACTACCTTTGATGAAGATGCTTTGCGTCACGAACTTGAGCTACATCCAGACTATAGTACGCGCGATTTAGAGAAGGCGCTTGGACAATCCCACACGACTATAGATCGTTATCTCAAATCGATGGGATATCGCAAAATGATGTCACGTTGGACACCTCATGCGTTAACGGACCATGACCGGGCCGTTCGTGTGGCCATTTGTCAAAGTTTGTTACTTCGTCCGCACAGACGAGACTTTCTCAAGGACATTATTACATGTGACGAGAGTTGGATACATTATGAAACTAACACGCGTCATGCCTATTGGATTCCTCGCGGGGAAAACCCACCAGCCCAGCCTAAACTTAATGAACACGGTCGTAAGATTATGTTGTCTGTTTTCTGGGATTGGCAAGGAATGATTTTCTGGGAACTCCTCGAATCTCATCAGACTATTAACGCCAATGTGTATTCGCAGCAGCTTCGCAAACTAACAGAGATGTTAAAAATTAAGCGGCCAAAAGGACTTGGAGTCCAACTTTTGCATGACAACGCACGACCTCATTGCGCCAAGTTAACACATAAACAGCTGGAGGAGCTAGGATGGCTGACTGTTCCACATCCACCGTATAGCCCGGATCTTGCGCCTTCAGACTTTCATTTATTTCGAGCTCTTTAATTTCATTTACTAGGAAAAAACTTCGAAAATTCTGGAAGTATTAAAATTGAACTTGAAAATTGTTTCGAGTCCCAGCCTGCCTCATTTTGGGAGAAGGGTATTCAAATTTTACCCAGTAGATGGCTGACTGTTGTTGATAACGAGGGAGACTATATAATTGATTAAATGTATTTTTATTAATTAAAAATATTAATAACTAGCGACCCGCCCCGGCTTCGCACGGGTGCAATGCTGATCACTACATAGTATAAAACAAAGTCGCTTCCCGTTGTCTGTCTGTCTCTATGTATGCTTAGATCTTGAAAACTACGCTACGGATTTTGATGCGGTTTTTTTTATAGATAAGAGTGATTCAAGAGGAAGGTTTATATGTATAATACATGCATAATATAGTAGAGAAACACTGATAATTTTAGAGCCATTATTTCTCGTAAAAAGTATAGGATAAAAAAATCGTTATTGTGGGTTATCCCTAAGAGAAAGACATATACCATTGTGGATTTTTTTGTAGACCTTTTTAAGGTGTACAATACTGTAGTACATTATTTTATCTCGTAGGATTCAGCCAGCGTTTGCAATGTAAACGCAAAAAATGTGTTTATTTACGACATCACATTAGAAACCTCTAAAATTATCAGTGTTGCTCTACTATATTATGTATGTATTATACATATAAACCTTCCTCTTGAATCACTCTATCTATTAAAAACAAACCGCATCAAAATCCGTTGCGGAGTTTTAAAGATCTAAGCATATATAGGGACAGACAGACAGGGAAGTGACTTTGTTTTATACTATGTAGTGATAATTTGTTTTTTAACTGGCAATAATTTATGAGACAACCTAATAATATTATAAATGTGAAAGTTTCCGAAGATGTTTGGATGTTTGTTACTCAATCACGCAAAAACTACTGAACGGATTTGGATAAAATTTGTTACACAGATAATTTATAACCAGGATTAATACACAAATTACTTTTTATCTCGACATTTCCACGGGGTCGAAACTTATGCGGGTGAAACCGCGGGGCGCTGCTAGTATGTTATATGTCCGGCAGCACGTGCCCAGCGATCCATCGAAGCGGGCGACGCCGCGGGCAGGAGCTAGTATAGGATACAACGAGTCCCAGAGGTAGTGCTCAGCTTCTTAAGCTAGTATAGTATACAACGTGTCCCAGAGGTAGCGCTCAGCCTCTTAAGCTAGTATAGTATACAACGTGTCCCAGAGGTAGCGCACAGCCTCTTAAGCTAGTATAGTATACAACGAGTCCCAGAGGTAGCGCTCAGCCTCTTAAGCTAGTATAGTATACAACGTGTCCCTGAGGTGGCGCTCAGCCTCTTAAACTAGTATAGTATACAACGAGTCCCAGAGGTAGCGCTCAGCCTCTTAAGCTAGTATAGTATACAACGTGTCCCAGAGGTAGCGCTCAGCCTCTTAAGCTAGTATAGTATACAACGTGTCCCAGAGGTAGCGCTCAGCCTCTTAAGCTAGTATACTATACTCAATATTCAATATTTTTATTTGCATTCCACAATGTGAACTTAGGTGGTAGGTACATTATAAAATATACATAATATTAGATCATTGTGGACCCTGTCGGGCACAACAAGATAGGATAGAGGAAGAGGGCTATTATTATATTATTATTTTAAAAAGTAAAATAAAAATGTTTTTGTACTACTCACTTCGATTTTGATCTTATTTATTATATTTCGTATGCATTTTTAATTATTTATTTTATTTATCATTAAAATATTCATTAATATTATAATAGCATTTATGCATTAGGTATTGTTTTAGTTTATTTATAAATATATTAAATTTTTGTTCATTTTTAATTGCTTCTGGTAATTGATTATATATTTTAACTGACATTACTAAAGTGCTTGTTGAGTGTATTTTCAGCTTAGAGCCACCAGCCAGTCGATTCTGTAAAACTCTCACGGTGAAAGCTTGGGTGGAGTGAGCTGTCAGTGTCACTGATGCTAGGGATTGACCAAACAAACATTTGTAATCGATATTTTAATAATAATTTTTATGCTAATTCTATTGATCATTTTATATAATTTCAAAGCTAGTATTTTAGTTGTCAAAACATTACTATTTTGTGGGAGTTTAAAATAAAATAGCAAAACGCAAACTCAGACTCTCAATGTTGTTTTTATCTTTTTTCCTAGACTAGTTAGTCCTTATATAGAGTGCGACGATGTTCATCGTTGTTATTAACCCAAATCTATTCAACTAGACGAGATAACCGAGTGTGTCAAGTCATCGAGTGCTAACAGTGTGCCCGGCTGACGGACCATAGAATTTAATCCCACGTAGCTTGTGTGGCGTGATCACTTCACCCGGTTCACGCCGCGCTTGCGCGTTAGGCACTGTCATTTTTGTTGTTGTCGAAGTGTTGTTGCCATGGTTACGAGAATCGCGTGATATTTGGTACATTCCGATTTGCGCTATAGTTTTTTAGCACAATTTCGAAAATTCCACGTCAGTTTTAAAGATATGATGCGACTCAAAACAAAACAGCACACCTGCCATTTGTGACAGCGCCCACGGTGATATTAATTAAGGGCATGGTCGGCGTAATCGCAAGATGGCACAAGCCATGACGTTATCTGGCTGTTCATGGGACGTCGTTATCGTGCGATGACAGCGCAACGGTTTGTTACGTAACCAAGGCTGTCTGAAGGTTTGTAGTTTTTTTTATTTCGCGGAGGGCATAAGCAAATTTAGATAATTTTGACCGATTTTTTTTTATGTGTGATTTCCAATTTAAATTTGTATCTATGGATAGACCGAGTAGGTTGAATTCTTGTACTGTCTCTATTTTTATGTCATTGTAAATAAAATTTATATCTAGGGGTGCTTTTTGGCGTGGGTGAAAGGACATGATTTTAGTTGTATTAAAATTGATCTCGAGGTTGTGTTCTGTCATCCATGTTTTTATTTTGTTGAGTGCGTTTGTAAGCGTTTCAGTTAGGTTGCTATTGTTTTGACATGAATGTATACAACGTGTCCCAGAGGTAGCGCTCAGCCTCTTAAGCTAGTATAGTATACAACGTGTCCCAGAGGTAGCGCACAGCCTCTTAAGCTAGTATATGTAGTATACAACGAGTCCCAGAGGTAGCGCTCAGCCTCTTAAGCTAGTATAGTATACAACGTGTCCCAGAGGTAGCGCTCAGCCTCTTAAGCTAGTATAGTATACAACGTGTCCCAGAGGTAGCGCACAGCCTCTTAAGCTAGTATAGTATACAACGTGTCCCAAAGGTAGCGCTCAGCCTCTTAAGCTAGTATAGTATACAACGTGTCCCAGAGGTAGCGCACAGCCTCTTAAGCTAGTATAGTATACAACGTGTCCCAGAGGTAGCGCTCAGCCTCAACAATGCTTAGTCGTGTTTCTGTTCCAGGATGAACTCAGATCAATTCTCGATACAAACCGAGTCTGAATCAATCGTGTCGGTCCTACAGATTGGTGTTTCTTGTAGCTAATTAACACCGTGAACTTATTTCCAACACATTTCTAACATGGTATCATATCCGTGTCCCACATAAATCATAGGAACAATGTTCCGAACCGGAGCAGCCGCGGCGTGTGGTGTCCGTGGAGAATCGAGCGAAGGGTTCCTGCGACGCGATATGATTTAGGAGGACAGACAAAGACACAGGTGCACGTCTCTATGAGCCGCGACCATTTCTATAGAAGTGATAACATCGGCGGGGTGTTGCCGTTCGGTGATGTCTATTAACTCGTGTGTTGGTGTGAGTGGGTGCCAGTGCCAGTACGCAGTGGGCGGTGCCGCTGACGGGGACCCGTCCGCGCGTCATTGTTCAGGCCGCTGCACAGATGTATTGCATACTCGTACGTGCGTACTGCGACACTCACAGCCCGTTCACACATAGTCTCCGTATTTACGGTGCCCGTTATAACGGATACGACAATTAATATTATGCTTTGTTCACACATAGGCATAGTATAACGTTCAACGTATCCGTCATTACTGGATACGAGTTCTCTATGAATGCAAAATAGACAATGCGCGCGCGTACAAACTTGTTTGCTTAGCTGCACGCTGCACCGCCCGCCGGCCCCCTCACCCACACAGTTTATATCCGGTAAAGTTGTACGGATACATGACGGCTACGTATTCCGTTTACTGTATACTGAATACTGTGTCATATGTGAAGTCGCTCATACAACTCTATACGCCATCGATGAAAACAAAAACTTATCTGATAAAACGGACCAGTAAAACGGAGACCATGTGTGAACGGACTGTCACGGATCATGAACTATCTGCTGATTTATGTACTAGAAGTGACGATACCGATCTCTACAGTTTGGTGCGATTAGGAAAGAAAAAAAGCCATCATAATTTTGCTCCTGAACCCATCCTCATCAACAACGGAAATGTAGAGCATCGTAGGGTTATGAAAGCGGATGGGTGAACCATTTCATGCTAGTTGAAATCAAATTAAGCAATTTTTTTTATAATTCGCTGCTTTTCTAACGCTTCTTTCCAGCTCTGTCTGTTGGGACTATTTGGGACTCATTCGTATCGTATATATGTATGTAGCACCTATAATGTAGGAAAGTAAAAAATATTATTTTTGGAAGATCGAATGGTTAAACTGCAATAAATCGAAATACATGTAGATTATAGGAGGTTTTAGCCTACTTAAATTAAATGTTTGATTAGTAAAATTGAGAGAGAAAATTGTGTGCTACGAGGCGATCATAACGCGTGGTGAGTGTGGCGCGTGTGTGTTTGTGTGACGTGGAGGGCGCACTCTCGCGCTTCGCCGCGTTTTAATTACAGCACCGCACCGCGCCGAGACGCGTCGCGGCCCTACCATTGTCGTTCGTCAAGGGTTATCTCTCAATTATCTGCAATCACGTCTGCGTACACATCACACAAAACATTTTTATAAGCTTCCGAAGTTTTCCCGATGTGACAGAGCGGACATATGTATTTAATATGCAAATTAGAAGTCATTCCGAGAACCCTATTTACAAGTAAGAAAGTAATTATGTTCGCATAATGTCTGAATAATTGAGTGAGTGGAGTTGTATTTGCAATTCGATAATCACATAGCTATAAACATATACAGATAGCTATTTATAATAAAACAACATACTAAGTGTCGGAAAGAAAAGTGAGGTTCTTTTATTATGAAATTTATACTTACACATAAATAGATGGCAGCACAAGTACACATTTGAGATATTTACAGCTCCTCACTGTATCTAACAATGGTCACGTGTGTCATAGTACATTCTAAATATGCTGAACACCCAATTTAGTCAAAACATAATAATGCTTATTAGCACATAAACTTTTGGTCAGCAAATCAGCGAGCATCTCAACTATTGGCAAATATTTAACATTTACTATTCTCTCAGTTACACAATCTCTACAAAAGTGATATTGCACTCTGATTATCATTATGTAAATCAATAGTACCTATACATTTTCTTTGTTATTTTATACTGTAGGTTACTTAAATAAACAGATTCTTTACAGGTTTCAGCCAATGTCATGTACTCTGCTTCGCTGCTGGACTTGTCATGTACTCTGCTTCGCTGCTAGGCTTGCTTGGTTGCTGGACTGGCTGTTAGTTTTTTCATTTCCCAAGAAATTACACAGCCTGCTAATGTCAAAATCAAAATCAAAAGTAATTTATTCAAACTAGGCTGAGAATCAGCACTTTTCGAACGTCAAAATTACAAAAGACAGTCCCCCAAAACGCCCGCCCTTCACCACTTCCTAGTGCTTTCGCTGGGAAGAAGAAGTGGCGCAACAAACTCCCCAGCAGCATAGCTGTCTGTTCAGTTAGAAAATACTTGACTGAATACAATACAAGGTATGCAAAGTAATTAACATTACAAGACACAGGACACTAAATTAAATCATTTGCCATATGTCAGCTAGCAACGCCAATATACCAAGAAATACAATAAAAAACGATACGTACTCAAGCAAAAATTAATAAATGGAAATTAAATAAAAGCCTCCAGGTATGAAGGGCGTGACCGCTAACATATTTATGCAATGCTGGGTTCTGTTTACATAGCTGTCGCTTGAGGTCACAAATAATAAACTAGGACCATCGAAGGAAACTAAATAAACAAGTTATTACTAATTATAACAATAACAAAACCATGGTCAGCAAGACGACCAGTCACCACAAGCAGCACCCGTTCACGAGCATAACGCAAAGATCAGCCATTACCCCCCTCGTCATATTTGAGGGAAGGAGGCAACCCGACCCCCGACGCTACCGCAAGCAGTGACATCTGAGGGAGCATGACGAACTTGCTGCCGGTTGCTCAGGTAAGAATAATATGATCAATCTTCGAGGTCACTAGCTAACCACATATTGCAATGAACTCATTAGAAAAGATTGAAATGGATTATGTCAATAATATAATAATAAATAAAACTAAACTGATTTAACTTATACAGCCCAATAAAACAATTGTATAATGAGCTCATATAACCGATCAGTAATCTAATTCTGGAGAAAGAACATAAACATTGTCTTGAGTTAATCAGGGCGACCAACTATTCTTATCGTTTAAGTAGTCGTTGATGGAGTAGTATGCCTTTGAACAAAGGTTGGATTTTACTTGAGCTTTAAATGCATTAAAAGGCAAATCTAGCAAAGAAGGGGGTAGCTTGTTATAAAAGGCTATACCAAGCCCAACAAATGAGTTATGAACCTTATGAAGCCGGTGAAAGGGAGCACGTAGTTTGTCCTTATTTCTGGTGTTAACATTGTGAACATCATTGTTTTTAGTATACAAGTGTATATTTTGTCTAAGATATATGACGTTGGCAAAGATGAATTGTGATGCAACCGTGAGAATACCAATATCTTTAAATAAATCTCTTAGAGAAACTCTAGCACCTAGCTGGTAAATAGCTCGAACAGCTCGTTTTTGAAGGACAAATATATTTTGTATATCAGCTGCTTTGCCCCACAGCAGAATACCGTAGGACATAACGCTGTGAAAATAACTAAAATATACTAAACGAGCTGTATCAACGTCAGTGTATTGTCTTACTTTCCTGACGGCGTAGGCAGCCGAACTGAGCCTTCCTGCTAGGATATATGTGGTCCCCACTGAAGTTTGGCATCTACTGTTATTCCCAGAAAAACTGCTGAGCTCACAGTCTCAAGCGCCTCTTTATCTAAGACGATGTTGGGTCCTAGATTTCTAACATTGGGTAAGGCGAACTTTACACATTTCGTTTTCTTGGCATTGAGAACTAGGTTATTTGACGTAAACCAATCCGTAACTATGGAGAGTGCACTGTTTACCTCGTCAAAACCTTGTCTATTCCTGTCTACTTTAAAAATAAGAGATGTATCATCAGCAAACAGTACAACGTCACAGATTCCCTTTAAATGGAATGGTAAATCTTTGATATAAACTAAGAACAAGAATGGGCCCAGTATTGAGCCTTGCGGTACACCTAACTGAACTGGTAGCCCGGAGGATTTCACACCATTAACATCTACACATTGGAACTTATTATGTAAATAACAATTTATTACGTTGAGAGCTTCGTTTTGGACACCGTAATGACGTAGTTTACGCAAAAGCGTGTCATGGTGCACGCAATCAAAGGCTTTGGTAAGATCACAGAAAACTCCGATAGCATTTTGCGAGCTCTCCCATGCGTTAAATATGTGTTTCAGCAAAGCAACACCCGCATCTGTAGTCGAACGACCTTTTGTAAAGCCATATTGTTCATTATGAAGGAGGCTATTTAAATTAAAATGTCTTAGCAACTGCTTGAGTATTAATTTTTCAAATATTTTGCGGAATGCAGGTAAGATGAAAATAGGCCTAAAATTGCCAACGTCGTTTTTATTACCTGATTTAAATAAAGGTATGACTTTACTATTCTTCATGAGGTCAGGAAGAATTCCTAAATCAACACATTTATTAAAAGTAACAGCTAGATAGGGGGCTACGATGTCTATTATATTACTTAAAAGTTTAATGGAGATGCCCCAGTAGTCACCGGTGTTTTTAGACTTAAGTAGGTTAAAAACATTAACTACATCATGTGGGGTTACATGTTCAAAACTAAATAAACGACTACACTTGATCACGCCACACAAACTACGTGGGATTAAATTCTAAGGTCCATCAGCCAGGCACCCACAAAATAGTAAGGTTTTGACAGCTAAAACACTAGCTTTGAAATGATATAAAATGATCATTAGAATTAGCATAAAAAATATGGGGTATTAAAATCTCGATTATGGTTGTAAATGTATGCTTGGTCAATCCCTCGTATCAGGTGGGATGACACTGACAGCTCACTCCACGCTCACTTCAACTAAGTGTTCACGGTGAGATGGTTACAGAATCGCACTACTGATTTGTATAATTTGCTTTTCAATGGTATTATTTTTAGGAATCACTGTCCTTCGGCTATCCTATTATTAACTACTAGGTGTTAGTAGTACCAAAATTGACCTTTATCTTGCTGCTAATACATTTTATAAAAATCTGTGACTACAGATTAAAATATATTACAAGTCAAGGACAGTCTCCTGACACCCCTCTCCTTATCGAGACAACGGTTACAGTTACCTGTAGTGCGATTTTGTTATATGATCTCACCGTGAAAACTTAGGTGAAGTGAGCGTGGAGTGAGCTGTCAGTGTCATCCCACCTGATACTAGGAATTGATACTAGGGATTGACCAAGCATACTTACATTTACAATCATAATCGAGATTTTAATAATATTTTTATGCTAATTCTATTGATCGTTTTATGTAATTTCAAAGCTAGTATTAGGTCATCCCACTTCCAGTGTCATATTTTTTTATTATTATTATTTTACAAAAACTGACTACTATACTATATAACCTTGTGACACTAATCAATAATCTCCACCACTATTAATCACTCGCTCCCAGACTGCTGGCAAATCTTGAACACCATTTGAAGTACCACTTTCATTTAATTCATCAATAATGCTCTTTAGTTTAATATCTAACTCCTTTTTGCTATTGTATCGAGTACCCGACAATTTCCTCTTCACATGGCCAAAACAATTGAAATCACAAGGATTCATATCCGGGGAATATGGCGGCTGAATAATTTCAATCCATCCTTTATCTTCAATTAAATTCTGAACTATTTTTGATTTGTGCGGTCTGGCGTTATCATGTAAAATTATAGGACTCGTTATATGATGTTCGTCTGCCCAAATAGGAATATTTTCTTCTAAAAATGACTTATATCGCTCTCCAGTCATAGTTGTATTTTCATCATAAGTTCTCCAAAAATCAATGCCTCTGACATCCATAGCTACTATTAGTAGTATTTTTCGTTCATGTAGCTCTGCACGTGGTAAATGTTCAGCTGAAGTACCCGGTTCCACCCAACATCGTGACTGATGTCTTTGACGAGGAGTATAAAATTCGACCCAAGTTTCATCAAGGCATATGAATCTATTAAGTATATTTTTCTTACGGCGATACCACGATAAATGGCTACGCGCAGTTTCATAACGAAACTCCTTCTGATCCGTGTTCAGAGTGTGGGGCACCCACACTGCACTTTTATTGACCAGACATAAATCCTCCGTAAGTACTCTATGTATAGTGGAATGAGGAATGTTAAGTTGAGTGGAGAGATCACTGACACTGACCCTACGTGACTGACGAAGTGCTTCCTTGATTTTGTCCCTTGCTTCTAATCTAGTCAATGATAATGACTCATCTTCAGCTGTGGTTCTTCCTTGTTTGTACATTTCAAGCCATCGCTGTACGCTTCTTTTATTTAAGGCGTTACGACCAACACACTTTACCAGTAAGTCGTGCGCAACTCCTCCAGAGTAGTTGAGTAAAGCACAAAACTTTAGAAATATACGTTGCTCCACTACATTAATAGATTTTTTTAAATCTTCCATTTTAAATCAATGCACGTCTTGACAATACGAGACACCAAATTACACTAACATGATTGTACAAGACAACACATGTATTAACTATTGCATACCATTGCGCAATACATAAATATTGGAAATAAAAAATATGACACTGGAAGTGGGATGACCTAATATTTTAAATGTCAAAACATGATTATTTGTGGGGTTTTAATTTAGGAAAAAACTAGTCCTTATATTCGGACTAGTCTAGGAAAAAAAAAAAAAATTCTGACTATGTTTCTGTTTTGCTATTTTATAAACTTGTTTAACAAACTACTATTTAACAAACTTGTTTTTACTCTGCCCCTAAGACGTCCCACTGACCCTTACCATATTAACTTACAATACCGCCATGATCACTATGTGACTGGTTTAGAAAATGTATTATAAAATGATATTTTGTATAAACGTGATTTTTCCAAAAGAATATAAATAATATAGTAAATGAAAAATTTATAAATGTATAATATCATCAAAAACATTTGTAAAGTGAAGCATTTGCTAAATAAATGTTTATAAAATAAAAAAGGTGTAGAATAAGTTGTTTGTGTAATAAATATAATACGAAACGTCATTGGTTGTAAACTAAAAATTTGTGAGTGGTGTTTTGGTGAAACATTAGTGAACCATATATGTCAGCACTATCACAACTACAAATCAGAGATTTAATTTAGCACAACTAGGAGAAATTATCATAGCTATTTACACAAAATTTTCAGGGGAATGAGAAGGAATTTCGAAATATAGGTCCAAATGTTTATGTGTAATTTACATTTGAAAACGCCAATCCTTATGCCTTGGTTTCATAATAAAAATGTTACTGGCAACATTTGAGACAGGCTGGAAGTAATAAATGTCTGATTGAGGAGGAGGCGCATGGCCGGACGGGCTCGGTTAATGTATTCGCGAAATAGTTTAATTTAGCGGCGACATCTATCGGGCTTGTTTGTCGGGCGACAGTTTTCATTAGAGCGGTTGATCCGGGCTTATTGCCGGCCGGGATTACCCCGACCCGCGCCACGTCCCTTCACCCCGCACCCGTGCGTCTGCCCGCTACGGACAAATTAAAAACTAAGACGGTTGTCCGTGTCAGCCCTACGTTATTAATTACTGCCAGTCGGTTCTGTAAAAATCTCACCGTCAAAACATGCGTGGAGTGAGCTGTCAGTGTCATCCCAATGATGATAGGGGTTGACCACGGATACATTTACAATCATAATCGAGATTTTAACAATATTTTTTTGTGCTAATTCTGTTGATATTTTATATAATTTCAAAGCTAGTATTTTAGTTGTCAAAAATTTAGGATAAGGTTGCGATAATTGGACCAGCGCTTTGATTGGACCACTTCAATATCTCGCGAAAGATTCAATTTAAAAATCGTTTCTTACATCGGCTCGCTTGCTTTACGATCCCCGCCCGGCCCCTGTACTGCCAGTGTCGCCGAAGGCTTGGTTGAGGAGAAATACATGTCGTTTTGTCCGCGCTGTTGATATAAAATTCTTGCGTGTAAGTATAGTGCTATTAAGTACTTTAACGTCAATATATTTTTTTTATAAGATTGCACATTTATCGATGTAGTTAACCATTAAAATAAGTTTTTAACAAACACTTCACTTCTTTTTTAAATATTTTTGAGTGAGGTACTAGCAAATTGCCCTCAATGGACCACTGCGTAGCTCTTTGATTGAACCGGTCCAATCGTGTCGACTTCTTGAAGTAAAACTTCTTTACGCACGCTTGACTTGGGGAGTAAGCTGGTGAACCCGTGACGAAAGCGTTACGAAAAGTGTGATCGGGCGAGGCGAACAGGAGTTGAGTGGGGAATATAAGCAAGAGATTTCTTTTTTCTAGATATCTGTCTAATTTTAATTCGAAAATATAATATGTATCTTATTTCTAATACTATAAGCATATTGTCTCGGTTTTACAATCAACCACAGTATTACTGATGTATCCAATAATGAAAATAATGAATAAAAATAAAAGATCTATTCAAAAATATTAATTTATCAATGAAAACCGAAAATAAATTTAAATGTTTGTAGAAAATTAATATATTTATATGTATATACATGTATACAGGGTAAAATTGAAAACATGCGAGAAATCGAAATGTGATATTGTACTCATCATTATGAACAACTTTTACCATGGGACCAAACCTGAAATTGCGAAAAAAAATCAGCTGTTCCCTACATTTTGACGAGTTATGCACATTGTGGCTATCCTCTGGAGAAAGGGCATTTTTGACGATGTTACAATATTAGAGTGCGCTAGCTCGCGTCTCGCTGCTATCAGCGCTACTGTCGGTGATCGCTCGATTATTGTTATCTCTGTTTACATGCCAACAGACTCAACTGACAACTTACTTTTGTTTGCGGAGGTTCTAGGTGAGATTAGTGCAATTGTTGCGAGTGTAGATATTGAAAATATTTTCATATTAGGCGATTTTAATGCACATCCACATGAATTGTTTTTTAGGGAATTAATCAATTTCTGTAATGACCAAGCATGGTTGTGTGCTGATATGGCTGATATAGAAAAACTAGGCTGCTTGACTGATAGCTACACTTTTGTTAGCGAAGTCCACGGGTGTAGAAGGTGGCTGGATCACTGTGTTGTGTCTAGGTCAGCTTGGCAGACTATTATAAATATAGGTATAGAAGAAGACGTATATATGTCGGATCACTTGCCATTGTACGTTATGTGTGACCTGAATATAGTGAGGTCTAAATTAATAGCTCAGAATACGCCACGCTCTACAGTTATCTGGGGTGAAAGGGACGAATCTCAGATTAAGTGTTACAAAGATTTATGTAATGATAGGTTTCGTAACATTGATTTTCCTCCTGAATTCACAGAGTGTGGCTATGGGTTATGCAGCTCAGTTGAACATAAACACATCCTAGATGACCTATACAGTGAAATTGTAAGTATTTTATGTGATGCTGCAGAGCAAACATGTGTGGTAAGAGGGTGCAGGCCAAGGAGAGTCAAAGTGGTGTGTGGATGGAACAGTCATATTCGTGACGCTCACCGTGAAGCGCACCGTGTGCTTAAGTTCAAAGAATGGGTTAGACAAAAGAGACCAAATAGTGGAGTAGTTTTTGATGAGATGTGTGAGACCCGTAAAATATTCAAGGGTCGCCTGAAATGGTGCCAAAAAACGAAGAGCAGGTCAAAATGGATAAAATAGCAAAGCAAAGAGCCACGAAAAATTTTAGTAAATTTTGGAAGTCGACACGTAAGTTGGATACTGGGCCTGGTCTACCGGCGAGCGTAGGAGGGGCCAATGATCCGATGGGAATTTATATTTTTGTTTATGAAACATTTTAAAGTGCAATCTCCACTGGGCCCGTCTGAAGTGGCTGATGCTGAGTCTGACAGTGGGGGGGGGGCGGAACCACTCACTCTTTTCTCGGCTAAACAAGTCAGATCCATCATTCAAGGCATGAGCAGAGGTAAATCGCCCGGTCACGACGGACTCAGCATCGAGCATTTCAAATATGCGGGAGTTCACCTGCCGAGGGTCTTGTCCTTGTTTTACAGAATGTGCATCAGTCACTCTCATTTACCTGCTGAGCTGATGCAAACTATTGTAGTACCTACAGTATGTTAAATAACAGAGGGCGTTCCCTTAAACTCGTTAATCTATATCATCAATAGATTAAAATAAAAATATCAGCATAGAAAAATAAGCATAAAATAATCCGAATTCAAAAAAAATAATTAATTGTCAATAAATTCGAAACATCCTGTTTAAAATCAAAATAGTAGCGCGGAATAGTACTCGTAGTAAACAGAATGCCGGCCGAGCGTCTCCTCTCCGAGAGTTCACGAAGCCGAGCGAGCCGGCGGCGGTCGCCCGCGCTGAATGGCGAGCGGCGCCTTTGATAAAGGCGGCTTATTGAATTACAAAGACTGTCGCAAAATACGTCGTCGGGTTGTTATCAGTAAAATTAAACATTTATGTAAGTATGTTTAGTTTTAGCAACAACATTTAACAACCCGTCTCAAATGCCCAGCTGACAAATGAACACGTCACTGCGGCACCTTGGGCTTGGAAGGACCTATTCGCAAACATAGTAAATAAAAAAAAAACATAAATTCATGTACCTACCTATCTAAGCCAAATTTCAATAACATTAAAATTAAAATACAGAGTAGACAGTTATAAATTCTGCACGCAGCGGCCGAGTAATGAACGCGAGGTGGTGGCAGCGCTTCTGCCGACACGTCGATCGTCGCGGGCTCGTGGCCACAAAATAAACAGATAGTACAGAAGGTCCACTCGCGGAACAAGTACACGAATTTGTTTTACCTAGCCACTCAGACCGGTGGTGGTACGACAGGCTTACAGTGTTAATATGAAAAATTAATTTTATCTAATAAATAATGTACCGCTAATAAATAGTGTGCGGTAAGTTCGGGGAAAGTTTAATTTATTTAAACCACAATTTAGTCTAGGATTTAAATGATAATGACGGTATTACGCGTTAGCAAGGGAATGTTTTCTCCAACAACAGAAATTTAAAAAATACTTTTACTTTATGCAGTTGCCTTCGTAATACCTAAGTACTTGCGTTTATTCATAGCAATCGTGTAACGTCACAGTAGTAACACGTTCGTTGAACGGGGTACTCCCTGAGTATAAAAGTAGTTTTAGGAAAAAGTGGGCCTTCTGAACTTATTAATTTTGTGGCACAGTCGTTTAGTGTTATTTTTTATTTTAATGTTTTAGGTATTATGATACATTTAAATAAGGTTTAAAAACTTACCTAGATTTTGAACTGCTCAATATGCTGACCTCCTCTGTCTACACATTGTTGCAATCGCCGACGGTTATTTTGGTGCACTCGTCGCATTAAAAGCGGGTCCTCGCGTATGCGGTTCCTGATAACACGGAATGCTGTGCAGATTCGCATTTCCATCTCCTCCCGCGAGTGGCTTTCTTTTTTATACACGAGTTGTTTGACCCAACCCCAAAAAAAAAAGTCAAGTGGCGTTAAGTCAGGTGACCGTGGTGGCCACGCCTCGGGACCGTACCTCCCGATCCAGCGGCTATCAAACATCTCGTTTAACTGCGACCGCACTTCTGTTGAAATGTGAGGGGGTGCTCCGTCATGTTGAAACCACACATTTCGGAGCTCGGCTAGCGGCAACCTGTCGAGGTAGCGCGCGACGGTGCCGTTAAGAAGAGCCAGATACCTCACACGGTTTAGAGTCCCTGGGATGAAGACAGGTCCTATTATTTTGTTTCCATTTATCCCAGCCCACACATTTAGTGACCACCGTATTTGATGTGCTAGCGGCCGAGTGGCACGCGGATTATGGCCTCTTTCTGCCCAGTGATGGCATACACGCCGATTCCACATGCCATTGCGCGTAAATAGGCTTTCGTCTGACCATATGACATTTTCGATGAAATGGGGGTCCTCCTCGCATCGCTGCAGTGCCCACTGTCAATAAGTTACCCGGCGCTCGAAGTCAGCCGGACTAAGCAGACCTTGCACTTTTTGAAGTGAGTACGGATGCTGCTTGTTTTTCTTTAAAATTTTAAAGACTGCGACGTGACTCATGTTTAACAGGCGGCCGGCTCTTCTAGTGCTTGAACCGGGCTCCAACTCAAAATGTCTTAGCACGTTCTCTTCCTGCCGCACAGAGATCACGGGTCGGGGGCCACCAGAACGACGCGGCACTACCGGTTCATTGTTACGAATACGCACCAGGGCACTCACAATAACACGAGAATTCCGCGGTTGATGTGCATTGGGGTACCTCTCAGTATACATCCTCAGAGCACGTGCACCATCACATTATACTCAGCATAAATGAGCACCATGTTCACATACTCATGAGCACTGAACTGATAACGCGGCATTTTTCACACAAGAATGACGCAAGATGTTACAATGCGAAAATAATGCACGTCCGGTCAGCGCGTGAGATGAGTTCCGAATAAAATTAGGTGGACATTCGGGGATAGGGGGCGGGGCTAGGCACATCAATTAGAAATTAGATCGCCGCACACGCGGCCCGTCATTCATAAATAAATTGCGACATTGCTGTCCTTCAAGTACGCGTGTACAGAGTGTTTCTTTAACGTATCAATTTAACATTTTTAGTGAATATTTTAAAATTAAAAAAAATAAAAACATTTTTTTTTCGAATGGTAATATTTTTTTTATCATGTATGGATGCTATACTATTGCGGGTTAACGGGAACGCCCTCTGTTAGTTAACATACTGTATAGTAAAAAGCAGGACAGGGGATATCTCGGATAAGGGAAACTACCGTCCCATCTCCCTTGCAACCACAGCGGCTAAAATATTGGACAGTATACTTGATTCGTGCCTGAAAAAGTATTTGTATTTGCACGATGCACAGTTTGGTTTCCAACCTAAGCTTTCAACCGAGAGTGCTGTGCTGAGTTTGAAGAATACTGTCCAGTATTACACAGACCGAAAAACGCCGGTGTATGCCTGTTTCCTGGATCTCTCCAGGGCCTTCGACCTGGTGTCGTATGATGTGCTCTGGAGAAAACTGGGTGACAGGAATGTACCGGCACCAGTGCTTAAGCTCATGCAGTATTGGTATGCGAACCAAACTAATTATGTAAAGTGGGCCGGAACGTTCTCTGAGTCATATGGGTTGGAGTGCGGTGTGAGGCAGGCGGGGTTGACCTCTCCACGGCTCTTCAACCTTTATGTTAATGATCTCATAGTCGAGCTCAGTAGTATGCGTGTCGGATGCCGGGTTGGTGGTGTTAGTATAAACAGCATCAGCTACGCGGACGACATGGTGCTGCTGGGCCCGACTGTGAGATCTATCGGAGAAATGCTGAAGGTCTGCGAAAAATATGCTGCCTTGCACGGCCTTGTGTATAATGTCCGTAAATGCGAATACATGGTCTTTAAGGCCGCCGGTAAGTGTCCTAATCATGAACCTAGCTTTATTCTGAATGGTATAAGCATAAATAAAGTCTACCAATTTAAGTACTTAGGGCACATACTTACCGACGACCATAAAGATGATGTTGACATTGAAAGGGAACGTAGGGCACTAGCGGTCCGAGGAAACATGTTGGCCCGTCGATTCTCGCGCTGTGCGGACCAAGTCTAAATCACCTTGTTCAAAGCGTTTTGTCAAGGTCTGTACGCGGGGAGTCTGGGGGTCAGCTATACCAAAAGGTCATTAGATGTCTTACGCGTTCAGTACAACAATGTTTTTAGGATGTTGTTGGGACTGCCCCGTTTCTGTAGCGCATCGGAGATGTTCGCTCAGAATCGAACTGACGGCTTCCACGCAGTGATTCGTAAAAAAGTCGCTTCACTGATGCGTAGAACGCGGGGCAGTGACAATAGCATCCTGAAAACAGTTGTGGAGAGTCCTTACTCCCCGATTCTGAGGCACTATGTGGGGATAATGGTCGGGTAGCTCATTCCTCACTTTGTCGTTCTCTGCACATTCTGCCTCAGACACCTACTTTGTTGTTTGTTTCTTGGCTGTTTACTACTAACACAAGATATTTTTACTAACAAAATGGACTATATTGTTGTCCGAATCTAATATAAGTATAAATAAAAAAAAAATTTAAAAAAAAATATGCGAACATAAATGTAGGGAACAGCTGATTTTTTTTTCGCGATTTCAGGTTTTATCTCATAGTAAAAGTTGTTCACAATGATGAGTACAATCTCTCATTTCGATTTGTCGCATGTTTTCAATTTCAACCTGTATATTATACATAATTATATGTGGTCGCAGTCTTTTGGACTGCAAATCCCAGGCCATTATTATCGGCGGCAGGTATATGCGGAATAGGCTCGATGTTGCGTCGCTATCTCCACTCAGTCTGAATGGAGTTCAGATTGAATACGCACACACTGTTAAAAACCTGGGGGTGACCATGGACTCCTACTTGTCGTGGACTGCTCATGTTGCTCAGGTCAGTCGCAAAGTGCACTACACGTTCCATTCGTTAAAATGTCTCCAGGGCTTCTTGCCCTTGAAAACCAAAACCTCCCTTGCTCAAACCCTCATTCAGACCATTATCGACTACGCCGATGCCTGTTATTTGGATGCCACCGAGGAGGTGCTAAATAAACTTGAGCGTTTGCAAAATATCTGTATTCGTTTTGTTTTTAACCTTAAAAAGTATGATCACGTTTCCAACTTTCGCAAGATACTCAAGTGGCTCCCCGTTCGCCTTCGCAGGAACTCTCGGATATTGTGTCTGCTGTTCAATCTCCTTCACAATCCTAAAACACCACCTTACCTGCGGGAGCGTTTTTCCTACGCCCGTCCTTCAGATGCGCCTTGCAGGTCGCATCTTAAAAACCTCCTTAAGTCCCCTCCCCACTGCACCGACTTCTATTCCTACTCCTTCACAGTACACGCGGTGCGGCTGTGGAATTCACTACCGCCTGACATTAGGGACTGCCAAACAATTGCAGTTTTTAAAAGAAGAGTAAAAGAACACTATCTTTCCACTTCATCATAGTTGTGTATGTATTTATTATTTTGATTACGTGATATTTATTAACTTCATAGTGATATTTATTTTAGAAGTAAGTATGTATGTATGTTAGTATGTATGTATGTATGTTTGTATGTATGTATGTATGCTTATTTGTATGTATGTATGTAAGTATATTCTCATTGTATTTGTTTAGTTTTTTAAGTGAATAATTGATTACGATTTTATGTATTCTTTTTGTCTCCTTTACTCTTTCACACGCTGTCTACATCTTTCTATCTAATGTCCTATCGCAGGTATGCTGGAAGAGATTTCTTAAGAAATAAGCATCACCTTTGTACCTATTTTTCTGTTCTGTTTTTTCTTGTCTGTTTATATATGTGTGTACATAAATGGTAAAATAAATAAATATATGCATATATAAACATATACAGGGTGGAAACAATCTATGGGCCCTGGAGGGGAACTACCTTAATTCCTTTAGTTAGCTCATTTTACTGAAAGGAAACTCCTTTATTTTTTTAAAGAAACAAAATTACATTCAAATATCTTTTGAAATTCGCTTGTCTCACCCGGGAATCGAACCAACTAAAAATTAAAAAATAAAATAAACCCTCACTACTTTATTATACGAATCGGTAGGATTATTGTTCAGTATTGTTCATTAGTTATAGTCATTATTGTACATTTGGTCTTTAAAATAAAAAAAAAAGTGAAAACTAATATTAATTTTATTTTATTCATCAATACGAAGAACACAAAAACATGAAACATTGAACAAGCAAAGCAAAACGAATGTTGAAATTCGAACGAATACTTTCAACATTTTTATCGATTTTAAAAATGTTGAAAGTTATCGTTCGGATTTCAAATTTGTTGCCCCGCGTTGCAAAAAAAAATACGTTCACTTTTTAAACTTTTCGTCAGTACGCCTAGTGTAAGAAGGAATTGTGCTGTGCATAGATTTATTATTACCATTACCGATTTTCTTATCGAAGTCTTCAACAAGGTACTTGGAGATAAATAACATTAGCAAGCTTGTACTTCATGTGATGTCTTTGGATGTTAGACAGATAAGAAAATGATAATGTGTCATTTAGGTACTTGTTACAAGCGAACAGTACTAGGTATTGTTAATAAAGAACTTCTAATAAATATTCAATTTCACGGGTGTCTCGTACAACACATGAGTGTAAGGCTAAATGTTTATTGGATAATTTTTATCCGGTACAATAATCCTACTAATTCGTGTAATGAAATAGCGAGTGTTTTGCGCATTTAACGTTACAAGTTGTATATATATATATATATACAGATGGAGTTAAAGAAGTTTTACTTCAGTCGTGTGGTCATAAGCACACTCGTTTTTTTTTAAATTGTCGAGTTCATTATTATTTATTTTTCTTTTGGAATGGCGAAAAGAGGGCAGTATTTTATACTTGGAATGAGAACAGTATGGATTTAGCGTTGCAAACTTTACGTAAGGGTGGAATGGTTTTATAACGTTCATTTGAGTTCTATTATAAAAACTTTTTTATATAAAAAAAACAACCGACTTCCAAAAAAACACTACAAAGTGAAAAATCACTTTAATTTTGGAAGTCGGTGTCGTTGGTTCCGAATTTCGTCTTGTGACACCGACTTCCGAAATTAAAGTTATTTTTCACTTTGTAGTGTTTTTTGGAAGTCGGTTGTTTTTTTTTTTATAAAAACGTTTTTATTTTTGCACTTTTAGTTATATGTACCTACCCCAAAAAAATCATATAACACTACTTGCTATGTAAATGTCAGTGACAGGAGGCTGCATCTGCGTTTACATGGTACAGACGTGATGTTATAACAATAATAATAATAATAATAAATCATTTTATTTCAGGCATTGTAGATACATACATTTCACCCATAGTGACTACATTTGTCATAAATAAATAAATAGATAGGTATTGCAAATTGATTGATTAAATTAAATTAAATTGAATCAAATTAAATTAAATTAAATCAAATTAAATTAAATTAAATTTTGAAATTAAATTAAATGAAATTAAATTGATAAGGTTTTACGGATAATTAATACATAAATGTAACAAAATTATTATTAATTATATTTGTTCGTCATTAATGTCACTTGATTACATCATAGTCAATGTTGAGATTGAACAATTCGGTTCTAGTCACGAAAATTGTGCGGAATACAGTTATTACAATATTATTTCTACAGTTCAACAACCTTGTTCGAAATGAAGCTCTCGTCCTTCTCAGAACGGAATAGAAGTCGCCCACTCGGTTTTCAAAGAACATACCAGACGCGCTACACCGCCAAGGCAGGTTGAACATGCCCCGAAACGCGTTGTTGTACTGCACACGAAGAGAGTTGTAAGCTCTCCTCGTGTACTGGTACCACAGTTGGCTGGTGTAGAACGCCCGGCAGTAGGCCTCAAAGAGTGTTGCTTTCACTTGCTTGGAACAATGTGCAAATCGTCTTGCAAGCATGTTGCTTCTACAAGCAATGCCCCTTCTTTGCCGGTCCAGATCATTGTCATCCGTTAACTTTTCATTCAGTATATGTCCAAGATACTTAAAGGTGCTAAGAATTTTTAATGCAGAATTATTTAAAGTGATGGGTAATACAGTGTCACGACCCTTTCCATATTTAAAAATCATAACTTCAGTTTTCTGAACATTGTACATCAGCTGATGAGCAGCTGCATATCTCTCACAAATCTCCACGAGTACTCTCAGACCATTGGCCGAGGGGCTGAGCAGCACCATATCGTCTGCATAGCTTAAGTTGTTTACGCATATGTTGCCAACATTGCATCCGACTCTGGTGCGGCTCAGCTCCTCGATCAGCTCGTTGATATATAAATTAAATAAAACTGGAGATGTTACTCCCCCCTGTCTTACACCACAGGTAAGCCTGTAGGGTCTAGAATAAGCACTGGGCCATCTAACTTGGTTAACTTGATTGTCGTACCAATATTCCAGTACATTTATAATATCCCTGGGGACTTTAGTATCGCGCATTTTGTCCCATAATATATCATAATTAATAGAATCGAAGGCTCGACTTAAATCCAAAAAACACGCAAACACTGAGGTTTTTCGTGTTATATATTTATGAACGGTATTTTTAAGGGCAAATATGGCTAAGTCGGTTGACATGCATTGTCGAAAACCGAACTGCGCATCATTTAGCGGAATGTTGTTTTCATTCAAATGTTGAGAAATGAGGCGTTCAAATATTTTAGAAAGCACTGTTGCTAATGAGATTGGCCGATAATTAGACAGACTAGATAAGTCTCCAGTTCTATTCTTTATAATAGGTATTACCGTAGTTTTCATAAAATTATGCGGTAAATAATTGTGATCAATACAAGCGTTAAAAAACATTGCAACTCTATTAAATAACAATGGTCCCGCAAACAAAACGTGCTCAACGCTGAGCCCGTCGTGGCCCGGCGACTTGCCACGTTTCATGCCTTTAACACATCGTCTGCTGAGACATGCAGTCGATTGGTGTCGCGCGGCTGACCGTTCGAGCATGACCCGAGACTCGGGCCACCACGGGCCTCACTCGCCCTATTACATAGTGTTGGCGGATTAAACTTATTCATAAACAAGTCAGCAATTTTATTATGATCCTGACTACCTTCTACAGACACCGGCATACCAGGTTTAAGTTTTAATTTCGAAGTTTCTTTCCAGAATTTAACAAAGTCTTTGTTATGCCGGTGTGTGGCTAAGATGTCCATCTTTATTTTGTTTTCATTCATTTGGCACCATTTCAACTTATTTTTAAATTCTTTACGGGTCAATAGCATATCGTCATACAATTTACCCTGACTGGGGCACCCATAAAAGTTCCATATCTGAAAACATGCCCTAGCTATTTCATGGAGGCCCCTCACATGATAGTTCCAACCAATCACCTTTTTCTTTTTATGACAGCTTTTACCCATGTACGTTTTCAGAGCAGCTTGAGAAATACAGTCAATAATTTGCTCATAGTAAGTATCTATGTGTGGCCGGTGACTTGAACCATCACATGCATGACCCTTGCATGGAAAGTGCTGCCAGTCATATCTATCAATATACTTATCACACAGTTCTGCATATTTACATTTTTGTTCATAGCTGCGATTGCCCCATATAACCTTGTTTATTTTACTACAACTTTCTTGCACAGACTTCGGTACAATACCATCAATATCGCAATTTATTATCATAGGAAAGTGATCTGACCAAGAAACATCATTTAATATTTTAATATCCTTTATGATAGATAGCAGAATGTGTGACAAGACAGTGATCCAGCCAGCCACACGTTCCATGCGCATCACTCACATAGGTATATGTATTTGAGTACATACCGAGTGCTTCAACATCCGCACATATCCACTTTTGATCGCGGCAGTAAGCAAATAACTCATTACCAAATAAACTATTAGACCGTGAACTATTTGCGTTGAAATCACCAACTATCAAGACACTCTCCACATCACTATTCTCAATCACAGCACTAATAACACCCAAGCATTCCGTAAATAGCGCCAGGTTATCCGGATCTTCCGTGGGCATGTACACCGACATCACAATCAAACTGCGATCGCCCTCAAGTTGGATACACACAGCCGCCACGCGCTATGTTGTGCGATTGCGTAAACAATGCATACATATGCGATAACAGCAATCGCGGTTGTTTTACTGGTATTCGTTGAAGAGTTCCGTTGTCTGTCTCCAAAACTCATCACAAGATCTTTACGAAATTTAAATGAGACCATTTCGGAATAAATCTCTAAACCTCTAAAAAAAGAATTTTGCAAATCCGAGTTATGCCCGAACATACATAAAACAGAAAAAAAAAATAGAAACATCCGAATTGATAACCTCCTCCTTTTTGAAGTCGGTAAAAATACAGTGGGTCACAAAAGTCTTCGTACACCCAACTTAATGAACACTTTACCAATAAATCTTTATAATATCTAAATAAATTAACATAAAATGATAGCGTAATCATCATCTACTTTAGTGACAACAAAACAAGTTATACATATTAAAGTAGTAAGACACAAAAAATAAATAAACAAAAAAACTGCCTCACAAAAGTCTTCGTACAGTCGAATGGACGTGTTTTGTTTCAATCTATGGAGTCATGACGTTGAGTTACGCTGAGATTATTCAGTTGTCATTCGTTACTGTTAAGTGAACGAATATCTATTGCATATATAATTATTTATTCAAATTCAATATGAAAGAAAAAAGACAAGACATTAGTATGAATATAAGAAATTTAATAGGTAATAAAACTAAGACAAGAGAAAAATCTCATGGTGGAATCGCTAAAACAGTGAAACAAAAGCGGTCAACAGTGCAATCGATCATAAAAAAGTTTGAAACAATAGGTACGGTATTAAATAAGCATCGATCGGGCAGACCTAGAGTACTAAACAATCGTGATATTCGTGCATTAATAAAAGATATGAGAAAAATCCAACGAAAAATGCAGCAGAACTGGCGGCTGAGCTCGCGTTTGATATTAAAAAGAATGTTCATCACGGCATCAGAAACCACGGTTACCATGCACGAACACCAAGGAAAAGTACATTTATTTCTTCTATTAATTAGCAAAAGCGTTTAAATTTTGCATTTACTTATAAGTATAAGGGTTTTAATTTTTGGACATAAGTTTCATTTACAGATGAGAGTAAATTTAACATTTTTCGAAGTGATGGGAAGTGTAAAGTATGGCGCAAAGTAAATGAAGAGCTAAAAAAAGAAAATATAATTCCAACTGTTAAATTAATATGGTGGAGGTGGGGTTATGGTTTGGGGATCTATGGCAGCATCGGGAGTTGGCGAACTAGTACTTATTGAAGCATGAATGTTTCGATAAGCTTCAGAAAAAAGGAACCAAGGAGGGTTCCTTTTTTTTTGAAGATTACTGTAATGACATCAAACCGTTTAAGATTCTTGTATTGTATCGTAAATGGCGTGTTGGTCTAGTGGTTTGGACTGCGGCTTAGCAATGCGATGGTCACGAGTTCAAATCCCGCGTAATATATAATAACTTTATTTATTTATTTATTTTATTATTTATGTACACACAGTAAAAAACATATGGATATGACATTTTAAAAATTTGAGTACAAAGGTACGACGATGTTTTCTGCTTATTTCTTAAGAAATAAGCAGAAAACATCCATATTTAAGAAAACAAATGTTAGGTATGAGGGTTATAAGAAAAGCCAGGCTTGTTGCATAAACAATATTCATGTATTTCATTAATTATATTTCTAGGACTTCATGGAATCCAATTCCTGGTTGAGTAGGTATACAGTTTTCTATCTGTGTTACATTGGGGTTATTTACTTAGAATATTAACTAAACACAAAATAGATACCCTGGGTGAGGTTTAGAACGTTTAACATTAGATAATGGTTCGTTTATAGATATTCATATGTCGGCGCGAGCGTGGGCGTAGCGATAATAGGGCCATCATCATAGTTTCTTGGTACGGGTTCCATGAGGAAGGTGGGTACTCGGGCAAACCAGTAAAACGTAGTTTGAAGCACAATTCACAGTCACGTTTATTCGGTAATTTACAATCACTTTATGACTAGTAAGAAACAACGTTTGTACGGTGAACATGACAGTTCCGATGGTATGCTCACAACCGTCCGGCGTGCGCTTCGCAAGTCGACTGCCGGCCGCTCTCCAATCGGCTCTGTCCACGTGCAGAAAATGGCGCGAAGTTATAGCGCAACCTCACGGCGTTCACTGTACTAACCGATCAACCAATGAGAATTAAGTTCCGGTTTGCCAATATTATGAAATCAACCGGAAGTAGTATTTTGATTATTTTGTTGTCTTGATATCGCTTGCGACGACACGGCCAAACTGACGAGTCACACGTCCTCGTGTTTTAATCTGTAAAGAAACATACACGCAAAGTATCACATAGCTCGGCCACTCCTGACTATAGTCAGGTTAATTACAGACAGAGTTATAGAACAGATGCCTCAAATCCAAGATAACCAAACGATAGTACAGGTATAGTAAACTCAATTAATTTCACACACACGCACATCATGGCCCAGCTGCTCGGCAGCGTATTAAACTTTCATTGTAGCATCGCATTGTACTACGCTTACGTCCTGGTCTCCACAGACCAACCAAACCAAAGTAGTCTCCACGAGACCCAGACCTCAACCCTACACCTCCAGCCGCGCATCGCGCCCTGAACGACTCACCATTGAATCGCAGTTACGACTACGACTGAAGCGTGTAGTGCGGCCGAATACGTAGCCATGGTGTGTATGTTTAACTACCCGCGGTAGACGTGCCTGCATCGGCGCTTTCTACATCAGACTCGGTGTCACAAATAAGCTAAGATGGTACTTCGCTTTGAGGCATCCTTCTAATTCGATCATGAGCGTATTTGTAGGTTCTATTTCCAGACAATGATTTTAAGGTGTAACGATCACCATTAAGAACTTCCATTACTTTGAAAAACCCTGTGTACTTCACGTCAAGCTTAGTTTGATTACGCTCTTCGTTCTCAATAAGAACGAATTTACCGACACAGTACCTACTCACGCTTGCTTATGTACGTACTATCAAAACTACTTTTATCATAACGCGCAGCGTGTAAAAAAACTTTGACTAACTAATAATAGCGAAAATCATCAACCAGAGCCATGTACCATCGTTATCCACATTAACAATCATCATTTTCACTAAGAGCCTTCCACACCTGGAAACCCACACACGAGTAAACCACTCTAACGCCACGGCTCTCTAGCCGACCAGCAATCGCATTGCTCTCACACATCCATCGCATGGATCCGTGTGTATCACCCAATGACTACACACTTTTTACTACGGCCGATAGAGAACCCGTACTCGCGTGATTCCCATTACTTAGGCTTGCTCATCACCACTGTGATCACCATCTACTTTGACTGGTACATGACCTACTGGCATCATTCTTAACCTATCGTGAGCGTATTCAAAAACTGTATTGTAAACAAGATTGGGCTATACCTAACAATGTAACCGTTTTTGCTGTTGTTTACCAGGGAAACACTCAGTACCCGCGGCAAAACAAAATGAAAACGACTCACCAGATTCGGTAGATAATAGATCTGTAGCTGGCTTAATGGTACAGACATCCACTCGCATCTCAACTCGGCTGTTACTGCAGTCAGTTTCTTTTGACAGTTTGTGGTGATGTGACCCAGTCGAAAAGCACCGTCCTTGATCAGCGATTATTCGTACAGGAGTTCCGAAGAGTACATGGCTGTCCGACACTGCCATTCTGCTTGTACATGTCCTTGTGTGTTAACCTGTAACCGAAAAAAAATCAACAGCAGTACATGTTCCACTCGGCAATTCTGACCAGTTTGTTATCGAAACGCATTACTTAACAATTTAATAAAAGCAATAACAATCATCGATAACAAAAGATTCCTCTAAGCCTTAGTAGTAAATGTTCAGGGACTGTATCAACTTAGATCACATACAACGCTCATGGCTCGGCTGCCACAACAGCTAATGACACTCATGCCACCCATATCGTCATCACCTCAAGTGATACGACCAACACTTCAGTCTCCTTTGAGACCCTGGTCCCCGCCACACCACTAGTTGCCCATCGCGCTCTGAACAACGCCACATGCAGTTGCAGTTACGACTACAGACTAGTGCGTGTGGTGCGACCAAATAACCAAGGTAGACGACTAGCTGCCCATCGCGCCCTGAACAACTCCACATGCAGTTGCAGTTACGACTACAGACTAGTGCGTGCCCTTCGACCACATAGCCATGGTATGTGCTCTACTATTCGGTGAAATAATTCTCTTCACCGTTTTCTACGTTTAACTCATTAGGAACACTACTTAGAGGCATCTTTCGTATGCGAACGTGGGCATACTTGTAAGTACGATTAGAGTTTAAAGCTTGAACGTATAGCGATCACCCGTCAAAACTTCCGCTACCTTAAATGGACCTCTGAACTTCCGATCTAACTTAGTCAGTCATTACAAATTTTAATAAAAAATCGTAACCAACTCTTTCTCTCAAAGCTAACATGTTGAATAACACCCATACTCATTCAAATAATTGAAAGATCATCAAAATATTACAGGACTTATACTCTGACCTCCATCGGGTATTTCATCATCACACTTATAACTTCCATCCGGTTACTAACACAACAGCACCCAAATAATCTCGAGCCTTTATCAAAATAATCTTAAACTAGGTTTGTTCAACATGTTTCTTTGTCTGCCATATCATAATACGAGTATTACTTTGCAAGTAAATGTCGGGTAGAATTGCAATAAAATCTCAGGTTGTTTCTCGTTAACCGCAACGCTACACATAATTTGTTCTGTGCTGAATACACGCGTTTGACCAATACCAGTCAACATAACAACGTTATTAACTCGTTTGCCACATAATCTCTCCTTTACTAACGAGCATTCAGCACCAGAATCGTAAACAAAACAATACAGCTCACCCTTTTATTCCAACGTGCCTGAGGGTAGTTTTACGACGCAAACATCCACTCGCCGTTCACTACTTTCCGCACGTTGTCCACCATCCGCTTGGCTGCCACAGCTCGTGCAGGGCCGTGATATGTCCTGGTTCCCCTCACTTGCAGCACACCAAGGGTTTCACTGTCGGCTGCGGGGCTACTTGGCTCGACTCTTAAAGTCACTCCATGTCATACCAGTATTCGATACTTGAGAAAGCCATGTCGATGCACTTCCTTTCAGAGATTTTCCAAGCGCAATACTCAGCGCGCCTCCTTCCATGGGATGTTCTGTGAGGCAAATGTCCACCGTCAAGCTCCAAGAACGTGGATCGACGTCAGGTAGTTCCAGCTTGAACTCTGACAGCTTGATTGAAGCTTTCAGCAGCGTTCAGACGGCTTCAACCATGGTAATCTGGTTTCGCTGCTCGAGGAGCTGGCGTCAATAGATATCCGTGGTAGGTGCCCGAGCTGATCCCACTTCTGATGTCGGCGCAAGCGTGGGCGTAGCGATAATAGCGCCATCATCATAGTTTCTTGGTACGGGTTCCATGAGGAAGGTGGGTACTCGGGCAAACCAGTAAAACGTAGTTTGAAGCACAATTCACAGTCACGTTTATTCGGTAATTTACAATCACTTTATGATTAGTAAGAAACAAAGGTTTGTACGGTGAACATGACAGTTCCGATGGTATGCTCACAACCGTCCGGCGTGCGCTCCGCAAGTCGACTGCCGGCCGATCTCCAATCAGCTCTGTCCACGTGCAGAAAATGGCGCGAAGTTATAGCGCCACCTCACGGCGTTCACTGTACTAACCGATCAACCAATGAGAATTAAGTTCCGGTTTGCCAATATTATGAAATCAACCGGAAGTAGTATTTTGATTATTTTATCGTCTTGATATCGCTTGCGACGACATATAGAAACATAACTACAATATTTATTTATTTAAAGTTGTGAAAACATTATTTTTTTATACTCTTGAATGATCTTATCGGAAAAAAAGCCTGGTTATAAAATGAAATGTTGGCATTTGAGCCTGTGAATTACAGAGGAAGAACCAACATGCGAAACTATAACGGTATAGCAATATAAATCTTTTTCTTTTATTAGAATTTCTGATAACCGTTTAAACACAACATTAGAAAAATATGTGAGGTCAGATGGTGCATCGTTAACACATTACAAGACTACTTGTAAACAAGAAAGTATACAAATACCACACCACTGCATTAGGTTAATCCTGTTATGATAGTCGTAAAGGTAATTATAAATAAATAAATAAATAAGAGTAACTGGACTGATTAATAATAAAGGTTGTTTATTTTTTATTAACTACGAAGTAATGATCTCACAAATATGGGGAATTATTAACACTTGCTCATACGTTCCAATGCAATTTTGTGAGATAAGTTACACAATCAATCTGCTGAGTAAATTGCCTTTTAATAACGGAGGGGATGGCCGTCACTGTCGACTTTTCATGCTCGAAACCATATTGAAGCATGCAGCACTATTTCTCATTAGTTCTCAAGTTTTGTGTGTCCCAAGGTGTCGCTCCGATTCATTAGTGTAAGCAGTTGGGCGGGGGCCTTGGCGATCACATTTCACATCACCCGTCGCTTGATACCTTTGTATCTATCTAAGAACTATTTTTGTCTGTAATGAAAATGATAATATAAAAAATACATAAAAAACCCACCTTGTAAGTAATAATGCATGGTAAATATGGGTAAACATGGTTGTAACAATAAATATATGTTTATAACGTAAATCTTACCGTTATGCCCATATCTCGTGCTGTTTTCTTTAAGCTTTGTTCCTGTTCCCAGTGAACCACAATTTTAGCCTTCAAAAAAGTTGTTAATCGAACCATACTATCGGTTAATAGAAACAACTGCTCAAAAACTTAGTAAATTGGATAATATTACGACGAGGATATTACACACAAGCGGATCGGCACGAAAACGAAATGATTTGAAATCACAGTTTAGTAAACAAGGCGAAGAAGTTTTTTAAATTCAACCTTAACTCGCAGTTAATACAGCAGTTAAGTTTTTGAAGTAAAATGACGGTAGTGCAACAATCGGAATCAAGCACATTCTATTCAACCAAACAAGAAATCTATGCTAATTTCAACCTTATCTTTTAGTTAATTGAGGAGTTACGTATTGCATTTTGTAAAACAAGACGGCAAGGTGCTAGGTGCTAGATAGACGGTAGGTGTATCTCATGTGGTGGAAGTTGAAATTTAAACCTGTTTTTAGAAGATTAGACCGTTATCAACCTTGTTCGATAAAAGGAGTAATGCCATTCGAATTTTCGGTAACAATCCTAACTGAGTAAGGCACGGCTAAGGCACGGTCTTGATGATCGGCTGGCGCCTGGTGATGCGAGTACCTGGTGATGCCAGTATCCTCTACGGCATGAACTGTCTTTTTGTAAGTTATTCTTGGTATACTGTACGGCCAGAAGCCGAAATAAAATGCCATATAATAATTAAACACATGCCAATAATATTTGAGTGGGTTCGGTGGATGCTCGGGCAGAGATATGTGCGGCGGCGGGGAGGGAGCTGCTCGGGGCCAGTCACGTGACGCGCACGCCGTCGCTCAAGCGATAATTCTTTAAAGTCTTGGGGGGGGGTTCGTTTTCTCTGACTCTGACTGTACCTCGAGATATTGCGCCATACTTTACTTAAGAGCACTCGCCGTTTGAAGCTGGAAAAATACTGGATATTATTACAAGATAATGATCCAAAACATAAATCAACGATTGTGATGAACTGGCTGAAGAAAAATGTTACAAATATATTTGAATTCCCTCCACAATGACCAGATTTGAATATGATTGAACATCTCTGGAACGAATTAGACCGACGACTACGAAAACCTAAACTCAGTGTGGCTATCACTGATAAAAGTTCATTAAAAGAGAAACTGGGCTGATAAACCTAACTTCAGACATCACAGAAAAAGTTATGTCAATGCCCAGACGATTACAAGCTGTAATTGATGTAAAAGGAGGGCCCACAAAATATTAGTTTATGGTACATTTTTTTTTCTGTAGTAAATAACCTGTATGAAGACTTTTCAAATTCAAATTCAAATTCTTTATTTCAGACGTAAGTCCATAGTGTTAGTAGCAACAAAATAACTTAATGACTAGTGTTAGTAATAAGGAGGAGATACTAGAATGGAATATCAATTGGTATGTGTTATATCTTATAATACACGCGAAGGCATGTAAAATGATAATGATGACTAAGTTAGTCTTACACGTGGAACCATCTTTGTCATGTCAGCATTCTGGACACATTGCTACTTTTCTAGAGCCATAGAGTTAGTGTGGATTTGAACGTCGTCGCAGACAATTATTTTATTGTATTTTCCTAATCAAATTATAATTAATTTCAGTTATTAATTAATTGTTTTTTTTTTAAAAACCGTTTCAAGACCCACTCCGTAACAGTGGTGTCAGAAGTGGGATACTCAGCAATCGTTGGCTGGTATCCCTTAAAAAAAAAAAACCCGCGGAGTGCGCCCGGACGAACTCTTACAAACTCTTTCAAACTCTTACAAACTCTATTTGGTGTGCAAATCACGAACTCTGCGAACTCTGTGTGTTGCCGGCTGAGGAACTGCGACAGTAAGTCTTATCACGTAAGCCTGCCATCCTCTAACCTGTCACCGCCACGCGGTGCCACGTGTTCACGCCGTGTGACCTCACAACGTGGTCGAGCCAGTTCGCGCTTCTTACCTGACGGTGTTGTCGGGTCCTGCTGCCACCATCCTGTTCAACTAGGTACTTACCTGGTTTACCTGGTGCCGTCGCAGTCAGCGCCGCTGCCATACACGTTGTCTGTGCGACACGTGTCCGTTGTTGCTCGCCTCCCCGCTGCCGTTCAAGCTCTGCTGCTGTCCGGGTTCCTGCCGGTGTACTGTTGTGTGCCTGGTGCTGCGAGTTGCTGCTGAGCTGCGAGTGCAACTTACCTGCTCTATTCGAAGTCTGCGATGCCCATACTCCTTCTCGCGGTGCTGCTGTGAGTCGAATATTTGATAATTTGTTATTGCTAATCCCTTGTTCCCGATAGTATCTATTTGTTTTCCTTACAAATTTTTATTCTGTCTAGTATCTTTACCTCCTTTTAATCGTTAAACAACCTATGAACAAAATGAATAAGGGTGAAATCTCGCTTAGCGAACAATATCCTATTAATATTCTATGCGATTTTATTGACACATACAATGGAGATCGTGAAACCTTGGCCGCATTTTTAACTAATTGCCAAAATTCACTAAACCTAGCGTCCGAGAGTCAGAAAAAATTGCTTTTAAAATATATCTTATCCAAATTGCGAGGCAAGGCTCAAATAGCTTGTTCGAACAAAGTTTTCGATGACTTTGATTCATTACAATCATTCCTTCGCCAAAATTTTGGTGAAAGGAAACATTATAGTCACTTATTCTTTGAGTTGCAGTCTTGTAGGCAACAACAAAATGAGTCAGTGTCACAATTTTCCTTGCGCCTGGAAACCTGCCTCACCGACATGCAGACGGAAATTCACAATTCTGAAACTACTAAGAAGGATTTGTCAGGTAGAATTGCAATGACGGAAGACCTAGCTCTCCATACTTTTACTTTTGGCTTACAATCTAATCTTAGTAACATGGTGCGGTGTAGAAACCCTAAAACTCTGAATGACGCTATTAACATCGCGATCGAAGAAGAAAAAATTAGGAACTTCGCACTAAAAATCTCTCCAAAAATATCTAAAGTTTGTAAGTTTTGCAATAAATCTGGTCACATAGAAAATGAGTGTCTGAAGAAAATCCGACCTCAGTCACAGCCTCCATTTTCGTCTAACTCTCAATCCCAAACCCCTTCTAATCCTCGATATCAACAAAATCCTCAACCGAATCAATCAACAGACGTAATCTGTAGATATTGCAAGAAAACGGGTCATGATATCTCCCAATGCTATAGGCGCAAATACAACAATTCTAGGAAAAATAATCCTCAGATTCAACATAACGTCACTACTTCACCCGATCAAGTAGAACCGTGGGAAGAAGTCGAAGAAAGTGCTGATGATTTAAACTAAACAGTCGGGTGTCGTTAGCGTGCCGCACTGCGCCCGACCGTATTCAAGGCACAATAAAATCTCGTATTACAAACCCACAATGTCACTTCAATTATAATCAATCTAAATCTTTTAAATCAATTTCGACCAATCGACCGGGTAACCAGCCCCAAACTGACGGTCATCTCAAATCTTATTTGGCTAATCGACAGGGTAACCAGTCCCAAACTGAAGGCCACTCAAAATCTCGTGTTGCCATGCGACAGGGTAACCAGTCCCAAACTGAAGGCCACTCAAAATCTCGTGTTGCCATGCGACAGGGTAACCAGTCCCAAACTGAAGGCCACTCAAAATCTCGTGTTGCCATGCGACAAGGTAACCAGTCCCAAACTGAAGGCCACTCAAAATCTCGTGTTGCCATGCGACAGGGTAACCAGTCCCAAACTGAAGGCATACATAGCTCAAATAAACCCGAACACGTTCCGTTAGGAACCTCTGTGTCGTTAAATCCTAATATTTTACAAAACCAGCCCGAAGAGGAGCCTGTCATTCCAATTCATGAAATTAAATATTACAGGATCTCTCTACCTCACGTATTTCTTAATACCGATTATTCAAATAAACCTCTACGTTTTCTTATCGACACTGGAGCTAGTGTAAGTATTGTCAAACTCAAAAATTTTAATTCTACGCCATCCTTATCTAGTGATAAAATCAAACTCAAAGGTCTCAGTGAAGACGACTCTTGTTATGAAACTTTAGGTTCATTCACTATAAATTTCGAACACGTTTTGCCTTCAAATTCTAAACTCTATTTTAGTTATACTTTTCACGCCGTCAGTGATAAGGTACGGCTTCATTATGACGGTATTTTAGGTAATGATTTCCTAAAAAACCTCGAATGTGATGTTAAGTATTCTCAACAGTCATTGCTCATTAGTGGTCATCTCATACCGCTAAATTTTAGTAATCCTCTCTATATTATCCCACCTCGCTCCGAAGCGATAGTTGAATGTTCTGTGTCAAATTCCTTAGAAGAGTTAAAGTTTATGAAAGAAGGTTTAGTTCTCGATCATATGTACGCCCGAGGAGTTTACTTAGCCAATTGTGCTGTCTCGGTTAAACCTAATAATCGCGTTAATATCTCAATACTGAATACCACTGAGTCACAAGTCATATTTAAAGATTATTGTGTTCGGTTAATCCCTTTCGAGAAGGTATCACCTACCTCCCAATTGTCTAATCATATAAATCTTCAATTTATTAATAGTCTTGATAATACGTCATTAGATAGATCACAACAAGTACTAGACCACATCCGAACAGAACATCTTAATATCGAAGAGACAAAGATGCTCTTAGAATGTTGCTCTAATTACACAGACATCTTCCACCTCGAAGGTGAACCTTTAACTTGTACTAAAGCTATTGAGCATTCGATCAACACCGGAGATGCTGCCCCGATTCACGCAAAATCTTATCGCTTCCCCGAATGCCACAAAAGTGAAGTCGAGAGCCAAATAAAGAAAATGCTCGATCAAGACATTATTCGTCCTTCAAAATCACCATGGAGCGCCCCTATTTGGGTAGTGCCCAAAAAAGTAGACTCGTCGGGTAAACAAAAGTGGAGGATAGTTATTGACTATAGGAAACTCAACGATGTGACTGTTACCGAAGTCTATCCTATTCCTTTAATTACAGATATCCTGGACCAACTAGGTCATTCTAAATACTTTACCACGCTTGACCTTGTAAGCAGTTTCCACCAATTAAATTTAAATCCCAGGGATGCGCCTAAGACTGGTTTTACGGTAGTAGGGAACGAAATATCTGGGCATTACGAATTCACAAGAATGCCTTTTGGACTAAAGAACGCCCCTGCTACATTCCAAAAACTTATGAATACTGTCTTATCTGGTCTTCAAGGCCTTCACTGCTATATTTACTTAGATGATTGTATTATTTATAGCCAAAATCTTCAATCTCACATAGATAAGCTAAAACTAGTCTTCGACAGATTCCGTCAATTTAATTTAAAATTACAACCCGCAAAGTGCGAGTTCTTACGACACGAGGTTGCGTATCTAGGACACATAATCACTGACAAGGGTGTCTATCCTAACCCTGATAAAATCAAGGCCGTCACTCAGTTTCCAACTCCTAAATGTCCTAAAGACATTAAGTCTTTCCTAGGTTTAGTCGGCTACTACAGGCGATTCATTGAAAATTTCTCTAAGATATCTAAACCCTTAACTTCCCTTTTAAAAAAGGACGTCTCATTTAATTGGTCAGGAGAACAAGAACACGCTTTTACTATTTTAAAACAAAAATTAACTACAGCGCCTCTTTTACAATATCCTGATTTCAGTCAACCTTTTGTGTTGACAACTGATGCCTCCAATCACGCTGTAGGCGCAATATTATCGCAAGGCGAAATAGGTAAAGATAAACCTATCGCTTATGCATCACGGACGTTGAATAAAGCCGAGGGCAATTACTCCACTACAGAAAAAGAACTTTTAGCCATCGTATTCGGCGTACAAACTTTCCGCCCCTATCTTTTCGGCTATCGGTTTAAAATCGTTACCGATCATAAACCTCTGGTCTGGTTATTTAATGTTAAGGACCCCGGCTCTAAATTAATTCGCTGGCGTTTAAAATTAGAGGAATATAATTACGAGATAGTGCATAAACAGGGGAAATTAAATTGCAACGCCGACGCTCTGTCACGCTTCCCACCACAAGATGGTAATGACTCAAATCGTCCCATATGTGCCGTCGACGATAGTAATTCTCCAAACCCTTCAAACTCGCCCTATGATTGTCCTTCGCCTTCCACAACAGATACTTATGAAAAGTATCTAAAACTTATTAAACAGCCGAGTTTTAGTTTCGATACGGTTATTCAAGAATTCAAAGAATCCCTACTCAAGGCCAAGTGCAAATTAATCGTCTACCCTACATCAATTGATCTAGACGATTCTGTACCTTATTGCAAAGAAATTATAGAATTGACAACATTTCAAATCTGACACGACCTTAAAACAAAAATACCATTTCTTTATTTTCGTCTCCTGAGTTCAAATATATTTATTTTTTATTTTTTTATTTCTTCATTTCTGAGAAAAAAAATGATAATCAAAAAACATGTGATGACGTCACATAAATGGTGGAATGAGGTAGTTACCATTGCGCATTCCAATGTCTTCGATGAAAACATTACATGTCAAACAAGACATGTCAAATATGTCAATGTCACCATAAAACAAGAACAAAATATTGAATTGAACAATTTATTTTTCCTAACAACTCGACACGCTATAATATTATCAGTTTTTATTGATATTTCGTCAATGAAATGGATCCAAATGAAAAATATACGCCAATGAAGGAACCAAAATATTGTTTTGTACTAGTCTGCAAATACAATTCTAAAAGTACTCAAAAAGTATTTTTTGCGGTGCCCAGTTCAGCAAAAAAAGAGTGATGCAATGCTGTGGGTATATCATGTCCTAAACGCGTTATACTATATGTATGCGAAGATCATCCCAATGTAAGTAACTAAATAACAATGATTTTTATAAACTACGTACCACAAACCACACACTTTTTAGCGCTTTTTTCTGATAACTTCTGAGACAAGTGATATTATGACAGTGACATTTAACAGTGTTTTTGACGGGTCACAGTAAAGCAAAGGTTTTATCGCCATTCCACCGTAAGCATGACGTCATTTGGCGCTTACGACTTTTTAGAATACACCGAATTTCAAAGTTGAAATTATGAATGAAAAGTACATAATTTCGAAAAACGGAAAAATACGGGTGCCTTAGATTTCTATTTACTTTTATATAACGTAATAATACATGCAGGTTAAAAATATGAAATGTTGTCAATTATCTACAAGTCAACCTAACATTCGTGAGATAGAACGCGAACTTTACACTTCATACAACACATCAAATGACAATCATTTGTTCACTCATTTATTTGTGAGAGTACATCATTATGACGAAACGTCGTATAAGGACATCTTTAAGCTGTTAGTTGAATACAGAGATATGATAAAATTTTGGTATATGGAAGAGAAAGAAGTTGCCATATCCGATTTTTCAGATCCATTCACAAAACTCTCTTATACAAAGATCTATAATATCATAGCTTACGTTTTCCACAATACTGGCATTAAAGTTAACATCTATAAAAATTCTATCCTATTCCCTACGCCTGAAGAGGTTAAACAAATACTTCGCGATAATCACGATTTACCTTCTGCTGGTCACCCCGGCATCACACGAATGTTAGAAAGAATAAAATCCATGTATTGGTGGAAAAATATGCGGCAAGACATTGAAGACTACGTCAAAAATTGCAAATCTTGCCAGATTAACAAACCTTTACGCCAAACCAACCGTGCTCCTATGATTATAAATTCAACCGCAACAAAACCTCTCGAAAAGTTATTTTTGGACATAGTCGGTCCTCTTCCAGAAACATACGAATTTAAATACAAATTTATTCTCACCGTCCAAGATGACCTCACCAAATATTCACAAGCCTATCCATTACAGACATGTTCAGCAGACGAGACTGCTAAAAAGTTAGTTCATTTTATTTCTCATCTCGGTATTCCCAAAATGATCGTTACCGATCAAGGCACTAACTTTAGTTCCGAAGTTCTCAAACAACTTAACAAATTATTTGGTATTAAACATATTCTAGCAACGCCTTATCATCCACAAACCTGCGGTGCCCTGGAAAGGAGCCACTCGACATTAAAAGAATATTTGAGACCCTTTGTCAACGAAAACGCACATACATGGGATTTGTATTTAAACACAGCAATGTTCTCATACAATTCTAACATTCATTCAACTACTAACTACTCTCCGTTCGAATTATTACTTGGTTTTAAACCATATATTCCCAAATCTATCGACACGTTAGAACATAATACCTACACGGATTACGTCAGAGTATTAAATCATAGGTTATATTATAGTAGGCAGAAAGCGCTACAAAACATTCAATATTCTAAAGAGAGGTCTAAACGTCATTACGATTCTCACGCTAAACCTATCACTTACAATGTCGGTGACTCAGTGTATCTCAAATGTCACCACAAGCAAAATAAAGCCCTATCTCCAGTTTGGAAAGGTCCATATAAAATTGTTAAGGTCAACGGGAATCACACTGTGACTCTCCTAATAAATCGTAAGCATGTACGTCATCACTATGACGAAATTAAGTTGGCGTCTGACGGTGCAATAACTTGATCTATTTCAGGCACCTTGCTGCGGAATGTACATGTCATCAAGTCATCACGCCGATAACAAGCAGTTCCGGTTTATACTTTGATAAAATGATCAACGTTAAGTTCACTAACGACGATTGGAATGTAATTACGTATTTAGATATTAGTAAAATACAATCGCATCTAGATGTAGTCGAATCTCTGTTTACCAGAATTAGCTCTTATTGTAAAGATCATAGTTCATCCAAAATTCAAGTCGATTGTTTAAACGCGTTATCAGCGCTGCAGAGCCAGCATGATAACAACATTAAGAAATATTCGTCAGTTTCTTATATCATAAATAATAATGTCGCAAACATTAAACGGAACAAACGCGGCTTGATTGATGCCGGTGGATCTCTTCTGAAAACTTTTTTCGGCACATTAGATTCCGATGATGCCATCAAATTCTCAAACGCTATAGACCAAGTACAGACGGACGAAAAACAATTAACATACCTAATGAGAGATAATATTCATGTAATCAAATCAACTATTACGACGTTTAATAGCTCAATATCTAAATTGAATGAAAATGAAAAGCGGCTTAATAAAAACCTTGAAATAATTGATGAAGCTTTCCAACAACTAACTAATTCAAACGATAAATTGGATGTTAAATCTAATATAAACATATTCCTTAACGCTATCGAAAGCATCATTATTTCCTTGTCATTCGACATCGAGGATATCAATAACGCGATTCTGTTTAGTAAAATTAATGTGCTACACCCGACTGTACTTAGTCCTCATCAACTGTATAACGAACTTGAACAGAATATCAACAATATGCCAAGGTATTATGAACTCCCTGTAACTCTGTCATTACATAATATTCACGATCTTATTGAGATTTCTAAACTTATATCTTATTTTCATAATAACAAAATAATTGTAGTTATTAGAATCCCGCTCGTCCTACCCCAAATATATAACTTATACCATATCATTCCAATGCCCGTTCCTTATGATGTTTCGCAACCGAACACCTTCGCGCTTATCGCTCCTAATAGTCCTTACCTTGCAATAACAGTCGATCATATGTTTTACTCGCCGTTGCACACCGTAGACAAGTGCAAAGTGATTCGTGAAAAGTTCTACATATGTGATTTAGAAAGTGTTTATTCAAGTATCGCGAATCCGATCTGTGAAACTATTCTAATCACGGAATTAGCTAGTAAGTTACCTAACTCTTGCGAGATTAAGTTGTTAAAAGGCTCTATTGAAGTGTTTCATAAAATTAATAATAATAGATGGTTATTTGTTTTGTCGGAGCCAGGCAAATGTCATGTATCTTGTGAAAATGATGGCAGTAGCTTTGACGAAACTTTATTTGGTACAGGAATATTGTCTTTAACTAAAAACTGCAAAGCCTTTTATAAAACTTTACAGTTTGTGCCGTCGTCAAATGTTTTCGTAAATGTAAGCTCACGTGTTGTTTCTAATTTCAATCTCGTTGAGGATGACTGCTGTGAGAGGAGTAGAGTTAACAAGTCACTTTCACGTCTACCATATTCAAAATTGAATAACGTTAATAACCTAGATTCTTTATTACAAGCCAGTATACATCTAACATCTTTAGAACAAGAATTAAATAAAATTGAAGATTCGAGCCACTTTCAAAAGTATGGAGTTCATTATATGTCCATAAGTTACATATTCTTTATTTTATTCTTTTTATACCTACTCTACAGAGGTCGAAAATTAATATGCCCAAATCCAAAAGCCTCATGCTGCATACAAATATTTAATCAATGTAATAATACCAAGAAAGTGAAGAACCACAGTCAAACTCAACAAGCTATTGAACTATCTGTGTTTGAAGAACCTGTTGAGCATGATCTGTCAACAACAAGGCCAACACCATTAAAACGAAACATTTTAGTAACAAAACAAAATTAATCCTGCTACTAAATCTCGTTATTCAAGATATAATATATAAGATAAATATATAAGATATTATTTAAGATATGATTATAGTGTACTTAGTTTATAATAATATGTAGCAGTTTGTAAATCTACAATGACGTTCAAATCTTATCTACAGTGAATCTTAAATTTCGCATCTTTCATCTCAGATGCTCCATTTTATTTGGGGGGCTGTTATATCTTATACTACACGCGAAGGCATGTAAAATGATAATGATGACTAAGTTAGTCTTACACGTGGAACCATCTTTGTCATGTCAGCATTCTGGACACATTGCTACTTTTCTAGAGCCATAGAGTTAGTGTGGATTTGAACGTCGTCGCAGACAATTATTTTATTGTATTTTCCTAATCAAATTATAATTAATTTCAGTTATTAATTAATTGTTTTTTTTTTAAAAACCGTTTCAAGACCCACTCCGTAACAGATCCTCACCCAGTGGCGCAGCAGAGGGGAGTCCCACCTATCTGAGAACACGCTCAGGAGACTTGGTGGCGGTGCGTAGCCGGCCGGCTATGGAGGCGGTCCTTTTTCTTATAATAGCGTAAAAATCGTCTGTGCGCACCTCCGCAAACATAGTGGACGCACTACAATGCCACGACAGCCCCAACAGTATCCTAAACGCGTTATTATATTGGACACGCAGATCGCTGTATGTCCTCTGCGTAAAGCGGGTCCAAAGACTGCACGTGTAGAATGATTGACAGAAAGCTTTGAAAAGAGTGACTTTAACTTGATTTGTACAACGTGCAAATCTTCGAACCAGCATATTACATCGAACAGCCAACGACCTGCGCTCCCTCTCTATATCCATATTGTCCTTAAGATCATCAGTGACCCAATGACCCAAGTACTTGAATTTAGTCACCCATGCTAAAGGAGTGCCACAGAGCGAAACACCGGGAATATCAGAATAGTTTATGGCACTCGCCTTAAACATAATAAGTTCGGTTTTTTTAACATTGTACTTGAGCCCATGGGACACTGCATAGGACTCACAAATAGCCACCAGTTTCCTCAAAGCGCCGATCGATGGGCTTAGCAGCACCATGTCATCCGCATAACTAATGTTGTTCAAACAAACGTCATCAATGTGACATCCAACTCTGGTGCTGCTAAGCTCACCGACCAGTCGGTTTATGTACAAGTTGAAGAGGCGTGGTGAGCTTAACCCGCCCTGCCTCACCCCGCACTCCAGCTCGTACACATCCGACTGAGCCTCCGCCCATCTGACACTATTCCTCTGGTGGTAGTACCAATAACGAAACAAGGATGTAACTTCATTCGGTAGTGTTGTATCACTCCGCAACTTATCCCATAGTACCTCGTACGACACCAGGTCGAACGCCTTCGACAGATCCAAAAAACAAGCAAAAACAGGTGTTTTTCGGGAAGTATAATATTGAACAGTTTGCTTGAGGCACAAAATGGCGCTTTCCGTGGATAAACCAGATTTAAAGCCAAATTGCGCGTCATGGAGTTCGACGTGTTTAGCCAACTGTTGATCAAGCAAACTGTCCAAGACCTTGGCGACTATCGTGGCCAACGAAATAGGCCTGTAATTGGACACGTCAGAGGCGTCCCCTGTCCTGTCTTTAATAATCGGAACCACAACTGTACGCATAAGGTCCTGCGGCAAATAACAGTGACTGAGACATAAATTAAACAGAAGAGCAATAACCCTATACAGGTGTGGCCCCGCATGCCTCAGGTGCTCGACGCTAAGGCCGTCGTGGCCAGGCGATTTACCTCTTTTCATTTTTTTAATAACAGTAGCCACCTGTTTAGCTGTAAATATTATGGCAAGCTCACCAGACCCCGACAATTTCCCCTCATCATCGAACACCCGCCGGTCTATTTGCAAGAGAGACTGTACCTTAAAATGTCTTTGAAAAAGGTTGGCAATATCTTTCGGTTCACTCAGACCCGCTACACTTGCAGGGAGACTCGGCTTGGTATTTAATTTGTTAGTGGATTTCCAGAATTTAGAAAACTCTTTTTTCGAATGACTTTGTTACACTCAAACAAAACAGGATAATGATCAGACTGGTAAACACCATACGAGACTGCTGCCTTAGTAATTAAGTTTTTGGCTGCACTTGTTATCAAACAATGATCTAACCAACGACGCGAGCCGCTTGCTTGACAAACAAACGTATGTGTATCTTTCGGCAGGAGCTCATAGTCCGCGCAAAACCATGTCTGGTCATTACAAATTGAAGCAAGTTCATGAAAAAACCGCGAGCCAGGGTTGGCATTAAAATCCCCCAGTATAATGACACACTCAATACTACTACTTTCAATTATAGCTACAATCTCACTGAAAGTTTGTGTAAACAAAGTCAAATTGTCACTCTTACCGTTATCGTAGGGCATATACACTGAAAATATCAACATAGGACGGCTTTCGTATTCAACCTTTATGGCTACTAATCGATCACTGAAACACTTCACTGTTGATACAGATGGAAACACAGATTTTTTCCACAGCAGTGCCACTCCACCGTATGGTCTTCCTGTGATCACTTTAACGGACGTGTCAATAGCTGATTTGCCGTTGTACGCGAAGTTGTCGTCTATGTTTCCCAGAAATCCCACATCGTGTGGCCAAATCCAGGTCTCTTGGAGCGCAATGATATCGGCACTCTTGCATAGGTTTCTCACACATTCCACTGACCTGTACACACCTTTACAATTAAAAGTAGATAACGTTATTTTACTTTTATCGTTAAGAGCCATTATTTATTGGAGTCTTGTTTGTAGACGGGAGCTGAGTCTTATCGGAATCCTTATCCTTTTTAAAAAACACAAATCGTCTAAAGCGTATTCCTTCAGGCCAAAGGCTGTCATCTAAAAAGGTGTCTAATTTATTTTTGGAGACAAATATCTTAAACGCATTATACGTCCTTTCTGTTTTCATATTAATTTTCTCCAGCTTTACGGTTGCCTGAGTCTTAGTTTTAATATAATCACAAATATCGGCTTCACTAGTTTGTTTATCAACATTCGAAACAAAAAGCGGGACAAATGATTCCGCCGCTTTAAAGTTCCCCATTGTAGCAGACTGAGCCTTGCCTATCCTACCAGTGAATCGGTTCTTTAACTTTTTATTTTGAACAACTTTCCACTGTCCGTCATGTTTCATTTCTTTCCATTCACCCTTGCTTACTACTTCAGCCATAGTCAGTTGTTTACTCGAAAAATCATTGATACTCGTAACATTCCTACCCAACAAAGTTGAGTTTACTGGAGCCAATGCGACAGAGTCATGCGTAACTCCGTTCGAGTTACAGAGAGAACGATATTGCATAGAAATGTTTATGTCCGGCACGCTGTCATCCATGCCGGTGCCTGTTTCCACAGTGGTGGCGAGAGGGCATGATGGCGGTATCGGTGGCAGCGGCTCGGTACTTGTTTCATACGGCGGCGCCGGCGGTGATGACTCAGAAACATGCGACAGGCCGAACGGTCCGCTGTCCAACAGATACCCTCCTCTACGCATATTAATGTTCGAATTAATATATGACACAGGGCTATTAACGGACATTCTATCCTTCTTTTGTTTACTTTCTAAGTCTTCTTTCGTCACATAATTTACTTTTATCTGCTTTATTTCTTCACGCAAGAACACTAAGTCCTTTAATAACTTCGTTACATCGATGTGGTCAAAACAAACGGGAGGTAATTTCTGTAAGTTGTAAGCTACAAAAACCGGTAATTGATCAGGTTCAGCTGTTTTTAATACCGTTAGCATATCTTCAAGATCCTTTTCTTTTTTCTGTTTACGCCTTGATACAAGCTTATGTTTTGTTTTTAGAGATGAAAACAATAACTTTTTTGCACTGTCAATGTCTTCCTCAGAGAACGCCGATACACAAATTCGTATTAAGCTTTCATTATCCATCACATCAAGTTTATTCCGAATAAACGCTAGCACCTCACATATTACTATGTTACAATTTACGCACTTGAGCGTATTTACACAACACTCGGACATTGTAATATTAACTTTATTTCGCAGCGACCGCTCGGGAGTGCGCGCGCGCGAGGACTCTTTTGTGAAGCATTTTTTTTAGTTATTGATTTTTTTTTATCTTACTGCTTCAACATATGTAACCAGTTTTGTTCTCAATAAAGTGCACACTGACTATGTATTGATCTAGTGTTAGATTGATTTAGATAATATTAATATTTTTTAGTGAAGTGTTCATGTAGTTGGCTGTACGAAGACTTTTGTGACCCACTGTATATTGGAAGAAATTCAGAAAGTCATTTTTATAAATATTAATATTTAGGATTTCACTAAGGGTAACGATAGTAGCTACCGCTGAGTCTGCTGCTAACGATAGTAGCTACCGCTGAGTCTGCTGCTAACGATAGTAGCTACCGCTGAGTCTGCTGCTAACGATAGTAGCTGAGCTGAGTCTGCTGCTAACGATAGTAGCTGAGCTGAGTCTGCTGCTAACGATAGTAGCTGAGCTGAGTCTGCTGCTAACGATAGTAGCTGAGCTGAGTCTGCTGCTAACGATAGTAGCTGAGCTGAGTCTGCTGCTAACGATAGTAGCTGAGCTGAGTCGGCTGCTAACGATAGTAGCTGAGCTGAGTCTGCTGCTAACGATAGTAGCTGAGCTGAGTCTGCTGCTAACGATAGTACCTGAGCTGAGTCTGCTGCTAACGATAGTAGCTGATCTGAGTCTGCTGCTAACGATAGTAGCTGAGCTGAGTCTGCTGCTAACGATAGTAGCTGAGCTGAGTCGGCTGCTAACGATAGTAGCTGAGCTGAGTCTGCTGCTAACGATAGTAGCTGAGCTGAGTCTGCTGCTAACGATAGTAGCTGAGCTGAGTCTGCTGCTAACGATAGTAGCTGAGCTGAGTCTGCTGCTAACGATAGTAGCTGAGCTGAGTCTGCTGCTAACGATAGTAGCTACCGCTGAGTCTGCTGCTAACGATAGTAGCTACCGCTGAGTCTGCTGCTAACGATAGTAGCTGAGCTGAGTCTGCTGCTAACGATAGTAGCTGAGCTGAGTCTGCTGCTAACGATAGTAGCTGAGCTGAGTCTGCTGCTAACGATAGTAGCTGAGCTGAGTCTGCTGCTAACGATAGTAGCTGAGCTGAGTCTGCTGCTAACGATAGTAGCTGAGCTGAGTCGGCTGCTAACGATAGTAGCTGAGCTGAGTCTGCTGCTAACGATAGTAGCTGAGCTGAGTCTGCTGCTAACGATAGTAGCTGAGCTGAGTCTGCTGCTAACGATAGTAGCTGAGCTGAGTCTGCTGCAAAATGACCTAGGTCCAATGGTAGCAAACTGTGTGGTCCAATCAAAATGACCTAGGTCCAATGATAGCAACTGTGTGGTCCAATAAAAATGACCTAGGTCCAATGATAGCAACTGTGTGGTCCAATCAAAATGACCTAGGTCCAATGATAGCAACTGTGTGGTCCAATAAAAATGACCTAGGTTCAATGATAGCAACTGTGGTCCAATCAAAATGACATAGGTCCAATGTTAGCAACTGTGCGGTCCAATCAAAATGACCTAGGTCCAATGATAGCAACTGTGTGGTCCAATCAAAATGACCTAGGTTCAATGATAGCAACTGTGTGGTCCAATCAAAATGACCTAGGTCCAATGATAGCAACTGTGTGGTCCAATAAAAATGACCTAGGTTCAATGATAGCAACTGTGGTCCAATCAAAATGACATAGGTCCAATGTTAGCAACTGTGCGGTCCAATCAAAATGACCTAGGTCCAATGATAGCAACTGTGTGGTCCAATCAAAATGACCTAGGTTCAATGATAGCAACTGTGTGGTCCAATCAAAATGACCTAGGTCCAATGATAGCAACTGTGTGATCCGACCAAAGTTACAGTGGTCCAAATAAGGCAACCATATTTCATTTACTTTTTGCTCTTTGACGCTATAAACTTTATTTTAATAATCTGAAACAATAGCTGCGGATACTTGAATAAAAGTTCTATGCATTTAACCAATTTCTATATTCTCTACTACTATAGTTAAGATTTTATGCCCGTTGACAGTTAAGTGGTCCAATAGTAGCAACCTTACCCTACTATTTTATGGGGGTTTTAAAATTAAATAGCAGGACAAACAAAAGGAACAACAACAACAACAACAGAAACTTAGTCAGAATCTCAATTATGTTTTTATTTTTCTTTCTTTTTCCTACACTGTAGACCTGTTTTACGACATTTCGTGAATCGGGTGAAGTGATCACGCCACATAAACTACGTGGGATTAAATTCTAAGGTCCGTCAGCCAGGCACCCACAAAATAGTAAGGTTTTAACAGCTAAAATACTAGCTTTGAAATTATATAAAATGATCAGTAAAATTAGCATAAGAAATATTAGGTATTAAAATCTCGATTATGGTAGTAAATGTATGCTTGGTCAATCCCTAGCATCAGTGGGATGACACTAAGAGCTCACTCCACGCTCACTTCATTTAAGTTGTCACGGTGAGATTTTACAGAATCGCACTGCTAATTTGTATAATTTGCTTTTTAATACGTAGTATTATTTTTAGGAATCACTGTCCTTCGGCTATCCTGTTATTAACTACTAGGTACCATGGAATATTAGTAGTAGTATACCCAAGTAGGCTGCAGACAAAGAGGCTGCAGACACAATTTGTCGAAGTAGGGAATTACTGAGCCATCGAATATCCAGTGTGAGTGCCCCTAATCACACCATGTCCCCCTGGCTGGGGTGCCCTAAGTGCCCGTTTACCAGCACCTGGCATGACTTGAAGAAAGCCACTGATGCCGCAATCAACGTGGCCACCTACTAGGCTCAAAATATATAAAATATCTAAGAAGAGTATCATGAACACGAAAAGAAGAAGCCAATCGTCTTCAAAACTAGTCCGAAGCTAGTCGTGACTTGTGCAAAGCTAGTAGTTGCCTACTAGTCCGATGCTAGTCATGAAACAATTCAGATGTTCTTCCACATGAGTCTGAACGTAGTTGAAACTAGTCCGAAGCATTAAGTTTTAGAATTTAGTTCTATTTTTTTTACATATAACCTACTCTTCTCCTAAATACAAAGAGTCTTCAGTGGTTTTTGTAACTTCAGTAGTTTCGACTCTGCAATGATGTCACCCCTTCGCTCTTATAAATATGTATTATTTAAGTAAAAGATTAGAAGGTGTTTTTCATGTGTACTCTGCCGAGGTGATGAAATGAAATATTTCATTATTCAGTAATAAAAAAACGGGTCGTGTACAAACTTTTGAAATAAATAGGTACCGATTGTCGGGGTAAATTTAATTTGAGAATCAAAGCGGGAGAGGGATGTTTACAAACAAATTCACACATCAATACACCCCGCGCCAATCAATGCGCTCTTTATGAATATTGACGTATAACGGATCATTAGGGCATCGGTTTAACGGCATTAGTGCTGCCCTTTGATCGCGGCGGCGGCGCCCGCGCCTCCCGCGGAGACATTGTGCAGGCAGTCCTCGTCACACGACACGGAGTGATCTCACGCTTCGCAATAATAAATATTATGCCAGTAGAACTACAACATGTGAGTGCAAAATCAACAATTAACTGAGATCGATCTTTGCTGTAGCTTCTCTATTCATATAACAAGTACACACGTAGAATTGAATGGGAAACTAGGGATATTATCGACTACCTGCAACAACAGTGAGCTCAATCTTACACACAGAATCATGCATAATATATATATATGTATAAATATTATTATATTATTATTTATATTATTATTTGTTATTTATATATATATACAACGTGTAAAGTTAAATGCGCAAAACCTCTTAAGGGGTCATTGTACTCATCATTATGAACGAACAACTTTTACTATGGGACCAAACCGGAAATCGCGAAAAAAAATCAGCTGTTCCCTACATTTTGACGAGTTATGCGAACATAAATGTAGGGAACAGCTGATTTTTTTTTCGCGATTTCAGGTTTGGTCCCATAGTAAAAGTTGTTCATAATGATGAGTACAATGACCCCTTAAGAGGTTTTGCGCATTTAACGTTACACGTTGTATATATTATGCTCAATATTTATTGACATGTAAAAGTGTTTGTACAAACCTACTTACAGAAAATAAATCATTTATCATTTACTAGCGACCCGCCCCAGCTTCGCACGGGTGCAATGGAGAAACACTGATAATTTTAGAGCCATTATTTCTCGTAAAAAGTATAGGATAAAAAATGGTTATTGTGGGTTATCCCTAAAAGATAGACATATACCATCGCGGACTTTTTTGTAGACCTTTTTAAGGTGTGCAATACTGTAGTACATTATTTTGATCCATCTCGACGGGTTCGGCCAGTGTTTACAATGTAAGCGCAAAAAAATGTGTTTATTTACGACATTACATTAGAAACGTCTAAAATTATCAGTGTTTCTCTACTATATTATGCATGTATTATACATATAAACCTTCCTCTTAAATCACTCTATCTATCAAAACAAACCGCATCAAAATTCGTTGCGTAGTTTTAAAGATCATATATAGGGACAGACAGACAGCGAAGCGACTTTGTTTTATACTATGTAGTGATGATCATTAATATTTCATCATGTTGTAGCAATAAAAAAGTAAAAAAAAAAATCAATTCACCAATTTTGCTACCGTCGTTATGGGGCTTCTGCTCCTCGGTGTGTAGCGTGCTGTTTGTTTACTCTGTGCAATATTGTGGACAAACAATCGCTGCGACGGCGGCCGCCACGCGACTGCGCGCAACTAGCGGGCGACACCCCTCCTGCGCACACACCGACCATTCAATAGTGTTTATTGGAAATATTTCACTCAAAACTCTTTATTAAAGTCGCGTTTAATTCGTAGCGGTGTGTCGTCAAGCTTGTAGATTTTTTATTGGTCTTTGTCTCAAGAACTTTATTGTTCAGCATTTATGTTGTAACGTCAGTATTGTATTCAGTAGGTACCAATCGACGGTCTTACTACTAGGTGCATATTGTGCTCTACTGCGGCATAGCAAGTGCCATAATAAAATATCCAATTTCAAATTCGTTGATGCTATGGGTAGGAAGGTCCGCACATTGCTGACAGCATATCGGATGCTTTACCTACTGTCATCAGTGATGAGACTGTACATCCCGCGGAAGTGTTGGGGTCGAGGATAACCCTCCACAACAGCGAGATTTTTACTCCCAGAGAATATTTCATTCAAACTGACGTATGCACCGAGATGTAGCCGCAGTGGAAAAGGGGCTCAGCCCGCTCTCCTTGGCGGAGAACACTGGCGCAAACCTTCAGAGCTTGATACTGACGGTCGTAGGGAAGTATGGCCCGGCAAAGCTTCACGAACACTTTTTCCAGGCCCTCTATGGGCCTGATGTAGACCTTTAGGCGTCAGTATATTGGTTGCGATCCGGCGACCTCGTCGAGGGAACAGAAGGTTTTGCCTGCGCTCACGGGTGAAGTTACGAGCACCTCGAATACTTAGCGGACATACATTGACATCGCTCCTGTTGATATCTGTCGGGCATGCCTCCGTCCTGGTGAATCAATCCAACATATAGCCTACCTCGTCTTGCTAACGGCAACTACTTGCACAGACACAATCTAGTGGCTCCCATTATCCACCTGCATAGTGCCTTTCAGTATACGAGTGTTCGTCAATTTATCACCACAATATCAGTCGGGCACATACCTGTACTATGGTACTTCGGAACCCTTGTGGGTTACTACAGGTATGTGCCCAACTCAGTTCCCGAGAATGGTAGCCAATAAGCCTGATATTGTGGTGATAGATCGACGAACGAGAGCGCTGTGCAATGATTGTTTATTGCTCATGTCAGATTGCATACACACTGATTGCAGAGTCCACGTCCCTCATCACGATAATCTCGTGAAAACTGAGACAGATAAAAAAAATCAAGCACATGAGGTTGTCGTCATGTGGGATGTGGACTCTGCAATCATTGTACCTATAATCGTTACGGCTAATGGCCTAATAGCGAAGCCTCAGGAGGCTCTCTTTGCGCGGCTGGACCAAGGGTTCGATTCAGAAATCAGTACTTCTAGACACGCCTAGTGTGGAGGTTCCTCCCTCCAGAGTCCTGACTACCGGCCGCTTGGACTCTGTTCCTGATCCCAATGGGCTACTATTTTTTTTTATATTTTTAAAGGTTTTCTTTTTATCTACACTAATATTATAAAGAGGAAAGATTTGCATTTTTGTATGTATGTTTGTAACGAATACACTCAAAAACTACGCGACTGATTTCAAAAAAATTTTCACCATTAGAATGCTACTCTATCCTTAAGTAACATAGGCTATATTAAAATACTAGAAAAAAATTAGGAATCCCTACTAAAACTTCAATAATGTAACCCAAGGTGTAAAAAAAATAGCCATAAAATATTTTTCATCGCATGCTCTGCGGAAACTATGTTGCAAAAAAATGTTCAACAATATTAAAGAAAATATCAATTGCTACAAAAAAACTTTGCAATACTATATGTCCAACTATTGTAGTTATGTCTCGATAACTACTGTTTTACATTTTAAAAGTTGATAGAAATGCCGACCAAAATCAGACCATGTTATCCATACCTTTGTATTAATCCTTATCCAAATAAATCATTTCGAATTCAAGACTGTTTCAATACCTGTAGATTAATTTTTGAATTATTCAAATTTGTCATTCCATTCAAAAGAAATTACGAATTTAAAAATGTCAATCTAAACAATAGTGGCCGGTGTGGCTCCACGCAGCGTGGCGGGAAGTATCTAATATGTTTGTTACTTCTTCACGCAAAAACTAATGAACCGATTGCGATGAAACTCGATAGTACATAGCTGCAATGCTATTCTGTGAGAATTTCACCGTGAGAACTTAGGTAATGTGAGCGGGAAGTGAGCTGTCATTTGCTATGGATTAACACTATTAATTGCTCGCTTTACTTATGATTTCACGGTGAGATTGTTACAGAATCGACCGGCTGTTAATAAAAGCTCTTACTTTTGATCCCGATAATCCCACGGAATTGAAACTTACGCGGGTGAAACCGCGAGGTGCAGCTAGTGTTTCTATAAAAATACTAGCTGTGCACGCGAACGAAGTCGCGGGTCACATGTAATGAAAATTAAAATGAAATAATAATTCCAAGCTTAATGAAATAATTGTAATCCATCGACATTTTCTTCGTTAAGGATCTGACAATCTCGTTACAGAATCTGCTACATACGAGTACATTAACGATCAGTATTCGCGATGCTCGTCTACAGGCCGATAGCTGCAGCTGTAGGTGCAGCTATGTTCAGAGGTAGGTACTTAGCAATTTTAATTAAACTCGTTAAATGACAAAAGGGATTTGATTTGGTTGTTTACCAATTACTGCGTCCATTATGATGTGCGAGTGTCGTGTTGAAGTGCGTCTCGTCGCTGTGAAGGTAGATCTGCAGGCGGAGGGCGCGGGCGGGGCGCAGGCGGTGCGCGGCCAGGGCGGGGACATCTCCTACATTTGCATCACAAACACGCCACGTGATTGTTTTAATAACATTAATTGAGGATTGAACACAAATCCAAGTACTTGCATCACTTGCTTTGTTTGCACTCCCTGAAAAAAAATAGCGAAAAATAGTCTGGTTCTTAGGAATGTTTGTTGGTTTGGTAAACAAGTTTGCAGGTCTGTAGTGTTTCATTTGCATATTTTCTGCTTCAATGTCAAATGAGCTGACAGAAGACCAAAAGTCAGACCCCCCCCCCCCCCCCTCCATGTATCGGTTGTTATACACCGTGCTTTTGTGGGAGAAGACCATAGTAGCAAGTAGTGAGTACAGATGCCAGCACATCAAGCTACAACAATTTGTCAACTTTCTTTAATACATTTTCAACTTTATTGATAAAGGGCTCAAAGTTGGGAAAATTTGACCGTTTCGGGTAGCTCGATGTGCTGGCGTCTGTACCTACGCGAAGCATTATGAAAATCTGCATCATACCCTTCAACTACACGCCAAAGTTAACGTCACGTCAACGAAACAAAGATCATTAATTTATGTCATAAAGTGGTGAGTCTGCGCCGGTCGGCTGGCTCGTCGCGTCGTGGAGTGCCGGAGTGCGGCCGACGAGACAATTACACGGTACAGGTGTCGAGTGGCTTGCAGCCGACTGCGGAGCCTGTGCTCGGATAATGAGCGCCCCCCTGACCCGTGCTCCCGCGGGGGGAGGCACTTCTTTGAGGGGTGGCGTGCTGAGGACTCTCGGCTGATATTAAGTTTGTTTTGTGACGCGAAGGGTGACGCTGATTTAAATGCGAAAGACCCGTGTTACACTCCCTTGTAGGGATGGAAGTTCCTCTATTTAAAAAGCTTTACTTTCGAATTATGTCATGTAGGAGTCGGAGTTAAGGAGCACGGATTGCATTGCCTACCAACAAGAATCTTGCCTCATGTGGTAGTTCGTCCTGAAACCTTAAATTCTTTAACGGTATAATAATATGTACCGTTTCCATGTGTACTGAAGTCCTACCAATATTTTGTAGTATTCGTCTGGTTTAATATTATTTAAAACATGGAATATGGTAAAGGTGGTTCCATTTAAAGACCACGATTTTTAAATTCCTATTTTGGGTTTTCAGAGTTGCAGAGTTTAGATAACAATTTGCCCAAAACCAGCCGTAACATGGATGAAAAACATGAATGCACCACGGTCGTGAGAAGATGTTTTTTGGCACATTTAAATGATTACCTACATTACCTACTACCTACTAAGTTTATGCAAGTAATCTAAATATCAGTCTATGAAGCTTGATCCCGGACCTGACATACGCAGTAAGGCAGCAAGGCAGTAACACAGCACCCGAGCACCTAGCACGCGTCGTCTACGTATCGAGTCATGTCCTACACCTACAGGCACCGTGGTCTGAGAACCTCTACCGATGTCGTGCGCCAGCGCATCACGACATCCTCACAGGTCCGTCTGTGACTGCTGCTTATCTTTATGACTTATCGTATCGGACGAGCCGCTTCCTGTCGCGCTGCGTGTGGCCTGCTCGCCAGGCGAGGCGGCCACAGGACCACTTCATACATTACGCACGGTGACCTTCACTGACACACTGTCAATGTTTGCTAGGATCTGTTCCAGAAATAAGCACTTCGTGTGCGCTGGGACTTCGACGCTATTTTTTTGACACCGAACGAGGTAGTTAAGTACCTAGGTACTTCTAAGTAGATAGTGTCAGAATGGTACCTAACAGGATTTCTGGCATGCGGTTATATGTCTAATTGCATCAAAGGCCGAATTTAGCTGGAAAAAATATCTAAGTATCGAAAGTATACGGGACTGATTATAGTAGTTCCCTCCCTAAGTATGGTACGGTTTGGCTAAAATCGGCTACTGAACTATTCTAGATCAGAAAAAAGTAAGTACTGATAGCCTTAACTTTCACGATAGTACTACATACGTAAATACCTATCTACGTGAATAGGACCAACTCAGTGGATATTTATTTGATCTTCATCCAATCGTGTCGTGTAAGTTGGCACCTAAGTAGAGTAAGTACACCTCGCTGTCCTTTGTCTCACTGCGTTTGTCCACCGCAGCCGTCACCGACAACCAGGTGACGGCACCACAGTAGGTATACACATTTACTACGGCAGTGTGTACACCGCACGCCCGCCACCCGAGCGCCCCGTCACCGACAACCAGGTGACGGCACCACAGTAGGTATACACATTTACTACGGCAGTGTGTACACCGCACGCCCGCCACCCGAGCGCCCCGTCACCGACAACCAGGTGACGGCACCACAGTAGGTATACACATTTACTACGGCAGTGTGTACACCGCACGCCCGCCACCCGAGCGCCCCGTCACCGACAACCAGGTGACGGCACCACAGTAGGTATACACATTTACTACGGCAGTGTGTACACCGCACGCCCGCCACCCGAGCGCCCCGTCACCGACAACCAGGTGACGGCACCACAGTAGGTATACACATTTACTACGGCAGTGTGTACACCGCACGCCCGCCACCCGAGCGCCCCGTCACCGACAACCAGGTGACGGCACCACAGTAGGTATACACATTTACTACGGCAGTGTGTACACCGCACGCCCGCCACCCGAGCGCCCCGTCACCGACAACCAGGTGACGGCACCACAGTAGGTAGGTATACACATTTACTACAGCAGTGTGTACACCGCACGCCCGCCACCCGAGCGCCCCGTCACCGACAACCAGGTGACGGCACCACAGTAGGTATACACATTTACTACGGCAGTGTGTACACCGCACGCCCGCCACCCGAGCGCCCCGTCACCGACAACCAGGTGACGGCACCACAGTAGGTATACACATTTACTACGGCAGTGTGTACACCGCACGCCCGCCACCCGAGCGCCCCGTCACCGACAACCAGGTGACGGCACCACAGTAGGTATACACATTTACTACGGCAGTGTGTACACCGCACGCCCGCCACCCGAGCGCCCCGTCACCGACAACCAGGTGACGGCACCACAGTAGGTATACACATTTACTACGGCAGTGTGTACACCGCACGCCCGCCACCCGAGCGCCCCGTCACCGACAACCAGGTGACGGCACCACAGTAGGTAGGTATACACATTTACTACAGCAGTGTGTACACCGCACGCCCGCCACCCGAGCGCCCCGTCACCGACAACCAGGTGACGGCACCACAGTAGGTATACACATTTACTACGGCAGTGTGTACACCGCACGCCCGCCACCCGAGCGCCCCGTCACCGACAACCAGGTGACGGCACCACAGTAGGTATACACATTTACTACGGCAGTGTGTACACCGCACGCCCGCCACCCGAGCGCCCCGTCACCGACAACCAGGTGACGGCACCACAGTAGGTATACACATTTACTACGGCAGTGTGTACACCGCACGCCCGCCACCCGAGCGCCCCGTCACCGACAACCAGGTGACGGCACCACAGTAGGTATACACATTGTGGGGTCTGTCTAGGCATGTATTATATTCTGTAACGTCAGCGGTTAGGAGCAGTCGCTCGCTAACCGTCCCATGTATCGGTCGGACAATAAATATTATATTACGTAGTCGGTCATTTCATTTACCAGCCCACAGAGTACCTAAAGTGGTGACCCCGACAATAGTGAACTGTGCATAAATACAGTGACGTACGCCACGGCACCACAGTCTCCCCAGTCCGATCACTATGTATGGCAAGCCGATCCCTTGGGGGAAGCAAGCCAAATACTTAGGTGTCATCCTCGACCACCACCTTACTTTCAGAGAGCACATAAAGACGGCTCGTTCGCGCGCCTCTTTCGCTCTCAGTAGGCTCCACTTCTTACTGACCGCCCGCAGCAAATTGTCACTCAAGTGCAAATTGCGCCTCTACACCGCGGTCATCCGCCCCATCATGACCTATGCTTGCGTAGTCTTCGCACACGCCAAGCCTCGCCACCTGCATAGAATGCAGACCCTCCAGAACCGTTTCCTCAGAAAGGTCACGGGAGCCCCCTTCTATGTCCGCAATGAGAATCTACACTTAGATCTCAGAATACCCACCATCCAGCAGTTCATGAAACGCCTTTCCAAGCGCTTCTTTGATACTGGCATAAAGCACCCCAATCCCCTGATAGCAGCGGCCGCCCGATACACTCCCTCTCGCATAAGTAGGATTCGCCGACCAAGGCATACTCTCACTATCCCCGACGACGCTACGACCCTCCTACAGGAGAGTAGTAAAGCCACCAGCACGCTCACAAAACACAAGTCCCGACAGCCGTCCTTCCGTCCTCGCCGTCGAGGCCCGTCGCGACCCCCCATAGCATGTCCGCCCCGACCCTTGCTCGAGCCAGCCCGCGCCGCTGAGCCTGTAGTACAAAATTCGCCCCTAAATAATTCCGATCCAGCCTGTCCCTTGCTGCCCTCTCCCAGCGACGCCCTAAGCCGAGGTCCGTACCCCACAGGGGGTGCCCTTAGCGTGTAGTCGCTTAGTTTTTAAGTTTTTAAGCCCTGGCTGGAGGCCTTAATTTATTGAGGCATCCACAGGCAAGCCCGGTTAAGCAGTCGACAACCTCATAGGTTGAACTGCGAGATGCCATTCCAAAAAAAAAAAAAAAAAAAAAAACACGGCACCACAGTAGGTATACAAATTTACTACGGCAGTGTGTACACCGCACGCCCGCCACCCGAGCGCCCCGTCATCTCGGTCACCGATGTTTCGAGTAGTTCGGCGATCTAAAGCAGGCAATCACAAATGCTTCTCAGTTAATTATCCGTAATTGACTACCTTATACTTATAATAATAATTACCAAATCAATTTACACTTATAAACTGAAACCTGGTATATATACAGCGTGTAACGGAAGGGGGGTATCAACCCTGAAGGAGGTGAATGTGCTCATGAAACTCAACAACTTTCCCCAAAGAACATAGGTCGAAATATGAAAAAAAAATTTGGCCCTCCCTTACAAAACTGACTACCAGCTGATTGATTTACTATGGGAGGGCTAAATTTTTTTTTCATATTTCGACCTATGTTCTTTGGGGAAAGTTGTTGAGTTTCATGAGCACATTCACCTCCTTCAGGGTTGATACCCCCTTTCCGTTACATGTTGTATATGCCTTAAGAAATAACTCAAATTATAATTATGTCATATCCATATGTTTTTTACTGTGTGTACATAAATAATAAAATAAATAAGTTAGACTACATACCTATCATCAATGTAGAGCTGAAATTGTAGCTCTTAAACTATTTGTTAATTAGGTTATTTAGTTAAGTATTGTCAAGGCATTAAAGTTAGTTGTGTGGGCGAATGTCTAGTAGGTACAAGCTCGTGTGCCTCGTGTACTCGTGAGGAAAGCATTACCATCACATTTTTGAAAACAGGACGCATTTTAAAAACAAACAGACGAACGAACGTCGCGAGCGTGTTGCGAAAAGGCGCGAAGAATTGGCGAGCGCGTCCCGCCCACGCGCTCTCCGCCAATGAGCACGCCGCGCGCCCGCTATTGGACGACGTTTGCTGCCGAAAAGCGAGGAAAAAACGCGCCACATGAAAAACAATGGCACTCACTTGCACGGGCAGCACTCGAGCCAGCTCATTGTACGCCGCCCGCTGTAACATGAGCCCGGCGCGCAATGCGCCGCGCCCCGCGCGGACCCGACTCCGTCAGCGCGCAGGGGGCGGGACAGGTCTGCGGCCCTGGCCGGCTGGCAGTCGATCTTGTTCAATGTGCGTATACATTGAAAGTTAAGCGATGTCACAAAATGACACGCTAGTGTGGGGCGGACGGATTGATGCGCGTGCGGCTGTGTGCGTGATGTTTTGTCATGATCACAATAGGTGGCGGGCTCGACGCGGCCTGCCAGGCTTGCTGGATGCCCGTCTGCTCCAACCAGCCAGGTATTAACTAGTAATAATAAGAACTATTCGACACATTAGCCATATAAGTATAAATGTATTTATGGCATAGTTCATCGTTACTCACCAGAACAGTCACAGCCATTCACTTATAAAATAATAGCCTGTCACTGCATTATTCAGTATATTTTCTTATAAATGAGTTTAAAATGAATTGTGTCATTGTTTCTAACGTCAGTTGCGTTAGAAACAAAGACATGTTCATACAATGCGGTTCTAATGGAAATCAAGTTAAGCTGATGTAGGGTCAAACTAGATATGAGTATCTGATCACCTAGCTTGTATTGTCGGTAGAGACGAGTTCGTCCTTCACTGTTCGCGTCGGTCTGCCGCCATGTCGCCTCGTGGTAAATGTTAGATACCTACCTAAGTATTAGGTGTATGACTTCATTTTTACAGATTTTTTCTTAGAGCTTAAAACTGTATTTAAAACAGAAATATTTCCGCGGTCTTTTGTGTTTTTGTAAGGATCGGACCCAAGATTTTAGTACACCAAACGAGAAGTCTATTTAAGTTAACTACATAACCTTTCAGAATAGTAAAATTTACGATGGCAACTGATAAACAGCACATTCGGCACTGCATTTAATACGAATTCCAACAAGGAAAAAACTTGAAAGATGGGTCCCACGTGTTGCCTAAACATAACCAAACTCAACGTATTAACACGTAGGTATCTTTCACTGTTTGCCCGGCAAAAAAGGACTTCTTGTGGAAAATTGTGATAGACGGGTGATGAGTAGTAGGTATATTTCTTACGAGAATTCTAAACGTAAAAAGTTATGGACAGATCCCGGGCAACCCTCTACATCGACGCTGAAACCGAACAGCCACTTAAAGAAAGTTCTTCTGTGTATCTGGTGCGACATGAAGGGTGTGCTTTATTATGAACTTCTGGAAACTGGTCAGACGGTGACAACAGAATAGGTAGGTACTACAGTCGAGAACTGAATAAACTGAGCGAAGAACTGGATCAGAAAAGGCCATCTACTGGGCAAGGAAGCCGGCAAGTCATACTGCTGCATGACAGCGCTGCTAGTATTACATATGTACAAGACTAGTTAGTATTATTTATTTAATTATTATTTGTCGTTTATTTAGTGACAGTTGAGTGCTCTACGACCGGTGCATGATATTATTTAGTGACAGTTGAGTGCTCTACGACCGGTGCATGATATTATTTAGTGACACAGTTGAGTGCTCTACGACCGGTGCATGATACTTATTATTTAGTGACAGTTGAGTGCTCTACGACCGGAGCATGATATTATTTAGTAACAGTTGAGTGCTCTACGACCGGTGCATGATATTATTTAGTGACAGTTGAGTGCTCTACGACCGGTGCATGATATTATTTAGTAACAGTTGAGTGCTCTACGACCGGAGCATGATATTATTTAGTGACAGTTGAGTGCTCTACGACCGGAGCATGATATTATTTAGTGACAGTTGAGTGCTCTACGACCGGAGCATGATATTATTTAGTGACAGTTGAGTGCTCTACGACCGGTGCATGATATTACCATTACTACGACCGGTGCATGATATTACCATTACTACGACCGGTGCATGATATTACCATTACAATACGGTAAATGAATAGGGCTTTATCAATAAAAATACTTAGGAATCAAAACACACTTGCAAAACAGCAGACCTGCTAGTTAGACCTGAAAGAGTCTGACTAATGATGTTACCATGTTTTAGCAAATAAATGATATTATTATTATTATTATTATTATTATTATTAGTGACCAGCGCGAACCGTCAGACTTGCAACTACAATGGATGATGATGTTAACACACCAAACATTTAAATCGGATCTTAGAAATCCTTAGAAACTATCTACTTCTCTTCTAGAATGTTAGCAGTACTTACGATTTGGATATTTGCTTTTCGGAACATTTAAAATGCACACAGACCCGAAAAGGTTTTGACTTTTATATCATCAATAATATCAGTGACCCCGTAGCGTAGCTGGGTAAAAGGTTTGTTTCAGTGAGTAACTTTGGAGTTTCTTGCCTATTCTCCTCCATACCTAACTAACATTTGGAAGATTTTTTAATTCATCATTCTTTGTTAATTTTCACATTCATAAGCCTTTTAATGGTCTAATTTATTAAAAACTATTTTAATGTAACTTTTTACTGTTAAGCTACTCGTATGTGAACTTAATAAAATTATTGTCGAGCTACTCGTAAGTACCTATGTCAACTTAGGGCTGATTTTTCCATCGTCAGATACTTTTATTCGAGGAATAAAATTGACGTTTGACAGTTTTGTATGAAATAACTATGTATCAACATTTCAAAATGATTCCTCGAATATAGTTATCAGATGATTGAAAAATTATTGTCGAGCTACTCGTATGTCAACTTAATAAAAGACACATTTTTTGTTTAAATTGCTCTACAAGTATAAGTTAAGTAGGTACTTACTCCTTATTATTATTTGTAAGTGTGTCCAAAAGTGCAAGATTATACATATTTACAGAAACTGAGACCACGTGATCTGCAATATAAGAAAAAAAAAATACATATAAAAACTGGGCTTGAACTGTTGTGATAGTAATGTTTTTTGCATTTGATAAGTGAGTATTATAATATTTAGAAGATCCTCCGTGGTATGGCTCGCAGAGTCCCGGGTAACTACACTAACTACACTAGCAACGCAGGACTCGAGCCGAGCGAACCGCGCGAGTAAGTGAGACAACGCAGCACTCGAGCCAAGCGGGCCGCGCGAGTATATGAGACAACGCAGCACTCGAACCGAGCGGGCCGCGTGAGTATATGAGACAACGCAGCACTCGAGCCGAGCGGGAAGCGTGAGTATATGAGACAACGCAGTACTCGAACCGAGCGGGCCGCGTGAGTATATGAGACAACGCAGCACTCGAACCGAGCGGGCCGCGTGAGTATATGAGACAACGCAGCACTCGAGCCGAGCGGGCCGCGCGAGTATATGAGACAACGCAGCACTCGAGCCGAGCGGGCCGCGCGAGTATATGAGACAACGCAGCACTCGAGCCGAGCGGGCCGCGCGAGTATATGAGACAACGCAGCACTCGAGCCAAGCGGGCCGCGCGAGTATATGAGACAACGCAGCACTCGAGCCGAGCGGACCGCGCGAGTGTATGAGACAACGCAGCACTCGAGCCGAGCGGGCCGCGCGAGTATATGAGACAACGCAGCACTCGAGCCGAGCGGGCCGCGCGAGTATATGAGACAACGCAGCACTCGAGCCGAGCGGGCCGCGCGAGTATATGAGACAACGCAGCACTCGAGCCGAGCGGACCGCGCGAGTATGTGAGACAACGCAGCACTCGAGCCGAGTGGGCCGCGCGAGTGTGTGAGACAACGAAGCAGCTCTAAAAACACGCCTGACTGACATAAATATTGTATAGACGAACGCGCTTCAAACTTACCAGGCAGCTTTACGTGCGTGTCGTAAAATATATAAAGTTTATGACAAGAGGTGCGCAGGCGCCGCTGACAGGTGACGTGCCCGACGAGCGGCGCTGGACAAGGAATCAAACAAAAAGCTTTATCAAAGTCATCGAACTTAATGACAGTACGTACAGTCTAGTCTTTTATATGTTCGTCAGTTTTCAAATTCTTTCCTTTATCGAATCAGAACACATCATACCTTTTGAAGCTACAGCGCTGAGCAGACTATTGCATAGAAAACTATATTTATTACTTGATAACAGTTCACAATCGCAAACATCTTGGACTACTGTCAAATTGACATTAAAACCTTTTCAAACAAATCTTTTTTTATTTGTCACTCTGTCAGTGTCACATATCATATTTACTTCCTTCTGACTTATGATGGCTGAATGTAATTATGCGGTATTGACATGGTATTGATATTACTACGCAATAATAATTATACTTAGGTACCGTAAAACGGGGTGAATAGGAACGCAGGGGTGAATCGGAACGAAACTTTAAAATGGATTTTAACGTTGATGTAATACAGTTTGTAGCCAACAATTACACTTAATCGTCAACTATAATATAGTATACACATTAAGAGACCTTTTGGCAAAAAACGATATTATTTCAATGTTAAAATCCATTTTAAAGTTTCGTTCCTATTCACCCCGTTTTACTGTAATATAAGTAATGCTGAGTCGGTAAAACAGATTCTACCGTGCAATGAGCAGACAACAATAGTCCTTAAGGTGACGAACACATTTTGGATGTGACTGTACATCGAGAAGAAGATTTTGCAATACTTTTTAATCTAAGTCTGCTACCTATGCTGTTTAAAGCAGCAAGTATCATGTAAAGCGTGCTTGCCACTACAATGCAACTAGTGCAAGTACTTAGCGCTAGTTGCATTGTAGTGGCAAGCAAATGTGTACTTATAGGTAATATCATTACCATTATTCTTACCATTTATTTACCAACTAGTCGTGGACACACAAAGTTTTTTTTTTGTATATTTCTGTATTTGCTTTGAGATACGTGAGCAATGGGTGTGATATGTTTGTTTTGTATTTGTTTTGTTTTTTTTTTTAAAAAAAAACGTTGCCCCACACTAGGAATTTCTCCTGTATTGTGAGTGCACACAACACAAACAGCCAGACCCGGAACAACTACTTGTAGGTCATACAAATATTTGCTCCGTGCTGGAATCGAACCCGCGACACGCAGCGCAGCAGTCAATCGCTTAACCACTGCGCCAACCGTGCCGTCATAAATGTCTGTGTATAGTGCGCGCAGTTCATACTTCATCACAATTCATATAAGTAAATTCAAATAAATTTATTTTCATATTTCTGGAAGGCAAAGATTCTGAGGGACACCATGGATATCGAATTGAGTCTAAGAATAGCTGTAAGTTTTACATGTTAGCTAAGTTCTTCTGTATGCATTGTCTATGTTCTGTTACTCCAAACAACAGTAACTGTATAAAATGTCGTAAACTTTGATGGAGCTAATTAATTAGTCGCGATAAACTCTCAGAGCGCAATACGTTAGTCGTTGGGATCTCGACAACATTCCGGACAAAAGAAATTGATAAAGAAATCAACATTTCAGATTCACTCGGAGCGCGATTGTTATCTAAGCAAATCCATGTCCGAAACTCGTACAAAGACCGTCAGCATTCATGATTGATGCCTGAGCTGCGATCGGAACTGGACTCTAGACTCTTGATGTCAAAGTCCCAAGTTGAAGTTGTTGTTGTGGGATGTCGTTTTGAATGACAGTTTTTTCTTGAGTTCGCGTTAGTTTTCAGTCAGTCCTGGGGTTGCTGTGGTGTGCGTGTGGCGTCGCGATGCGAGCGACGTGTGACAGGCGTCCCGCGAATGGCGGCAGCGCATTCCACTGCGCCCGGCGCACCTTGTTGGTATTCCGCGGCCACGTCGCGCGCGCAAACCGAACGCGCAAAAAAGACAATGACTTCGTATTTTATACGTCCCTAAAAGTTCCATCAGCGTATTGATACTATTCGTCTGTCCTGTCCTTAAATGATGAGCCCGGACGGCTTTTGTTTTTGAAGGATTTCATCGTTCCCGATGTCGCGGACATTTTGTAAGGAGCTGCGTCCGCTACGTATATTACATTAAATGCGCCTTTAGGAGATAACATCTCATACATTACATTTATAAACACAGCTCGCTGTTTGTTTTCTAAAACTTGATACGTATGGCTTCCTAAAAGCGTAAAACGTTTCGTGTCATGGCTCTGAGTCTCTTAATTCCGAATGATGTAGCTTAAGAAGCATGGATAGACAAGCAAACACGATGTTCGTGTGTTACGCTACCAACTGTGGTGCGGTGCGTTGCGGTGCGGTGCCGGCATCGGGTGCTCGTACCAGGAATCGCGTGTTTATTCACCTCTTGTTCTAATATGAAGAGCTTTGTTTGGGCTATGTTTGTCATGGTCAAATCGGCCGCGAGTCAACACCGCGTGCGCCCGCGCAACGCTAACAAAGCGCAGCAGCCGTGCGGCTAAGCATACGCAGTTGTTTGTCGCGCGGCAGCCGGCAGCCGGTCGCCGGTCGCGACTCGCGGCAGATGACACGTAGCGTTCCCGACGATCGGTCACGGTGCCGAGGTTTCCGGCTACTAGGACCGCAATTAAATGGGACCGCGGTCCCAGTCGCCGGATCCGTAAAAAATAAATATTTTTCTTCCGGCGACTGGGACCATTCATAGATAACTTAAAAAATCTATTATTCAAGCCAAAATCGGTACAGTCAAACGAAAAAAATTCTAAATTATTTATAAGAATATCTTTGACTCGTTCTAGACATGATAATTATTATCCTATGCGCTTAGTAATAGATAAGCTAGCCCGTTTTTACAAAATTCACACATACAGGTAAACACACACAAAGGTTTATGTTATTTTTTTTTAATATTTACGGTACTATAACACCAGACAGGCCTGTTAGTCAGTCAGTGGCCCTGACTGCTATACGCAAGGTCGTGGGTTCGATTCCCACCCAGGACAAATGTTTGTGTGATTAGCACGATAATTTATTCTGTGGTGTAATTTATCTATAATATGTGTATGTATTTAGAAATATATATGTATGTGAATCAGTTGTCTAGTAGGTACTGATAGCACAAGCTCTGCTTGGTTTGGGACTAGATGGCGTTGTGTGAAAGTTGTGGAATATTATTATTATTACTTAAAGGCTGATTTTGTGATAAATAATTACTTTCTGATTGTTAATAGTTTGAAAATTGTTGATTATTATTATAAGAACGATATATATAATTTTTTTTAAATTGTTTTTAGCAGGTTGACTACAGCCGGTCGATTCTGTAAAAATCTCACCGTGAAATCATAAGTGAAGTGAGCACTTAATACTCGTAGTGTTAATCCCTAGCGAATGACAGCTCACTCCACGCTCACTTCACCCAAGCTTTCACGGTGAGATGGTTACAGAATCGCACGGCAGTTCTGTTATTTAAAACTTTCGTAATAAAAACATACACATATTAAAACAGAACTGTAGTAAAAGGTTGTTTTTTTATATCAATAAATGATGTTTTTAAATCAAAAAGGATTTTTCTTCAATTATTACATGTAAAAATTTTTCGCTTGACTGTACATTTTTTTGATTTCAGTTATCATTTATGAGTGGTCCCAGTCGCCGGAAGAAAATTATTTAATTTTTACGGATCCCGCGATTGGGACCGCGGTCCTAGTTAATTGCGGTGCCAGTAGCCGGAAACCTCACGGTGCCTGTTGACTACCGGCGACGTCATCACGAGCCAATAAACCTGGTGCTGTCCTCTTTACTTCACATTGTAAGTAGCAGATAAAATCATCAAGCTATTTCGCGATACGTACCTATTTTATTTGAACATGAACTTTATATTGTTTAGCAAAGCTATGTACCTACATATCACAGGAAATCCATTTCTTCAAATGAATAAAAGTCCTGAGTTCCTGATAACATTAATGCGAGTGGTTCCTAAACGTTATGTGCCGTTACTACAAGCAATCCTTGTTCATAACAAGACTTTGTAAATATAGCTAGCTGACGACTACCACTCCGAGCTAGACGATGATGATGTTATGACCATAAATAGCAACAGGCGCACTCACGACTGAAAACCGCGGCAGAAGTTCCGCTCAATTTATTTCGCGAAATCAAACTGTCTGTCTAATTAGGTGAAGAAGAAAAGTACCGATTTTTCAGTTCGTAGTTTGTATGTTTTGCCATGGCAACTAGGCAACTTAGTGAACCTTCTCATATTATGCTCCTGTTGTGGCACATGCGACGAGGCTCGTTCGTGACGCTAGAGGTCGCCTCACCGTTACGTTTATGGCCACTGCCGGCAAATTTGGCGCCACTCTATTAGATGATGTTACTCTGAATACGTATCAACTATTGTTTTGGCTTGTTTGCAATTGTTGTTTTTTTTTAATATAAGTTACGTCTTCTTATTTGAGATTTATATAAAAAAGGACAGTTCTTATTGTATTATACATTCAGGAAAATGAATAACTTATTAAATAGACGCATTACGTTTTAAGTCATGTTGTTTCCTTGATTTTACTTAAATAAGAACTGTAGATAGGTATTTACTTATAAGTGTGTTTTTTTTCGCCAATATGACGAACACTTCTGTTTTTTGATAATCTGCTCGTTCACAACCACGTGTTCCAAATAATCCTTACCTTTGAGCACCTAGTGTAAATAGTTAGTAGGTATATTGAATCTGTGCTCACGAGTAACTGTCTCCCGCATGGTTCCACTTGTCACGTTTTTATAACAACATCGTTTCGTAACTAAAATAACTCTTTCTATAAACAACGTGACTAGGTTCCGAAGCAGAATGCTCCGAGCAGATGTGAGCGTTTAGTTGAAAGGTCTCAATTAGAGAAAATATTTTACAACGGTTATCAGTGCTCGCTAACTGGCAAGCCGTTACCTTCCATCAGTTATCAGTGCTCGCTAACCGGCAAGCCGTTACCTTCCATCTGTTATCAGTGCTCGCTAACTGGCAAGCCATTACCTTCCATCAGTTATCAGTGCTCGCTAACTAGCAAGCCGTTACCTTCCATCTGTTATCAGTGCTCGCTAACCGGCAAGCCGTTACCTTCCATCTGTTATCAGTGCTCGCTAACCGGCAAGCCGTTACCTTCCATCTGTTATCAGTGCTCGCTAAATGGCAAGCCGTTACCTTCCATCAATTATCAGTGCTCGCTAACTGGCAAGCCGTTACCTTCCATCAGTTATCAGTGCTCGCTAACTGGCAAGCCGTTACCTTCCATCAGTTATCAGTGCTCGCTAACTGGCAAGCCTTTACCTTCCATCAGTTATCAGTGCTCGCTAACTAGCAAGCCGTTACCTTCCATCTGTTATCAGTGCTCGCTAACCGGCAAGCCGTTACCTTCCATCTGTTATCAGTGCTCGCTAACTGGCAAGCTGTTACCTTCCATCAGTTATCAGTGCTCGCTAACTGGCAAGCCTTTACCTTCCATCAGTTATCAGTGCTCGCTAACTAGCAAGCCGTTACCTTCCATCAGTTAACTTTTATAGCTTGTACCTGGTGATAAACTTTTTGTTTACACCTACGTACCTACTTACGTTAGGCACAGCAGCTCAGAGGCATTACATAGGCATTTACGATAGAATATAGTAACATTGCCGCATGAAATACTTTTTAAAATTTTCTGCCTACTTTTGGGAATATTGTGTAAAAACAAATCTGATTACATAACTACATAAAAACAGAATTGAAGCGCAACAGGTATCAAAGTGGAAGGTTCTTCTTACACTTTCTAGTGCGTGCAACATTGCCGCATTTCTCCTAGAGTACGTACTACGAGGAAAGTGATTTGAAAGCGAGTTCATCATTATTCAGCGGAGACTAGACGAGGCTTTCCCTAATCAGCGCGGTTCAGCATTCTCCTCGCGTGACGTCACACAATACTCCACTCTACGGCACTGAGCTGATGGCTTTCCAACCAAACCTTCATGATCCACTACCTAACACATCACCGATAAACTTGTACAATATAGCATACGAGTCATGAGATGCATGACTCGTATGCCATATTGTAATACACAACTTTGCTGGTTTCTTAGTTGTACAGGCGCTTCTAAATAATATACAAAACAGACTTGTTGTATGCGATGATGGTTTTTATTATTATCAAAAACACACGTAAGTTTCCTAATCTGCATCACAGCGACGGATCAGACGAACACATGCCAGACGAGAAGCGTTTTAGATGTCGCACAAAAGAATATTAATTAGTTCCAGTTTATCGCCAACAGGTTGAATAGAATCTGAAGTGTTTCACATTTACATTCAGCTTAGAACATGGCTCTCAAATTACAACTGCGGTGCAAACACGTAGACACAATGTAAACGTGACAACGTAAGTGTAATTATGACAGTAGCAGTAATTGTACTCGTAGTAGTTGAAAACCCTTTGAGGATGCAATCGTGTATCCTGAAAAAACTGTACTACAAATCGTTTCTTTTATTTTATTTATTGATAAGGCACTTCAACGACTTACTAAAACTCATACAAAAATCACATATCTACATTTAAAGGAATGTAACAGAGTTTGAGTTTAGGGACTGACTCTCGATAAATAGGAATCCTTCCGGCTTCCAGGAATACTTCGAGCTGACAACTGTGACAGTCTTAGTGCCATGCGAACACACGTTGGTGTGACAATAGTTGTGAAGCGTGTGTGTCATGCTGTGACGTGCTTATCTCACGTAGCCTGTAGCGCCGCCGGACTTCAAAGGATACCGTTCTACTTCCTGTAGTAGGTATTATGCACATCATTGCCCTGAAACTGAACAACTTTAAGTAAGTAGCTTTCAGTAAACATTTTACTCATTTATGTCTTTGTGTTATTTGTGCCGAGGTGTAACTTTGCGATCTCAATACCAAAATTTGTTACACACAGGAGGATATAGGACTGTTTTGTTGAAGAAAAGTATTTCTGGTATGGCACTGGCTATTTGTAACCACATTCCAAATTTCATAAAAGAGGAATCAGTAACTACTTTCAAAAATAAACGAACTGTCCTTCTATTAAATGAATGCTACTACTCGGTATCGGATTTTCTAGTTGAAAAAGGGTCTAGCTGTACTTTCATAGCGAAACTGCCCCCGATAGGAACCTATATCGTAACCTATGTTATTGTAGAGGGTACTAATACAAGTCCACCAGGTTCGGTTTACTGGACTACTTTGGGAGAACATCATGGAATTGCCGAATCTTCTAACATTATTGAAGTCTTCTCCTTCGCGTAATGTTATTCAAGCATTAGTGTTTTTTTTAATGAAATTACGATTAGGTATTTCAAATAAAATGATATCCTCAATATTACAATTGGAACGAGAGCAACAAGTTTCAGATTATTGCAAGCAAATAATACGAAGTTTCGAGTAAGATATTTTACCTTTCCATTTGGTATCAATTCATTCTCAAGACAACAGCTAATTCAAAATCATACGACCAATATTCCGAAGACTTTATTTAACACTACTGATGATCAATTGTTAATTATTTGAGATAGCACATATATGTTTCATGAAAAAATCACAAACAATGAATACCAATGCAAATCTTACACATGACAAAAGAAATCGCATTTATGTAAGCCATTTACTATTTGTGCTACCGATGTATACATAATAGATTTCGCAGGTCCCTAGTACGGAACACAAAACGATGGTACAATAATGTAAATCGTAATATTAGATTTTGAACTACACAAAATACAATATTTATGAGTTAAAACTACTCTCTTTAACGGCAGTATCATCAAATATTCATTAGAACTATGACGTGTACAAAAGTCTTCATCTTCATCACTATCATCATAACAATAATCCTCTTCTTCTTCCGCTGATTCAAATTGTAAAATATCACGTCGTTCTGTTTCTACATCAATATGGGAAGGTCCTGGGCTTGTATCGTCAGTAGCCGGTGATTTAGCATTCGGAATTAATCGATATTTATGACACAGAACATCTCCAACTTTAAGTAGCTTCATTTGAGGAACGTTGTATTTACGCACTTCATCTTCAGTTTGCAATGTTTTCTTTCGTTTTCCAGTCGTCCGCAATATAAAGCCACAGTTACTACATCTCTCAGACATAGTCAATATGTTTAGGCCACAGCTATATTCACTGGTTATTATTATTACAAATTCCTAATTATGTACATATATACATATATATGTATATAATTAGGAATTTGTAAAACTGCGCAAATAATAACAACGAAAGTGTACCACGACTATGCACTGTGAGCATGCAGGAACATGCACGTGCGGGCAAAGTCCGATTCAATACAATTAAAAAGCATCAACAAGTGGTCACAAGATGGTCCACTTATTTTCATTTTTTTTTAACATGTCGCACCTTATGGATTTTAATGAAACTTGATTTAGGGCTAGCTCATAGAAAATAACTATAAAATAAGCTGTAAAATTTACCATAACAAATGAAAAAAAAAACAACAACTTACTGCAACACCTTTTATGCAATAGTTTTTTTTTTTATACCATTAAAATTAACAAAAATATACCACTTTGAAAAACTCGTTTCCAGACACTTTTTTTTCAAATAGCTCCTCAATTGACTAAGATATAGAACTAGTATCTCCCGGAACAACTACTATTAGCACCCTCTACAATATAACATAGGTTACGATATAGGTTCCTGAAAGTACGGCTAGACCCTTTTAGTTGTGTTTCATGATGAAGAATGTTTTTATGTTTGATGATGAACTGCATTAAAGTTTGCATGCCAAAACGGTAGAATGTACAGACGCCAGCACATCAAGCTACAACAATCTATCAAATTTCTTTAATAGATTTTCAACTTTTTCGTTAAAGTATAAGGTTCAAAGTAGATTGGGAAAATTTAGTAGCTTGATGTGCTGGCGTCTGTACCAGGATTCTTTATTATAATTTTTACCATTTTATTCTAAATACCTACACTCTGAGCAAATGAATGAATATTCTATTCTATTCTATTCTATTCCTAACGACCTTTTATGTAAATAAGAATTTATAACGTTGAGATCTTCGTTTTGGACACCGTCATGACGTAGTTTACGCAAAAGCGTGTCATGGTGCACGCAAGAAAACTCCGATAGCATTTTGCGAGCTCTCCCATGCGTTAAATAGGTGTTTCAGCAAAGCAACACCCGCATCTGTAGTCGAACGACCTTTTGCAAAGCCATATTGTTCATTATGAAGGAGGCTATTTAAAATAAAATGTCTTAGCAACTGCTTGAGTATTAATTTTTCAAATATTTTGCTAAATGCAGGTAAGATGGAAATAGGCCTAATATTGCCAACGTCGTTTTTATTACCTGATTATTGCATTTGTGTTATTTGTGCATTTATGTCTTTGTGTTATTTGTACATTTCTTATGACATTTTATGTTACGGCGGCGTCATCATTTGTTATGAAATCTGCTGAAAACAATAACATATTACTGAAGCAGGTACTTACACTACTTACCTGCGTGAAGCGAGCAGTGCACTGCTATCGGTGGTGCATCTGACAATTAGGCCCGGATTCCACCAAAGCGGAGACGAGACGAGAGGAGAGATGATGTGTTGGAAATAACCAATAGGATTTTGTTATTTACATGTCTCCGCTTAGCTTCGGTGGATACGGTTGAGCAGAGAGGAGAGGAGATGGCTCATATTTCCTTAACGTGAACATAACAGAGATGTGATCCTTGCCACGCTAGCTGTGACGGCGTGCAGCGGAGACTAGAGATGTGAGCGGGGTACGACGAGCGGCATGTCTAGTTCCCCCGGCCTCGCCCCACATCCAACGTTCGCCGCACGCAGTTCAGCTCCGTTCTAAGCTAACGTTCTTCTCCTCTCAGGTTCGCACATTTCCGCCCACCTCCGCTTTGGTCGAGTCCGGGCCTTACGCGTGTTATGATTTATTTGTACGTAGACGCGTTGCACCGCAGCACGCCGCACCGCGTCGTAACACCAGTGGCCACTACATTATACCTAATTGTTATAATTACCTATGATCCAAATACCTAAGTAGTAACTCAGGCAGGTACAGATATTTCATAATAGCTACCGCAGTCATGGGAATCGATTTTTTGTTGCAACTGCGTACCTAGTTTTACCGAAATTTATGGTTAGACTTTAGTGAAAGTTAGTGTTACTGTCGCGCAGCTTTGAAAACAGCGTGCATTCTGGATCACTCACTGAGTAAAGCCTCATAAGAAATATATTATGAAAAAGACGGTAAGAGTCTCTACAACGAAGGATGAGAGTAGCTTCAAAGTTATGCTTCAGAAGCATGAAAAGGCCACAGCGTTGTTTACGAAGGTACCTTATACCTGCTGGTGCAGTGGAGTGTTTCGGAGAGGCGGCGTCTGGTCGGTTCCCAGGCGCGCATGCACTATCACGTCGCATCGCGGCCGCGTCTCTGACCCGAAGGAACTATCGATAGTCTTCGGAACGAGTATAGCCGCTGTTCATCACCGAGATGCATCTAGAATTAAGGCACTTGGTTGTTCTTCGTGGTGATCGATTGATCATTAATCAACCAGATGACGAAACTAGAATCCTTACAAAAGGTTATCAAATGCGAATGTGCACAGTTATGGAGGTAGATCTATCTAGTGGGTTGGTGGCAGTAAGTATTTGCGCAGTATTCTGCGTCGTGTTGTACCGTCGCTTGCAGTTCTGTCACGCGGCCGCGACACGGCCCGAATGTTGCGTGCGCACATTAGCACGGGTGTTCTCACGTCGGCGGCGGTTAGCGCGAACCGGACCGTTAATCAATCGCCGACCGTGGGAGCAGCGCGCCACGTGCAACACCCGCGCCCCTTCCCCGCGCGCCTCGCTGCCATCTCTCATCATAACTCCTACTAACATGAGGAGATGGTGGAACGAACACCTGCCAGCGACCACTGCTTATACAGTGACCACTATTTATAGAGCGTCCACTACGGGTGAGTGACGTTGCACCGTGAAAAACGATGCGACTCGCGGCGCAAGCGCAGCATTCTGTGCTCAGGCGCGAAATACGAAACAATAGCGGTTTAAAATACAATGAGTGCGACCTGAAATACATAACATCAGCGACATTCCCGTCACGACCGCGCGCTTGCCTTTTTCGACTATTTTGTTCGTGTCCGTGGCTGCGCGGTGTGCGGCGGCGTAGGAGCCGACCACGAGCCCCGACCTCTCTCCTTATTAATAACGTGGCTTGAATTGGAGATTCAGTAAATATCGGGATATGAGCGGTGTCTGCTGCGCCTAATGCGTCGCCTCCGTGCTCGCTGCTGTGAGTGCTGCGTGTTGTGCCAGTCCCACAGTCCCACGTCTCATCCCGTTCCTCGACGCTTAAGATTCGTGCGGTGCGTCGCGTCGTCTGCTCGCGCACATTATGTATGCGCTCGTGATTAAATAAACACGTCGCCGATGCAGCGATGAGCCACTAATTGCTGATCGCAATTCAGCGTGACGATGTGGAGACACGACCGCGGCCGTGGCCCGCACATCCTAGCCTAATTGTCGCGGTCACACCCGTTTAGCATACATTACAATAGGAATCAGCTATTCCGCCGATGTCTTGGATGCCATTGTCAAGTGCGCGGGAGATCTTGCGATTATCTGCTCTAAGATGGTAGCGATTGAAGTGTGTTCGGGGTAGCGCGGGCGAGCGGTAGTTAGCACGTCGCTTAAGCCTAGCGTCTGGAAGTGGATACGCAAATTGTCTAATTAACGTGTTGGTCAGGGAGGGTAGGGTGGGGTTTCAATAAGAATGTAATGCTAATGCCCGTGTCGCTCCGCTCACCGCTCCCGCTCAGTTCGCCGCACTCGGTGTCACGTTATCAGCCAGCCCATATGTATGTCTCGTCCGTACTCTTGATCGATGGAAAACTGCTTTATGGCGTTTACGAGCGGTGACATATATTTTTGGTGCTATATTTCGCAGGTGCTATTTTTATTGGCTCGAACATGACCTGTGAATACGATTAAACGTACGACGTCTAGAGTCTAAAAACACTTGTACGAGTATAATTAGGTAGCCATTTTTATTCATTCAGTGATTTGACTTTATGTGTATTAGACTTCCATTTACGTTGGTTGGAGTTTATTTAGTAGTTTGTCAGAACTCAGAAGGAGCAACGCTAAAGGCCTTGTAGTGTGCTAGTCATGTAGTGTGCGGTGTAATCGAATGGTGATCGTGTAGTTTGCACATATAACATTACAATTTTATTATCATAATGATAGTTCCCGCTGGATGACTACTACTACTCGTGCCAGTCGATGCTCACATATCACCCGGGCGTCTACTATGCTGAGACAACTTCATACACGACAATATGGTGTGTGCTGATTGAAACTGTTAATCTTGCAATTAGTCAATGGTATCCACCTATTGACGGTGCCTGGCATAGAGTATTAAAAGTATCTGTTTCATCACAATATAACCTTGATCGCCAATCAAACATTACATACTGATAAGCTCCATAAACTCCATTGAGTATGAGTGAATTCTGCTGATAATCCGACCTTACAAACGCTTCAGGGAGAAAAATGAAGCCGGTCCCAGACACGGTCTAGCTTTGGCTAGGTCTACTGCCTGGGTCACCTGTCACACCACGTCTTTCCCTGGCTTCCTTGATCACCTTGAGAAGCCCTTCATTTAACAGTCTGTTAGTGTCGTGCTGTACGTGAGGAGGCATGGAAGGGGCGGGGAGGGGGCGCGACTGACGCAACCCTTATCGCCGCGTCACGCTCACATCACCGGAAATCACATTTTTACGTCTTCGTCGGCGGGACAACGAGACGTGCGCCACACAACCAGGGCTCCTCCACGTGGCTTTTGAGAAACTAACACTATTGTTAACACACTGAGGAAAACATACAATACAATCATACCAGCTTCTATGCATGTTGGTTCAGAGTTTGCAATATCTTTTAATGGCATGCTGGTCGTCTGATACTGGAATATTCTGTGAACGAACGTAGACCTGGTAACAAGTTTCCCAAAAAATGCCGATTCTGTGGAAAAACAGGAAAACAATGTTTTTGAATGGGTCAACTATGATTGATTCATGGTATATGCCATGCTATGGAGCTGCTAAAATTATTATACAGAAAGGAAATAAAGTGAATTGTAAGGCGCGCTAGGCTAGGCCAGTGAAGATGTCGGCGTCTTATTTATTACAGTAATTCCTTTTCCTGCTTTGGTTTGAACAGTTTTGACAAACAACAGTGGACGCGTTGTCTCCGCAGCTCGGTTCCTTCCTGCACGTCTGCGGTCTGCGCAGCGCGCTGTGGTGGCGCACGTACGACACTCGACGTGGCTTCCTGCGCCCGCGCGACCACGGCCGGTAGGGTGTACAGCGATGAAGGGTTCACAGGACACATTACAAGAAACTTTAACATTACAGTATTTAAAATGCTTGAATGGAAGGTTTGTCATTGATTTTTTTTTTTATTAGACTGTTTACGACTTCTATACAAACAAAAACCGCATTCGACACTCGTTACTTCTGTCCCACACTGATCAATCTTTTCATAATTTCATGATCGATCATTTAAAAGTAAAAAAGAATGTAGAATGTCATTTAGCAACCAGAAGATATAGCTAGAGGAACACATACAGACTTGAACAGACAGCAGGCGAATACGTGGTCACAGTAGTGATACATGCTGTTGTTACTGCGTCTCCGACTAATGTATGAAAAGGAAACATAAACAGGAGTTTTTGTTACAAAACGATGCTCCCACGGGCAGCCGTGTCGGAAATACAGAATCCGTGGTGCATATCAATGGGGTAATGATACGAGACCCCGCGTATGAGGAACTACTTCTCAACTTACAAACAACTGAAGGCAAAATGTATGGGCTTAACGAGTCATTTAGAAGAGATACTTAATTGAAATGAATGTCCACAACCCAGTTACTGGATAATACGATGAGTACTTCCTGAATACTCGTAGAATAGAATAGGTTTTTATTTGCTTAGAATGTAGGTGCATAAAAATAAGTTGTTTAATTATATAATAGGATCCATGTACATTCTGCCTTAATATAGCATGCAAAACAAAGTAGAGGATAATATTACAAAAAATGATCATTTAAGAGGGTTCATGCGTTAGAGCCATGCTGGAGTCAAAATTGATGATTTCCGACGGACAATAAAACCATAATGTGTTTAATTTATAGATGAGATATTGACGTCATATTATTGGGAATTTTATAATCTAGTGCATGGCTGAAAAACATTTTCAATTTTTTGTTTAGTTTTCTCATCAGAACCGTTTTTATGCAAGCCTTTTTTAAAACTAGCGATCGACGGTCTAAGCAGATGCTAGATATTAGTAAAACCATATATGACAAACTTATTACAACATTACTTTATAAAAAATAAGAACATTTTTTAGTGCATGGCTGAAAAAAAAACACGATTACTGTAAGTTTTCATTCAAGAAAAGTATATTCAAAAGTGTCAATTGTAGCCACTTTTCGAGATATTAAACGTGTTAGTTTAGGATGAAATCTGAAATATTTATATTTTCTTTTAGACCTAGTAAATTAAGACATTTATGTTCTAAAACATGGTTCAAATATTTTTTTAATAACTTATATGTTTATTTTACTATGAATTATTTAGTATTGCTATATAATCGGCGCGGATTCACGCCACCGCTCATTGCCGGCTGAGGCCTTTCAGAGACAGGACGTGTGTCGCTCCCATCGCTGCGTGTCGCGTAAAATATTATTGTACTTTCGCGAGTTTTTAGCGCGACTGGGACATATTGATACTTTTTATTATAATATATTTTTATTATATTACAGAACTTTGGTGAGTACATATTTTAATGTAATGGTATTCAATTAACTTAAGAAGATTAAATTAGACTTCTTTATGTATGTTTCGATTTTACTTTTTTTTAGATATGGCTAACAAAAGGCGCTATACGGGAATAAAAAGAAAAAAATATGAAAATTTAGCCAAGGCTAATGAAGCTAAAAGGTAAGTTACCGAGGAGCCACTTTTTAACTATGTAACAGGTTATAGCCAATTCATATTTTTCTTACACGGGGATAGAATTCGTAATAATTTGCGTTTATTCTGTCTTATAATCTCATAAACTGAATTGACCATTCTGGGGTTGTCAGTTTTGGATAGTTGAGAATATACCACTGAAACGAGGTGGGTTCTCTACTTATAAAAAAATATCTATATTAGGTGTAATTAGTAAACCATAAGAAACAATATTATACTTACTACTTTCTGAAGTCAATATAATTTTTTTAAATTACTTTTTGCCTGGGTATTTTTATGAAACACAGTAGTAATAAGATAAAATTAATATCCGATTCGTTGTTATAGGCAGAAAAGAGAAGTTCAAATATTTCAAAATGCTGTTGTAAGTTTTATTTTTTTTTACTTCTTTATATTTTATGGCAATTTTTGAGATTTTATATCTAAACAGACACGTGTTTCCTTTATTTTGAATTAGCACCTATTAAACCAAAACTAAATAAGACATTTCTTCGTTATTTATTTATCTCAAGCCGACAATCGATCGCCTGTCGTGGTGCTTCTTATGGTTTGTGTCACTTCATATTATACTCTGCATATTATTTTCAGACTCAACAAAAAGAAAAAGTCACTGAAAAAACACTGGAAATTCAGGAAAACTTGCAGGCGTTAGAAACGGTTCCAACTCAAGATCCTGACGCAGGAAATCTTGTAAGAATGACTTGGACATTTGTAAACATATTTTAGCACAAATAAAACATTGTTGTGTCTCAAGCCGACAATCGGCCGCCGGACACGATGCTTACGGTTTGTGTCACTAACCGACACAAACCGACCAACATGTTATTTTCAGACTCAACAAAAAGAAAAACTCAGTGAAATAACACTGAAAATTCAGGAAAACTCGCAAGCATTAGAAACGGCTTCATCTCAAGATCCTGACGCAGGGAATCTTGTAACAATTACTTGGTCGTTATATACATATTTTAGCACAAATAAAACATTGTTGTGTCTCAAGCCAAGAATCGGCCGCCGGACACGATGCTTACGGTTTGTGTCACTATGTTATACCTACATTTTATTTTCAGACTCAACAATAAGAAAAACTCAGTGAAATAACACTGAAAATTCAGGAAAACTCGCAAGCATTAGAAACGGCTTCATTCCACTATACATAGAGTACTCACGGAGGATTTATGTCTGGTCAATAAAAGTGCAGTGTGGGTGCCCCACACTCTGAACACGGATCAGAAGGAGTTTCGTTATGAAACTGCGCGTAGCCATTTATCGTGGTATCGCCGTAAGAAAAATATACTTAATAGATTCATATGCCTTGATGAAACTTGGGTCGAATTTTATACTCCTCGTCAAAGACATCAGTCACGATGTTGGGTGGAACCGGCCACTTCCGCTGAACATTTACCACGTGCAGAGCTACATGAACGAAAAATACTACTAATAGTACCTATGGATGTCAGAGGCATTGCTTTTTGGAGAACTTATGATGAAAATACAACTATGACTGGAGAGCGATATAAGTCATTTTTAGAAGAAAATATTCCTATTTGGGCAGACGAACATCATATAACGAGTCCTATAATTTTACATGATAACGCCAGACCGCACAAATCAAAAATAGTTCAGAATTTAATTGAAGAAAAGGATGGATTGAAATTATTCAGCCGCCATATTCCCCGGATATGAATCCTTGTGATTTCAATTGTTTTGGCCATGTGAAGAGGAAATTGTCGGGTACTCGATACAATAGCAAAAAGGAGTTAGATATTAAACTAAAGAGCATTATGGATGAATTAAATGAAAGTGGTACTTTAAATGGTGTTCAAGATTTGCCAGCAGTCTGGGAGCGAGTGATTAATAGTGGTGGAGATTATTGATTAGTGTCACAAGGTTATATAGTATAGTAGTCATTTTTGTAAAATAATAATAATAAAAAAATATGACACTGGAAGTGGGATGACCTAATATAATATTAATCGTTGTAGGACTTTACATTTGTACTACATTTTTAACTTTTCACCCCTGATTAGTATATATATACTTTATAAAGTATCCAAAACTGCCTATTTATTTCACAAGGTTGTACCTAATAAAAATAAGAATAGTAAATAAAAATCAACTAACGGTTAAATAAGTATTATATTATTATATTATACATAACTCAACGGATCAACATGGGTTAGTTTGACTATAATGACAGAGAGCACACCAACTCTACGCACACAGACACGCGCGCATCTGTGTGAGTGCAAAGAGCACTGCAATTACCTAAACTTGGTGACGCGGATTTGGCGTTAACGCTCTTAAGAAATCCTGCACAAAATAATAACATTTATCTACAAGTAATTTTGTGAAACGTTTTTTAAATTTTTGCAACGGTAAGCTTTTAAGTTGGTCAGGTATTTTAATAAAGATAACAGGAGCCATACAAATCACATTTCTTTTTAGTAAGCTAGTTTTAAATGCGCCCGTGTATAATAGATTCTGGTATTGAGAGCTCACAGCTGTACTTCGTTTTATAGTTTCTATTAAAGTTGCAAATAGACATCGATTTGTTATTACAAATATTGCGAATTCAAGAATATAAAGGCATGGGATGGTTAACAATTTATGAGACTTAAATATAGGCACGCAACTGTCTGTTACTTTAAGACCAAATATAGCTCTCAGACAGCGTTTATGAGCTTTGAAAATGCTTTCTCGTTCACTACAATGACCCCAAAATATTATGCCAAATCTTAAGATGGAAATTACTTTTGTCGGTTTTACTTTTTTTGATAGATTATGCAACATAAACGCGGCTGTGCTTAAAAGTTTACATATATCTTCTGCTTGCGGCTTCCAAGTTAACTGGCTGTCAATTATGATTCCTAAAAATTTTGTACTGCTTGCTTTTTATATAGTTTGGCCAATGTAGTTTATATCCATATCTCCCGCAGATATTCGTTGGTAAAAATGCATGATTTTAGTTTCCTGGTAAGTACCTACTGGTTGTAAGGCTTTCGGGCTTCTGGGCGTCTACCCGTAACGACGCTCAAAGATCTAATTGTAATTCAAGAAGTAAGCCTTAATACTTAACGTAACCAATGTTCACCCATCCACAAATCGACCTCGGCAACCTTCGATCAATCCGAGGGGCTGTTATAATTAGACAGGAGACAAGTAAGAGACGAATAGACGGTGCAATCACTTACCATCGGGTCAAAATTCAAAATATAATATACAACGTGTAACGTTAAATGCGCAAAACCTGAAAAAAGTTTGATCAGAATAACGAGCCGAATTAATTGAACCACTTTTAATATAGGTCACATTTTTCAAAAAATCTTCATTAAAAACGTTGCCGTGTCAATTTATTAATAGGTCAAGCAAGCCAATGTCAGCGCGGCGCAGCGGCCCGGTGACGACTCCTCCCTCGATAAAGCGTCGTCGCAGACGCAAGAAACGATCAGAATGGCCAGTAAAACTAAAACAGCACATAAAACCTTTACAATTTTTTTAATGACTTATTTTCTCTTTGAAATAGGTCAATTGATTTAAAAATCAGTTGGGGTGTCTGAGGTTTTGCGCATTTAACGTTACACGTTGTATAGGGTGACTGGTAATTAGTGACTGATACTTAAACACATGATTCTACTCATGACAAAAAAACAGCTTTTACTATCGGACCAAATCCGAAATCGCGAAAAAAATCAGCTGTTCCCTACATTTATGTTTGTACGAGTCGTCAAAATGTAGGGAACAGCTGATTTTTTTAAATATATAAAATAGTAGATAGGTGGATAGTAAAAGTTGTTTGTTATCATGAGTAGAATCATGTGTTTTAGTATCGGTCACTAATTACCAGTCACCCTATATAAACCCATAAACCTACATAGGCACTTACCTATGAAACGTCAGAGGTAAGTGCCTATGAGTCTAGGTAGCAAAGCACAGTTCCAATTGGTCGGAGAAGAGCCGGCATGAAATCCCACAGTTCTAATCTGCAAATAATGATCGATAAAAAGTTGTATGCCAAACGTCATCAACAAGTATGCGACTGTGCGCTGATGCTCGGAACAGACTCGTAGTCGGTTGAGAACAGAACTAGTGCGTGTTCCACATTAAGATGACATGATGCACTTCACGTAACTGTGACATGAAGGGTACTTACGAAGGATACATAAACTAATAACAAATAGGACTAACTTGCTCAGCAAAAGATGTTCACGACGTGATATTAGACGCACAGTTAGTTGTTTTGCGTCAACACTTGGTTGGGTGGCACTTTAGCATCGTTTAGTGACGCAGGAGGGGAGGGCCCAGCGTCTGTAAACGTATGATAAAAACACATATTCCAGTGATAACGACTTAAATTTATGAATTATGTATCATATGCGCGCGCGCACAATCAAATCGGTACTGCGCGGGAGTTGCCAAACCCGCGGCCACACCGCCGCGTCTGAGGTTTTTGTACCAATTTAGTTAATAGGTGAATCAGTTAACAATTAACGAACTAGATCGACACAGCAGTTTTTATTTTAAAACCAGGTAATGTGTAATTGAATACATATATTGCAGCGCGCACAGATTATGCGCTTACTAATGTACCGACATTAGTAAGCGCATTATTTCTAATTAAACATATTTATCTGCATTCATGTATCATATTTATCTCTGTCATAGTTCCTTCTTTATCACATCATCTCCGATCTTAAGCCGGTGCTTAGGATGGGAGATGGTGTGATAAAGAAGGAACTTCATTAAATGTGACACAATCTGCCTCCGTAACTATACCTACATGTGTTTATTGATTTAAGTACCTATGTAGGTACACTTGATTACGACACGCTCCTATTCATTGGGAATCATTTCCATTTTTATGCTATAATAGCTTAATCAATAAATGAGCTTTATTACACTAACCACGAGCCTGCGAGCCACAAGTACATGAGCTTCACAAGGTGAGGGATTTCTGACGACCGCTCGAATGAGGTTGCTCCATCATTGAGTTATGCAAAGTTCAGGACTTGGATCGTCTAATCATCGCAGTGTGAACAGAGCTTACATTTATGCCAATCCTCATAAATTTAAATAAATACATGCGGAGTTTCCTTCGTCACCGACTGCGACTACCTCATTACTATGGACCTATTAAATATTACCTTTCGTCTTTACATCCGAATTATGTTAGCATTATAAATATGTATCTTAGGGTGTGTAATTAAAGTCGGTATTAGCGTGCGCGGCTGGGCCGGGTGATGGATCTGCGGTCCGAGGTGAGGAATGATTGACGCGTTCGATCGCATCTGAATAATGCGCGTCGCCTGCCCAACATTTCCATGAATCGCATGAATATCAAACGGTGTTTGTTCTTCTAATTTTTTGTTTCACTTTTTTAGACAACATTTGCAAGAAACGCTATTATATTGTCATTAGCTTTGTGTCAACTGCCCTACGAAATATATTGCTTTGATTTGTGTGAAAAAACGTTAAATGGTATCTTCAATATTGATCGTCAACACAAGCAACGATGTGACATTTATTAACATTGTCTGACTTTTGTAGAGAAATCGGGACACATCGTCACTACATAGTATAAAACAAAGTCGCTTCCCGCTGTCTGTCCCTATGTATGCTTAAATCTTTAAAACTACGCAACGGATTTTGATGCGGTTTTTTTGAATAGATAGAGTAATTCAAGAGGAAGGTTTATATGTATAATACATGCATAATATAGTAGAGAAACACTGATCATTTTAGGGGTTTCTAATGTGATGTCGTAAATAAACACATTTTTTTGCGCTTACATTGCAAACGCTGGCTTAACCCTACGAGATAGATCAAAATAATGTACTACAGTATTGTACACCTTAAAAAGGTCTACAAAAAAGTCCGCAATAGCATATGTCTATCTCTTAGGGATAACCCACAATAACCATTTTTTATCCTATACTTTTTAAGAGAAATAATGGCTCTAAAATTATCAGTGTTTCTCTACTATATTATGCATGTATTATATGCATATAAACCTTCCTCTTGAATCACTCTATCTATTAAAAAAAACCGCATCAAAATCCGTCGCTTATTTTTAAAGTTCTAAGCATACATAGAGACAGACAGACAGCGGGAAGCGACTTTGTTTTATACTATGTAGTGATAGTGATCAGCATTGCACCCGTGCGAAGCCGGGGCGGGTCGCTAGTTTATTATAAATTTAGAAATTATAAATACAGTACCGGGCTCAAAATTTATAATTATTAGCGTTCACTGGGCGATACCATGACATGCTAATATTTGAATTAATATTCACGATCACTCAGCCCAGTCTGTGTTCACCACCCAGCCAGTGATCACCAAGATTTATAAATGTGGCCATTACCCATAACGTCCATCATGTAGTGACCTTCGTGCCCAAGGTCCTGCTGGCCAGAACGCCGGCGGACGGTGCCGGTCACCGCGCCGCGCGCCGTCGCCTGCGCAGCTGCTTGTTGATTCCAGCGCTGATTCGTTCGACGAGTTATTACCGCGAGCGTCGATTGTGATTCCGCGGGCATGCGCGCGCGCACTGCATACATATCAGCTGGACGCTTTAGTGCCTCCGTGAGGCTTCACAATGTTAGAAAACTCCGTTTGTACGTGCCTCGCTCCTGTACATACGTGCGCGTATGTACCGGTAGGTACTCGCGCGCCGACACCAACCACCACTGAAACGACGGCACTTGAGCGGTGAAATCAAGTCGAACATAAATAACTGATCTCGGATAGCTACTCATCTATCACAAGCCCGTTCTATTACTTAAACTGCAGGAGAGGTAAACGCCGGCTAAAACGGGGACCTAATAACTTGGGCTGACTTCACGCAATACGGCTTAACAATTTATTAGGAGGAGATAAGTACAGTGTAAGTGACAATCATACTAATAGCTATCTACGAAAAAATTAACAAATCGCGAGCACTTATTGATGTTACGCCGATCTTCATGGCAAGGTTCCATTCGGCTTCATACTTGACCCAGTTCATAATTTCTTCTGTTTCGATCAGAACCGTACTTATTTCTTACTAGTAACTCGCATCGCTTTACTGGGATAGGCTGGACGGCGTTTTCCTGGACTATTGGACCCGTATGCACAGCTACGGGTCTGATACTGCAGGAAAATACATGAATTAAATTGTATTCTATTGTAGGTTTTAGTTTGTTTGTTTTTAGTTAGAAGTAAGTACTAACATAGTTACGTAAGTTGTATCACTAACAAAATATGGAGCAAGTTTCCGAAATAAACGTTTTATTATTATTATTATTATTATTTACGCGCAAACTTGTCCACTCTTATTATTTGTTATTTCAGTCAATTCCAGTAAATGCAATGGCATTTTTACCATGTAAGACTAACTCTAGACTTTTCTAAAGCGTAATATGCCAGCTCATTATTTTGTTGCTTTCGTACTGTGGGGTACTTAGGTTTTTGTGAGATATAATCAAACGCATAGCATTGCTGAGCCAAAAACCACTGTTTATACGTGGTTGAATAAAGTGGAAAGCATTCAAACTACCTACTTTGCTGACACATAAAACGACCGAGTCATATTTTGATTTCTGTTGTCACTTTAATGGTTTCACTAAATACTTCCTTCAATATAATGTTGCAACCAAACAGTCAGACACCTTAACTAACTCCATTTGCTTACTTACGACTTTGGGGAATAATTTAAGTGACAGTAAATGTTGACGACATAATCTGGCAAATCTGTTGGTAGTAATAAGTATAGTGAGTACATCTCGATACTAGCAGGTAGATAGCACAGGCGCGTGTGTGTGCGTTCCCGCGTTACAGTACAGGACATAGGCAGTAGGTCGTCTAGGAACGCGGCGCAGTGAGCTGCTGCCGGCGAACGACGCGTCGCTGGAATTAGAATGGACGCTATGAGCACCAAGTGATCGATTCCCATAGTCTGTGATGATTGACAGACAGGCTTGTGCGTGCTTCGACGACCCGCGTTGGTTTTTCCTTTGTCTAATTCATGTGAATTTGGAAGCTACTTTTCTGTAGAACTGTCAGCGTGACATGTGAAAATATCAGGG